>JABTEF010000003.1:5236-402921 GCA_017311265.1 Pneumocystis canis | reverse complement strand
TAAAGAATTAGAAGAAGTACTCAATGAAAGACCAATAAAAAATGAAAATTGTGAAAAATATGAACCACAATGCCTTTTTTTAGAAGGAGCATGCCCAACTAAACTAACAGAGAAATGCAGTGAACTAAGGAATCGATGTTATTTAATGAAGCGTATGAACGTAGCACTAGAAGTTCTTGTAAGAGCACTTAAAGGGGAGTTGAAAGAGAAGAATGGTCAATGTGAAAAAAAACTGAAGGAAGACTGTGTCCATTTGGCTTCTATGAGTAAGGAATTGCTATGGAGATGTCTTAATGTGGAAGGGACGTGCCAATCTTTAAAAAAAGCGGCAAAAGAAAAGTGCGCATCTCTCGAAATAAAAGTAGAGAAAGAAGTTGAAAAAGTTGAAAATGATTCATGCTATGCTCTTCTTGAAGAATGTCATTTTTATGGACCTAATTGTAAAGAAGACGAAAAAATTAAAAATAAATGTAATGAGCTCAGGACTCACTGCGAAGATGAACATGACATTATGTATATACCACCGGAAGGACCCTTTATTCCAATTTATCCAAGAGTTTCAATTATAGAAAAAGTAGGACTAAAAGAACTTTATGAAGAAATGGCAAAAAAGGGAATTTTGATAGAAAGAATACCATTCTCTGTAGAAGATTTAATATTATTTTTAAGTCAGGAGAAAGATGGGAAATTTGACCAAGGGAAATGCGAAGAAGCCTTTAAGAATTGTGAATATTTTAGACAACTGACAAGACACTCAAACTATAATTGCAGCAAAGACAAATGTGATGATTTCAACAGAGAACTTACACGAAGACGTGAGTTTCTCAAGAAATTTATCAACGATAATTATCTCTTTAACAAGGAAAATAAAGTCAGTCAAAGTGCAAATATTAAAAGTTGGCATAAATTGGCATCAGAATATATAAGCGAACAGTGCTCTAACTTGGAATCAGAATGTTTTTATTTAGAAGCACGTAGAAACAACAGTGAAGAATCTAAAGCATGTCAGAATGTTTTTGCAGCATGTTATAAAAGAGGAGTGGATGCAGCAGCTTATGAGAGGCTGGAAAATAAGATGCGAGGAGTACTTAACATTTTCAACACTCAGGATCATGAATGTGAAAAGAAACTAGTTGATGTTTGTCAAACACTTAAAAATAAAAATCATGATCTTCTTGCATTATGTCTTCATCCAAAAGAAACCTGTCAATTACTTAATTGGGATATTCAAGAAAAAAGTAGTCAATTAAGGAATATTTTAGAGTTTACACGAGATTATCCACATAAAGAAGATTGTATCAAATTTCAATCGAAATGTAATGTACTAAAGCAGGATAGTTCTCTACTTTCAGAACCTTGCCATACATTGAAAAAAAATTGTCGGCATCTTGAAGAATTAGGAGAAATACAAACAATTTTATTGAATGAAAAGAGAAATCTAAAAGATGTCGATAACTGTACAGCTGAATTAGATAAGCAATGCAACCATTGGTCAAGAAAAGTTCATAAACAATTTAGTCTTTCTTGTGCTTTACAAAGTGATAGTTGTGAAAGAATGACTTTTAATATATACAGATATTGCGAAAACCTTAAAAGGAATCTTAATCAATCAAACATTGTTAATACACTCAAAGATGCAAAAAATAAGATGGATGAATTGAGAAAACTCTGTCCTACTTGGCTACCTTATTGTGATACACTTTTACCAAATTGTGCAGAAGAAATAAATCAAGAGTATCTAAATATATCCCTTTGCAAGGAAATTCAAAAGTATTGTCAGCCTTATCAAGAAAGAGAGGCTTTAGAAAATAAAATGATGTATGAATTTCAAGGAAGTTTAAAAAATGAAGATGAATGTATGTTTAAATTGAAGAGTTATTGCACACAGGGGGGACAGATGAATAATAATTCTCTTGTCAGTCTATGCAAGGACACAAGTAATTCTAATAGAAATAATGATACATTTGGAAAAGGATTATGTACTATACTCATTGATCAAGTTAAGAAAAGCTGCAAAATATTATCTACTGAATTGGAGCAAGAAAAGAAAGAATTCAGTAACAGGATTTTTGCTTACAACAAACTTAAAAAAGAAGTAACGAAGAGTACTAATATTATTTTAACATTTATTAAACCTAATAATACTACAAATCAAATAAACAGCGCTCCTACTATGATTGTAGAATATCTCAACCTCATCCATCTATCATTAGACTAGAAGCATATGCTTTTAACTTAATAGCAATAATAGTGAATGAATATGTTGAATTGAAAGAAAAAAATGCAAACAATTGGATCTTAACTATGAATTCAAAAAGTGTAAAGTTATGTAATTATGTTTTTAATTTGCTTCTGAGTTTTGTGCATTTTTCATTAATCTTAGTTTTTAATTCTGTGAACTTTTTTGTTTTGCTTTTTCTGCTTTATAATATTCTTTTAGTTTTTTGTGAATATTTTCATATTCTAGCTCTGTGTTATTCAGTGATTCACAATATTTTTTCAGTTCTGCTTTGCATATATTTTTTCTGTATTCTTTAAAATTAACGCTAAAAAACGCTCTTTTTCAATTCCTTTAACTCCTTTTGGTTCTTCTTTTTAAGTATCTGTACCCTAACCATCAGTCAATTTTCGACGAGTTGTTTTGTTTAATATGGACTCAAAAATATAACTTTTATATGCTCATTAAGCAAATATGATTTTTAAACATGTTTTTATTTTTATTTCATTTTGTGTTTGCCAAGTTATCAATAGTATTTTTATGATTTTGTAATGTATTTTTCAATATAAAAAAAATTCAAAAAGTAATCTTTTCATCATGAATTTAGTTTTTAAATATTTTTTGTTAATTTGTTAAAAACAATTTAAAAAAGTTTTAAAAATATATAAAATTTAAGTTCATTCATGTTATCGTTTCTGATTTGATAGGAAACTAATTTTTTACGTTAATACGAAATTTTATAAGATTAAATTGTATGTTTATTATAATGATAATGAAAGAAATAGTTTCTATTTAAAAAGATTGATGATTTTAAAAAATTATTGATTTTTCTAGCAAAATATCCTTTTAAAAAAAAATTATTTTTAAAAAAGTTAAAAACTTAATTATTTTATAAAAAAGATCATTTTTTCTTAAAAATTGTCAAAGGATACCAAGAATAATAAAATATATATAATATCAATGATGCTTAACCACATTTAAATTATATAGATTTAAATGAAGAATAAATACAAGATAATTTGAATTCTAAAATTATAATAAACCAATAAACGATAATTCCATTTTATACGAAACAATTGTTGTTTTACCTCCTATTCAAATAAGTTTTTTATATTTTTATGATGTATACTAGACTTGTCTTGGAATCCTCTTAAATGTTGAAAGAAGTCAAAATACATATTAATTATATTATAATAAAATAGAAAGAAAAAAATTCTCATCTGTGTTTAAACAAAAATTAATCTATAATAGGCCATTAGCCACAAAATTCCCTTCTCTAAAAACTTCTCACATAATTTATAATTCTAGACATTTTCGGCATTTTGTAGTAGTCTTTATAGAGTTAAATACCCATCTCAACATTCTTTTTTGTGCAAACTGTAAGATGTCTGTGCTGCTTTACAGTTTGCTTTTAAAGGATTTTTATTATATAAAGACAACATAAACTTATAGCATTCTCTGTCAATTTGCTCTTGTATATTCTTGCATGTGTTAGAGAGATCTAAGCATCTCTCTAACAATGATTCATGCGAATTGAGCATAGTTCCATTCAAATAGGGTGTATCTTCCTTTGAATCGAATATAGTGCTTATTAAACTGAACATAGATCTGCAATGATAAAGTAGCTTTAGAAACACAATTGAGCATATTCGATTGCATCTATTTTAAGTTGTCCGGACATCAAAAGTCTTAGACAATGAATAGAGCCATGAAAAAGAGAATGCTTGTAACATTTTTGCCGGAAATTTCGACAGGGTATAGGAAATTTATTACTATCAAGATCCTGAAGAAACAGACATCTTGAATGTAAATGTGAACAGCCGTTCCTCTACCCCCGTTATTTTTACATGGGTCAAATTGCCCCAGGTGATAATTTTATTATGGTTAATGAGACATTTATTATGAAGTCGCTCGTTGAGGAGATGAAGATGGCAAATTAGCTGATCAAATAACTTAAATGTCAAAGTCGCGCATTTCTGCTGTATAGTACGATGACAATGATGAGTAGAACTTGAACAAAAATCATAGATATTAGATGAAAGATACGGAATCTGTCGACAGGCATTTTCAAGAACCTTAAGGCATTTCTTTTTAAAATTCGCCCCAGTGAGACCCAGAGATGAAAGCGCATATCCTAAATAATAATAAGGATCTGGTCTTGGATCAGGTTCCCTAAAGTCATAACCATCTACTAGCCTCTGCTCCCGAAGGTATGGTAAATCTATATCACGCGACTTAAATTGAACATTCTTCATAGGATATACATTATCACTATATGCATCATTTGCATATTCACAATCCGTCTTAAGTTGGCAACATAAATCCTTGAGGTTATCTGAGCATTGGAGCCCATAATAATAATATTGTGGATCCAAATGTTTGCAATGACTTCTTGGTGAAGTTCTATTAAGTATTAACTTAATTCCTTCTTCCAAAAATTTGTAGCATTTTTGATATGTATCCAGTAATTTTGGAAAGGTTATATTAAGAGTGAGATAAAAAGATGCTAACTCCCTCATTTTCATTTTTCATATTTTTACAGAATTTTTTTATTCCATCGAGAGTATGAGTATTATTCTCTACTTTTTCCTTATCTCTCAGAACCATTTCATCAGAAAAGTTGCTACGTGCTTTTAAATAACAAAAATCCCTTTTATCAGAGCATGGAAGAGTTAACAGGCTACTACAAGGAGGTTCATATGTATTGCATAATCTTACATGTCTGGAACAGTTTTTTTCATTTAATGTGTTATTAGAGGAAGAAAGATCATTTTTGATCTCATAAATTATTGTAAGGTTACTTAAAAAAGCGTTGCAGCGTTTTTGGTGATCTGCATTGCAGATATCTTTCACATGAGGAAGCCTCTGGTTTAGATAAGGATCCACACGTTTCACTCCATCACGGTAGTTATCTAATTTCTTCTTACATTCATCATCAGAAATATTATTTCCCATAATAAGAGCAAAGATATCCTATAGGGGATTATAAGAGTTCCTACCGTAGGTGCATATAACAATCCAGTTAATTCACCTTCTCCAAGCGGATTTAATTTAGTTTTAATATGAGTGTATTCTATAAAATTTAAAAAAAATTGAAATAAAATTCATTTTTATTTTTTTCTTGAAATAACAGATGTTGCACTGAAGAATGCTAAAAGTGAGAATATAAAAGTCCTCATTTAAAAATCCTTAATAAAATATTAATTATTGCTTGTTTACAAAAAAAAAAAAACTTAAAAGAATTTAATATTTTGAGAAGTTTTTAAGAAATTTTTGAAATTATAAGTATTTAAAAAAAAATAACGCTTAATAAGCGTGTAAATTATAATTATATAAAAAAATGAGAAATAAAGATTCTTACTACTATATGAATAAATGAATGATATATTTTATTTTTGATATATTTAAATTGATATTTGTATAAAATAAGTTTTTAAATAAAGTAGCCTAGAAAGTTTTAAATAATGCAGTTAATTATAGTTAATAATGTTACTTTTAATGATCTGAATGTGTTAGCATAAAATTGTTCTTTATATATATATCCACTTGAATGATATTTAAATTTTGAGTTAGGGTTTAAATTTATTAAAAAGTATTAAAGTTATAAAATGAATGTGTATAAAGTATTTAACCGATTTTGTGAAAAACAATGTATTATAAATTTTTGAAGATAATATCGTTTTAAAATGTGTTATTTTCTTTAATTAATACTCTCCATTTTTCATCTCGAATTTTTAATTTAATAGAATTAGAATCATTATAATTTAAAAAATTTATATCATGTGCCATATGATCAATTAAAATTGGAATATTTCCTCCTAGTTGAAATTTCCATGGTAATGTTTCTGAATTTTTATTTATTAATTAACGTTAATAGACTTATTCTACATACGAAATTCAAGAATAATATTAGAATTTTTTAAAATAACTTTATATTTGTCTATTTTAGTAGTTGGCCATGAATTATAATGCTTTTGTAGAAGTTTTTTAGAAATATCCTATAACTTTTAGTTATTTTAAATAATATTAATATATTTATAATAATATACAATTATTATTTTCCTGTATATATTATATTATTAATAATGTAATAAATATTTTTAAAACTTAAACATACAATAATTCTTTAATTTCTTTGCAATTATGCTGATCTTCATAAAAACATGTCTTTATTGATGAATATATAGCAAGTTGTGTAAGTGATGGTGATAAACAAGATGTAGTTAGTAAAAAAAGATGTGTTGAAAGAAGCTGCATTATTTCTATAAAAAAAATCAAAATATATATTAAAATTGTAAATTAAATAATTTTAGAATTTATATATATCATTTTCGGAAATTTATATAAAGGAGGATTTAAATTGGTGATTAATAGTTTTAGAAAAAAAATGTATATAAAAGTATGTTATTATAATTTATATACATTTTAATATAAATTGATTGTTTTGTATTTTATTTTGTCTTGTAATTTTATAAAATTTTTTTAGTTTTTTGATTAACCGATAATATTTAAAAATTGCATTGCTGTCTCTAATAATATTTTATATTAAAAATAATTGTTTTGAAGTAATTCCTTTAATTATTGTTTGTTTATATTTCTTTTTTCTTTTAGTAGCTGATTTTTGAGATAATTTTTTCATTTATGTTTTGTTAATACTATTGGTTTTATTAGTGAAAAAATCTTCAAAAATTGCTAAAATTTAGTAAATTAGCTTTTTGTTGATGTTTTCTTTAAAAAAAGCTGATATTTTAGTTTTTTTTCAATCCTTTATTTAATGTTTTGGACTTGAGATTCGGTATCATTAACTAAAAGAGAATTATCTGTTAAATGTTCTTGAGGAAACGGAGTAGCACCGAAATAATATTTTCGAACATTAAGCATTTTTTTCTCTATATGACAATTTCTAATATAGTCAAGAGTAACGATTGGTATATTCATAGAAATAGCTTTTTCATACTCAGGGCCTGAGGTTTTTGATGTAATGAAATGTGTGGTGTCAATTTCAACTTCTGACTGAATAGGTTTTGCGCCTATTTTTTTCAATATCTCTTCCAGTTCATTTTTATCATTTTCATTTAATTCTCCTATGCATACAGTAATGCCACTCAAGTCTGTCATTTTATGCGTACGTACTATGATTGATTCAGAAAAATATGTACCACCAGATGTTTTTAGCATTAATTGAAAAGAATATTCTGTATTTATTGTGAGACCTGATAGTTTCGTGCATGTAGATGTTGCTTCTGAAATTTTACCAAAACGTGATCCATTTTTATATAAAACTAGGTCCCGAAGTTCTGCAGTTGCTAATTCAATAGGATCCCATTCTAATACAACGCTTGTTTGTGTTACATTTTTAACTCGTAAAATAGGTGCAGTGGGTTTCTTTGTTCCAAAAGTTGTATATATTTCTGTTTGTAGTTTTTTAAACATATCTTTTTCTTTATTTTCAGCTTCATAATTACGAGAAATAGAGATATTTAAAATTGATCCAGTTTCTATATTATGAGGAAGTAATGATGATGGAAATTCTACAAGATAATAATCAGGTGCCAACAAAATCGTCTAAATCGTTTAAATAAATATTTTTATAAAAGAAAAAACTTATTAATATTTACCATTCCTGCATCAATTTTGCCAACTGTAAATTGTATATTGCTTGTGTCTTTGTCTTTATTATTCATTTCAATTATATTGTTTAAAAAAATGTCCCTTAAACTTATGTTAAATTGAAGATTGTTAAAGTAAAAAGCAGTGTTTTATTTTATATAAATTTATATTAATAACATTTTATTCAAGTATTTTAAAATTGTATAAAAAATTTGAATAATAATGATTTTTACGGATAATAATTTTATTCAAAAATATTTAATATCTTTTGGAATTATAAAAATATTCTAATCTTATTATTATTAAAGATATTTTATTAAGGATTTGGTTTTTTATATTAGTTTTTTAGTATATTTTTATTACATAATATTTATATGTTAGTATTTAATATTAGTGATTATTTAAAAATATGTAATACAATTGATTAAAAATATATATAATTAATATTTCTGAAATAGAAATATGGGTTATATATATTTTTTAGTTTTTTACTTTAGGTATTTTTATAAAATTTATGTTAAAAAAAGAAATGTTAAAAAACAATAAAGTAAATATAGAAAATGATGAGAGTCAAGAGTTATTTCCTAGATTTCTTTTATTAGGTGGACCTAGTCTTCCAGAAAAATTACGATTTAGACCTTTACGTAGAAATGACAAGTTTCAAGGTGTTATGAATTTAAGATAATTGAATAAATTGTAAGATTTATAGAATTCAATATTTTATTAAATTGTCTTTCTGATAAAGAGTTTCAATTGAGTAAACAAGACTTTGAGACACGATTTGATCTTATGAAATCTGCATCGCCAAAAAGTTATTTTATTGTTGTTATTGAAGATTGTGTAACAGAAGAAATTGTAAATTTAAAAATTCAAAAAAAATTATTTTTTTATTATATTAATGTCAAAAATTTTAGGTTGCATGTGGGACTGTATTTATAGAATATAAATTTTTAAGATCTGCATCTAAAGCTGCTCACATTGAAGATATTGTTGTTGCTAAATCTCATCGAGGAAGAAATCTTGGAAAATTGTTGGTATTTAAATGTTTTTTGAGTTTTTTGAATATAAATTAGATTAATTGAAATGCTTTCTAAAATTGCAAAATCAGAAAAGTGCTACAAAATTATACTTAACTGTAAAGAACATTGTATTGAGTTTTATAAAAAATGCAATTTCGAAGTTGCAGGTGTTCAAATGAAACAATATATTGACTAGGAAATGATTGAATCTATATCAGTATTTTGTAATTCATAAATTTAAAATTGATATATTTTAAATCAAGATATATAGAGTAAAGTGATACAATTAGGAAATATAGTTTTTTATATCTTTTTACTAAAATATGCTTTTATTAGATAAGATCAAAAAATATGTTTTTAAAACTAATAATTATTCATTATGAGATATTAAAATAAGCAAGAAAATTCTTTAGATGATAAGCCATGCAATAAAACCCAACGCTCCTGTAATAACTAATATAGTTAAAAAACCTGCACCAATTTTGTCGCTAATAGTAGCCGGTTTAATATTATTTGGATAATATGATGACTTGTCGCCATATACATTATCCGGATCTGCTTGTGAAGTGCCTCCTGTATTACTTGTTAATGGTTTCATAGTATTTGGTGCTAAAATTGCCAACATAGTTTCTAAAGCACTCATTTGTGAACCTAAAGAATCCTTAAAATATAATTAATTGTTTTTTGGATTTAAAATAATTATACCCATCCATCATAAGAAGAGCTTTGCCAATTCATTCCACAATGATATCCAGAAGGTGGTCCGCTACATGCACCAGCTGCCGCTATAGATGAGGATTTAAGAAGTGGTAAAATATAAGCAATAGTATCAGGCATTAAATTCATTGTATAGCCCATAAATCTTGAAAGATATGCCTTAAATGACATTTGATCCTGATTACATGTTTTAACAAATTCGCAAGCAGGTTCACCTAAAATGAATATTAAAATAAAATCTATAATATTATAATATATATATAATTTACATAAAATTCCATAGTTTTTGTAAAATGAACGTTTAGCTCTTTCAATTAATCGATAAACTCTTTCAGCCCATTTAGGATCTTTTGTCTAAACAAAATAATTAAATTATAAATAATAAGAAAAATCACTATCTACAAAATCATACATGAAAGCTGAGCCCGCCATAAGGAGTCCGTTATTATAGCTCCATTGTACACGAATTATTGGATAGCAATTGGGTGTTTCTGCTCCATCATAAACAGCATAGGTTGTTAAATTAATAAAACGTATATTTTCCATCCAAATATAAGCTTTTTCTGCCCAATATGCATATGTTGCGTTGTTTGTATAGCGAGCAAGACGAGCAGCTAGCAGAAAAAATGCTCCATTAGAAACTGTATTTTTATATGTGTAACCCGAATTATAGGGAAAGATTTGCCATCGTAAACCGCCTTGGCAATTTTGTTCGTCCCATCGTTCAACTTGTTCATTAAATACTTTTTGAGCTAGTTCTAACCATTGTGGTTCATCAGGAGGTGGATTTTCAAAGTTTATTTCTGCTGCTGTCATAGCAGTAAAAGCCCAAAATGTTTGATCGTCATTTCCTTGTGATAATCTAAATTGAATAGGCAACAAATCCCTGTTTTCTCCTGCTTGTGAGAGAATTGCTTCCATAATAAGTTTATCCCATCTTTTATCGCCTGTATAACGAGAATAATCAAGAAGTGACTGTAATAATATTAGTTACTAGAATTTAGAAAAAATGTATAAATGTTAATCATATAATGCTACTCTAAGCATATATATGGATTTTTTATATAGATTTTTAAATAAAAATAATACATACGTTCCATGCAGCCCCTGATTGCCACCAATAAACAGGGCCTTTAAATAAACCAGGTGTTCCAGAATAATAATATATGACATTTTCAGTAAGAATTGATGTAATTTCTTTAATGCTTTCTATAGAAATTGGATGTCATTAGATTATATTAAACATTTTGATGTTTATGCACGTCATTGAAATAAGGTGCAATAATATTTACCTGGATTATTAACATCTAAATAAAGTGAATTGATTTGAGGTATTGTCAATGTTAATAAGAAATATAAAATGCATTGTATATTTTGAAAAAAAATATGCATTGTTTTTTAGTATTTGCTGATTTATTCAATATTTATTTATTTATTAAAATATGAATTTGTTGCTTTTTTAAAAAAATGAAATATATAATTATATTGAAGATATATTTTTCATTACTTAAATAAATTTAAATGCTTTCATAGATTATTTCAGAGTTAAATTGGATTTTTTTTAAATTCGGTTTCGGTTTTTGAGATAATATATATTTGAAATATTATTGATAATATTTATTTATTAATATAAATGATGTTTTTTATATATTTAAAATAAAATATTAAAATCAAATGAAATTAATGATAAAAATATGATTATTTAATAAAAGATTAGAAAAATATAATTCATTTAAGAATTTGATAAAATGTCAATTATATAAATATGAAAATATAAAGATTATATAAAAATAAATATAATAATAAATAATAATACTGTTTATGCTTTAATAGTTTTAAAATGTAGTAAAAATTGGAAAGTGTAATATTCATATCATTTAACAAATTAGTTATATATGGTTATATAAGCTAACATCCTCAATAGCTTTATTTGTTGTATTATTATAATCAAAATTTGTCATTGAGATATTATATTCATGTATCATTTTATTGTTTTCTCGCAATTTTTCAAGATAATCAAAATAATTTTCGTCTACATTAGTAACGTATTTTCCTGTAAATACACTAGTTTCAAAATCTGAAATAAGAGGATTATATCGACATGAATTATATAAATCCTCTAATGTCTGGTAAATAACTTCATCTGCTCCAATTTCTTTGGCTATTTCAGCTTCTGTACGTTGATATGCTATAAGATCTTTTTTATATGGTAAGTCAATTCCGTAAATATGTGGAAATCTATTATAAATGTTATTAATATTAATGATAATTAAAATAGTATTTACAACCTAATAGGTGGTGCACAGCTTGCAAAATATATTTTCTTCGCACCCGCTTCCTTAGCCATTTGAATAATTTCTTTACTTGTTGTTCCTCGAACAATAGAGTCATCAACAATTAATACGTTTTTTTTATTGAATTCAAGCGCTTGAGCATTTAGTTTTCGACGAACACTTTTTTTTCTAATGAAGTCAAATATTTTTTGGTATAGCGTTTAACTTTACTGACCGTGTCTGTTGGCCTTGCATAATAAAAGTCCTTCCAACATACCGATTTTTGATAAAACCTTCTTTATAATTTAAATTCAAAACATGTGCTAATTCTAACGCTGAATTTCTGCTAGTATCTGGAACTGGAACAACGACATCAATTTTATTTACAGTATCTTGACCAAGTTTTTTTTTTACAGTTTCTGCTAAGTATCTACCCATTTTTAAGCGTGCGCGATAGACACTAATTCCATCCATAACAGTATCCGGTCTTGCAAAATAAACATCTTCAAATATATCAGGAGTATATCCTAATTGTTTATGAACTTGCTTTATGATTGGTAGTTTGGGGGGTTCGTTAGATTTACTTTTTTCAATAAATATTGCTTGCCCCGGTTTTACATCATAATAATTAGTAAAACCTAATTGATCTAATGCGACACTTTCACTTGCAAATAAGTAATCTTTTCCATGTTCATTTTTGCGTTCTCCAAATACTAGAGGGCGAATCCCATTTGGATCACGGAACCCCAAAATCCCATACCCCGCGATCATTGCTACACAGGCATAACCACCTTGACAATGTTTATAGAGTTGAGAAAGAGCTTCAAAAAGATCATTATAAGAAGCTCTTGATTTTTGAAATTGTGATAAATATGATGCAAAAACATTTAAAAGTAGTTCTGAATCGGAATCTGTATTTATGTGACGATGTGCGATTTCATCCAAATATTTACGAAGTTCTCGAGTATTAGTTAAGTTACCATTCTAAGATTATTTAAAAAAGAGTTAACTATCATGAAAATCAATACTGACATGTGCAAAAACAATTCCGTAGGGAGAATTTACATAAAAAGGTTGTGTCTCAGAGTTTGTAAATGAGCCAGCGGTGGGATAACGAACCAAATAATACTATCAGCTATACGTTAAATTAAAAAGAGACTATACCATGCGCAATCGCCATATTTCCATATAGCTTCCGTAGTTGACAGTCGTTAAAAACATCTCTAACCATTCCACTGCCTTTACATTGATAAAAACGGCCTTGAGATCCACATGTCACGATGCCGGCTGCATCCTTTAAAATTTTAGTAATATATTAATAAATAGTAACTTCACTACTTGTCCACGGTGTTGAAGAATGTTTAGACCTTCAAAAATTTCTGGGCATGCAATACCAGATGAATCTGCTAATAAAAGTCCAAGAATCCCACACATTTAAAAACTAAAAAAGTTATTAGAATTTCGTTTAACTATAATAGTAGTGATAATAATAATGGAGATAAAATAATAAATCTCAGTAAAAGTTTTCAACAAATTATAGAAATATTTAGAAGTCTAATATCTTAGTTTAAAATATTCCATCATTGAAATTGAAACAATAAAAGGAATTAGATATTTAACATGCCTTTAATATAGTTTTTTTCGTTTATTGAAGACTTGATATTTTAGAGATAAATAACTTATGATTATAAAATTATGAAGTAAATTATATTTTTAAAAACTTCTGATCGAAAATAATTTAGAAAGATAACATATAAATATATATTATTACAAATAAATATGAAAATCAATGGTTGCACTTTTGATGTAACCTTATAGACTAAATAAATATATTAGAGTGAAATAAAATTTAAATATTTAAAGGTATATATTCCAAAATAATCTATGTTATAATTTTAAAATAACTTTTTTGTCTTGTAATTTTAATAATTGTTTTTTTAAGTCTATTTTAGCATAAAGTTGATTTTTTGAAACATAATTGGTTTATAAAAACATTATTTTTTTATTAAAGATATAATCAATATAAGTATAATTTTGAAAATCATTTTTAAAAAAGATTATAAAAATAATTGAAAATACAGTAATCTCTATAAAATATATTTTCAATTATTTTTATAATCTTTTTTTTAAAATGAATATATTAAACAATATTTTGTTGTTTCCTATTTTATATTTAAATAGATTGGTTTGTCATTTTAAATATATGAAATATAAAAGTTTCAAAAATTTCTTTGGAATAAATTTTATTTAAAGTTAAATAAATTTATATTAAAATAATAATTTCCCTAAATTTTTTTTATAAGTTTAAACATTATAATATCTTTTTATTAATATTTTATATTTTTATAAAAATTTAAGAACTTCAAATGTATCATTTAAAAACATTGTAAATTTAAATTTTCTAGAATATAGTACAATATATTTGCAAACATCCGGATTCAACAGTTTATAATTTATAAATAATAATGGTTTCACCCTTTTTTAATATGATATATATTTAATTTTCAAGATTAGAAAGTACTGATTGTCCTAAATAAACTTGCTATTTAAAAAACAAAAAGTCAGAAATTACATAATATAAAGTTAAAAAATATAATGTTGCATAATATAAATAATCACCATAATTTGATAATAAGTTATACAAATAAAAATTTTAAATATTTATAAATTCATTATTATTTAACGTTTTTTAACCATAAATGGAACCTATTTTATAGTTAAAAAATAAAAAATTATTTTAAATAAACATACAATAATTATTGTCAAAAGTATAATAATGCCTATAATAAAGTCATAATATTCTCCTTAGCATAAAAAAATTATACCAACAATAAGACATATATGCATTTTAACATCTGAAAAAATTAACTAATAGTACAAATATAAAAAATAAAGATACCTTTCCACCACATTTGTTTCCTTACACGATTTGCACCACGACGAAATCCCTGTGCAGATACTGCAAGACTTTCTGTTTTATCTTGTAAACTATTAAGTAGTTCACCTCGTTGCGCAACCTTAAACCGTTAATCAAAGCATAATTTGCAAGAAAGTACAACTTTGCTAATATTATCTTTCATAACACAAACGGTATCATCTATTTGTGCCTGAATGGCAGCTGTTTTAGAATTTCCCGATTCTGACATGTTATTTATTGACTGCAATCCCAAAGACTGTTTTAAATAATTTTAATTTTTTTAAAAAAACTGTATGGCTTACATTACGTCTATCATATAATTCTTCTTGCATCATTCCTATCTTATATAATATTTTAAAAAAACGGGTTTTTTTCGTAAATTTTGAAATCGCAAAATTTTCTACAATTTATAAATAAGCAAAAAATAATGTAATTAAATGATAATAATATAATATTAGTTATTTTTATAATACTGTTTATAATAATGTTATTAGTTGTATACTTGATTTTTTTAATTATTTAAAGTGAGCAAGGATTCTAAAATTGATATATATGATATTTAAATAAGTTATAATTATGATATGTTGTTTTAAAATATTAGTATTAAGTATTATGCTTTTTTTATTAATAATTGTATAAATGTTTTATTAAAATATTAACGTATAGAATTTAGAAGTTGTTAATTATTTTAAATTAAATATTTTTAATATTAATTTTAAAATGATTGAATTTTTGTTTTAAGTGGTTATATTTTAAGTTTTTATGATTATCTTGAGAATTTTTATTATTATAAATTAAGATTTTTTATCAAAAGTATAAATTATATATTTTTTAGATATGTTTATAATATTACTTAATTAAAACATATATAGTTGTCTAGATATTTTATTAGAGAAGTCTTATTATAATTTATGTTCTTTTTTATACTTTTTAATAATATCAATGTTGTACTTAAGAAATTTTTTAGGGTTTCTAAAATAATACTTTTTAACTGGTGAAAAAATCAAGTTTATCATTATTAAAAATTATAAATATTATTAGACAGTATTTATTATTATGAATATTTATATTTATATTTTTAAAATTTAATTATAAAAGTTAAATTTTTTATAAGTTTTTAAGTAAGTATGATTAATTAGAAGTTTATAAATGATGTTATTATTTGCGTTTGACAAATAAACGTATTTAAGTCTTTATCTTGTCTTATAAAAAACTTTATTTGTATGAAATCACTTTTTTCTGATATTAACTTTAAAATTTAATTAAAATTTAATTATTAATTGATTTTAGAAAACATTTTTGTTGGATATTTTATGTATTTAAGGTGAGTTATTTATATAATTTGTAAATTAAAAAAGAATGATGATAATATTATATATGATCACAATGATATAATTAAAATTATCACCAAGATCTCTGATTTTTAATTATATAATTAGTTTTAATAAAGAATTAAAGTTAAAAATAACTTCTAATATAGTTTAAGTACATGAAATAATTTTGAAAATAAAATATATAAATATTATTTTAAAACTATATAATACTTATTGAAATATTTTAGATTTTCATTAAAATTATTGGTGTTTGTTAGTTTCGATTAAATAACAAATGATATATTTAAAACCAGGTAAATATCATGCTATTTTATTTAGACTTTAAATGCTAAATAAGTTATAAACCAAAAAGTATGAGATGCTAAGAGGTATAGGAATTAAAATTGTGTTTCGCAAATAAATAGTTTGAGATCAGAATGAATATTATTTGTTATATGAAAAAAATTATCCGACGGTTTAACGAATTTTAAATAAGTGTATAATTAGATTTCTATTCAATATTAATATTTTTATTGTTTTTTAAATTTGAAAGATGGTTTCATGATTTCATTTTATACATATCCGAATCCGTTTCTATATGTTTATTTGAATTAATAGAAACCTTTTTGGGATTTGTCGTGTCTTTTTTCACTTTGAATACACCCAGATGCCGTTGTTCTCTAATTATATCAATATCGTTTGGATAAAATATTTTCTGAATCGATTTTATAATTAATTGTGGAAATATAGCAACAACAATAGTTAAAAAAAATACAATCCAAAAGCTTGGAGTGCTAAATACATGTATAGCAATTTTATAGAACTCGAGAGTAACAGTAGATTGAGAATATGTTCCTGTCCATAACCTAAATATATTAATATATTTGATTAAAGTTTTAAGATACTACCAAAATAATAAAATAGAAAAAACCCAAATTAACATAAATAACCAGTCCCAATGTTGTTGATCCATTAAAATAGATATGTTTACTACCATAATTACTGGGGCTGCAATAAAAACTCCGATATCTTCTATTCCATTTAAATTAATACCAGATAAAGTAACAAAAGTTCCTCTATGGAATAAAAAATAAGGAAGATAAAAACACACGATTGATTGATAAAAGCCATTTAAAATATAAATCCTAAAAAAATCAATATAATAATACAAATTTTATCTATTTGGTTACCAAAATTTTTTCATAGACCAATCTAATTGTAATATTCCACGTTTATATAATTGAGGCACTCTCATAGATGTTTTAGCATCAATATCCTGATCAAATGCACCCATTAAGATAATTACTAAAGATGTAAATGCCAAATTATAAAGCAAAATATACCTAATTAATTAGTATAATGCATAAATTAGAAAGAAAGATACGTATAATCAAATAAGTGATTTCCATTAAAATTATTGTAAATCTGATACCAAAATAGAGAAAAGGTCCATACAATATTCTAAAATTATCAATATAAAATAATGTTTTTCTAATTAAAAAAAAACCTTATAAAAAAAGTTGGCAATCATTCTACAAAGACGACGATATGACCATCTTCCATGAACTAAAAGTAACTTACTTAAAAATCTAAATTGGCCAATTGCATAATCAGCAGACATAACTGCTTGGCGCCCTTCTTCCCCTGCAATTCCAATTCCAACATGCGCTTCTTGAATCATAGCAACATCATTCGCACCTATAGAAATAAGTATATTTTTATAATATTATTTTTACAACCATCCCCAATAGATAAAGTCATGACATTTAAGCCTTTTTTGACCATAGAAACAACTGCAGCCTTTTGTGATGGGCTCACTCTACAACATAAAACAGCTTTACACTGTTTACAAAGTAATAAAAAATTATCTTTAAGATGTTCTTCTAAAAGAATTTTGAGAGTATCGCCATCTATCACAAGAGCATATGATGAAGATGTGTGGTCATGATTTTTCTCTGTAAAAGTAATTTCTTTAGTTTTATTAAAGTATTTTTTTAAATATTCCTCAACAATTTGTCCTATTTTTTCTATTTCTGTATGATCTGACTCAAAGGTTAATATTTCCATGTCATTAGAAAGAAGATTACAGGAAAAGCCGATATTAATGGCTGTTTCCACTTTATCCCCAGTAAGAATCCATATTTTTATCCCGCCTTCTGCTAAAAGCGTAATAGTTTCAGGAACTCCATCTTGCAGTCTATCTTCAATGGCTGTTCCTCCAAGTAATTCTAAATTACATTCTATTTCTTCGAATATTTTATTCAATTTTTCTTCGCGATCTTCAATTGCTGATGAAGCATTAATATATTGTTTATTCCAAGAAATATATTCTCGCTCTAATAGCTTTCTTCTTGCAACAACGAGAGTACGCAAACCCTCCTTAGCAAAATCTTTAAGGTGATCTTTAGTTTTTTCTTTAAGTTCAAAATCGTTTGTTGTCAATGGAAGAACAGAACTATCTGCTCCTTTACAGAATAAATATATTTCATCATTTGGCATGCGAATGATAATACTCATACGCTTTCTAGTAGAATTGAATTCAAGAATATTAAGAATTTTATATATTCTTTCTTTTCCATGAATATTTAAATTAATTGACGTTTTACGTCGAGCAGTCATAACATAACCCATATCTCTAGCTGTTGCAACAAGAGTTGCTTCGTCAGGTGATTGGGCTTTATATCCTAATCGGAGTTTTGTGTCAGGTACTATTTCAGCAATGACAGAATGGCAAAGAGCTAATGTAAGCATAAAATTATGACAAGCTGTTGCCTGAGCTTCTCCATTGAAAGCTCTCAAATCGTTGACAAAGTCATTGGATATAAATGTTAGTTTAGACTCATCTAAATATGGATTATTATTAAGTTTGCGTAAACCAGATATCATGGCAGCTTTATTCTTGAAAATAGATGCTTTGGCTTCTGCACTAGCTTCATCGACATTTATCCCTTGTCGTTTTTGCATACCAGCCATCGCTTCAGTATATACTTCTCCATAAGTTATTCCATTTATAGTACATTTTTTGAATTCCATAATATTTTGAGTAAGTGTCCCTGTTTTGTCTGAAAAAATATATTCAATCTGTCCTAAATCATCGGAAATATTCCAGTTCTTCGGTGTGCATGGATAATCAATTTTATCATAATACATCTCAATATCTGAATAAATAAAAAATGCTTGTGCAGTTTTTACAATTTCAATGGAAATATACAATGAAATAGGAACTAGATTCTGAAAAAGAATAAGACACGTGACAAATGCAATAATACTATCTAAAGATGGTTTTCCTCCTAATGAGCCGAATTCAAAAAATTTTGCTGATGTTTCTTGATTTCTCCAAGACATTCCTGATATAATACCCGATATAAAGCAAATAAAAAAAAGAATTATAAAATTAACCATGATCTAGAGGAAAATTAATAGATATAAAAGACGCTATTATTAAAATTACTGTCCAATTTAAATTTTTAGCAATTTTACTTCGCTTACTAGGAGTAGCACCAGCATTTAACATGATTTTTGTTTCTTCACCTGTAAAAACAACAATACCAATTACCCACTTTGTATTTTTAAGTTGGCATCCACGGAAAAGGGTATTCTGTATAGAAGCTTGTTCGGAAAATCCTTTTTGTTCATCAAGGTTTTCGTCAACAAATTGCGTCCAACGAATAACTGCACTATATTTATATAGATTAGAATTGGGGTTTTCGCTTTCTATAATAAACGCTGCTTTTTCGCAATCTGCCGCGCTTTTTATTTCATAACCACATCTTAAAGCGTGTCGTATTTTTAAATTTGTTTCACCATCCAAATTTTTTGTCTCAACATAGCATGCACCATCAGGCTCACTTGTTGCAAGAATCAGAATATCTGCAGGAATTAAATCATCCCCTCGGAGTCTAACAAAATCTCCAACTCTTATATTTTTCCAAAAAGTTTGCTTAAAACTTGCATTACCAGGAGTCTGTTTATAATGATCAAGCACTGTTCCGGATTCTTTTGATACAAGCTCAATATTCCTTTTTGTGTTGATAAATTCAGTTGATAATTTATAATCTAATGAGGGCAATTGTATCATAGAATATGGATCTGTGTTTTTTTCACAACTTAATCTTCGACTTTCAACGCTTCTTCTTCTACTCTCTGCGCTGATCCTATAAGAGCTCATATAATCAAGTGATAGAGGATCTTCTTTAATGCCTTTTCTTCTTGCTATAATTATGCGTATAATTCTACTTGTTGCTTTCTTTAGTCGACGCCATAAGGAAATATTTTCGTCAACAACATTAATATTATGCCAGTTGTGCAACATATAGGTTTTTGTGTTATTTAGTTCGTTGTCAAGTACGGTTCTCCTCCAATCTTCAATGCCATCCTTAATAGCTGTAACTAAGATAATAACAATAAGTGGAACAGCGGATAATCCAGGATTTCTTGTACCAAAGATAGAGAAATTCTACAAGTTAATTAAATTTAATAAGGAAGTGTTAAATGTTATAAAAATACTTGTAAAATAACAATAATAAAAAAATAAATGTTAGCAACGTTATGAAATTGGTAAAAAAGATTTTTTGGAATAAATGAGAGAGGAGTATATTTTGTAGTTCGAATTTTATTTCTTGGGTACGATTTCTTAGGTAATCCATATTCGTCTTTCATATCTTCTGCTAAAGAAAGATTTACAAATATTCTCCGACTTTTAGACGAATCCCCATCTTCTATAATGTTTTCGCTTTGATCTACATGATATTTATCGTTTGTGCGCGCATCTAAATATTTTAGAATCGATTTTGATGATTTATTCTTGAAATTATATAATGCATTCCAAAGTATAGCAATCATAACAGTCAATCTTTAAAACCAGTAGAACACTTCCAGAACCTCTTTTTTATGCAGTAATATTTCTTATAAAAATACAATAAAAACTATTTTAATGGGTATAAACTAATAGTTTTGAACTAAAATTATTGATTATATGTATGCCGATAAAAATCTAAAAATCATTGAAAAATGATCATAAACATAACGTAACTTACCTATCGATTATTTGGTTTTGATTTATTATGTTGCTTCTGAGAAAATGTGCTTTTTTGAAGCTTTATGTGTTTTACTTTTTGTTCTTTCTACTATAAAAATTTGTGGTTCTCTTATATAAATTCTCTTTCAATAAATATATATCTCCTTCTTGATACTATGTTTCTTTTTAGAGTTTCTCAGATCTTCTTCATTAGCTATTTTATTTTAAAATGTTTTGAGAATTAATTTAAAAAATATTGTCTGAGTTGAATAGAATTTATTGATTTAGTATCAAAGGAATATTTTATTTAGATATAAGAGTTTATTCACAAATAATACACTTTCTAATCTTTCTTGAGGTACCCTGTTTTAAGTGCAAATTCATAGGTTGCTTTTTTTATAAAAATTAGGAATCGGTCGATAGATTTATGGGTTGATATAAATTATAAGAATAAAATATTGCATATATTAAATATGTAGCATTTATGTTTTGTGTTTTCTGTTTTTCTTTAATTTATGTTTATTATAATTTTATAAGATACTATAAAAATTATAATATACAAATATATACTTTTAAGATACTAATAAATTGTTTGAATTTTATGATTTTTCATAGAAATAAGAAGAATAATGAAGAAAGCGGAATATTTCTATATATACAGCAATATAAATGTATGATATTTTTTTATAATTTGTTTAAAATTAATTTAAAGTTGAAAAATATTCAGAAAAAAAAATCGTATTTTATTAATATGAAATATTAAGTTTTAATATAAATGAATTAGGAATAAAACATTGAAAAATATTTAAATTTTTTTAGAAGTTAACAATAAAATATATATGACTTACATGAATTTTTAGTATTTCGTTTTATATTAAATTATTTTAAATATTTATCTCTGAAAATTAAAAAATATAAAAATATACATGTAAATTTGTTGAATATATGAATTTTGCATTAAATAAGTTTAATTGAAATAATAATATGTATATTGATTTTTTCATTGGAGATAGAAATATTTTTAATTAATTTTTTAATTACAAATATTTATTGTTAATTTCTTTATAACGTATTTGATTTTTTTACTAAGTTCATATATTATTTTGATAATTTCGTTAAAATAAGTTTATATTTTAATATTAATTTTTTTTAACTTTTTGTGTTTAAGTTTTAAAAAAATATTTGATTAACCTTATTTTGTGTCTCAAAATTTTTTAAGATTTGTTTATAAGTTACATAATAATAATTATCATAGTTTTTTGTTTTTGCAATGATATTTTTAATTATTATAATTAATGATGTAGAATATTATTATTTAATTGAAAATTTATTAGAACTTTTTTTAAATATTAAAATATTATAGAAGTTTCTAAATTTTCTAAGATAATTTAATATATAAATTATTTATTATAATCTTATTTATTAATAATTTTAGATATAAATTTTACAAAATGAATAAATTTACATGAAATTAAAAAATATGAATAAAATTTAGTTTTTTGTTTTATTTTTAGTTAATAAAGTATTAAATATAGAAACTCGATTTTAGTTTATTAGAGATTGTTTTCATATAGAATAATATGTTTATAAATAATTTAAGTAGTTTTTTAAACAGTATGTAGCTTATGAACTATATTTATATGTATGTAATTAATAATAAATATCATCCTATTTTGCAATTTACATTATTAGAAAAAGATATATTGAAATTAATAAAAAGAAATAAGATTTTAAATGTTAAAATTTTTACAAAAAAATATTTTTACAGAATTTCAATTTTATAATTTTTTGAATTTTCTAAAATTACAGATTATGATAAAATTATTAATATAATTATAATATTAAAAATTATTCTAATAACTAAAATCATATAAGTAATAAGTATATTATGACTAAATAACTAGGATTTAAAAGAAATTTTTCTTTTTTGTTATGTTATATTTTTTTATTTTTTTTTTGAAAAATTTGATTTAAATATTTTTAATAAATATTTTGTATGATAGCTGTATGAATATATTATAGTTAAAGTTTCTTATAGTTATTATTTGTATGTTTTTACTGGATAATTGTATATTTGGGATGATTGATCTTCTTTTTTAATATTTTTAATATTTTTATAATTTATATTTAAAAATGAATCATAAAATTTAAGATTTATGTCTATTAATAATAATATGGCATTAGATGATAAATATTGACATATGAATAATAAAAAGACTAAAGAGTATTGTTGATTATTTTTTTTCAATGAATTGATTGAAAATAGTAAAATCATAACTGATTTTTTTCAACCGAAAAGTTCAAGATTTTCAAGAATTTTTTTAGATAAATCTTTAACTTTAGATAATGAAAAAGGTATAACTGATATAATATTTAAGTTATATAAATAACATTTTGTATTAGAAATTTCTGGTTCAGAGAATGAGGAATTAAGTACTGAATTTGATTTTAAAAAAGTAAATATTCAAAAATTAGAGTAGTTTAAATTTCATGCCATATTTTAGATCATTTTTGACTTTATACAGGACAAAAACTATTGATCCTATTATTTCAAATTATCATTTTTCTCTTGAAACACTTCTAAAAGATCAAGAAAACAGAAAGAAAAGATGTGAATTATTTGATCGTGCGGAGAAATTATTTAATGTGAAAACAATTGAGCCAAAAGACATTACTCCTTTTGTCAGTTCTGATATTGGGATTATAGTTGAGAAAAAAAAAGGACATGAATTTCTAACTGTTTTTAATAAAACTGATATTTTTAAAAAGCAAATGTATTGGTCTTTTTTTTCTAATAATATAGAAAAAATCAAGATAGATGATGTTTTTTTTGAGGAATCTGAATCTCAATGGGATATATTGATGTTTGGTAATTAATATTATATTTACTAAAGTTTGTATTAATTAAAAAAGAAAAGGATAAATTTTTATTTCTTTTAATTTCAGGATATTTTTCAGATATGATAGATTTGGGTAAAAATTTTTCAGAGAAATTCGTACAATGGTTATTAGATAAGTGTACTATTTAATAAATTAATTATTATATTGATTTATTAATATATATAGTTTCTGTAGAAGAAAATGAAATGTTGCTTTATGGATATTTTTCCATTCTTTTAAAAATATATGTTTGTTTTCATATTTGTTTGGTTAGTTTTAATAGTATTTTTTAGAGCACAACTTCCTGTCAAATGCATATTTTATCCGAATTTCAAATTAAGAGAATTTTTTCTTTACTTGGTGCTACTAGTGAAGTAATAGATATAAAATCATCTATTGAGCCTATGGAGGTAAAAGAAGATAGTTATAAGTTCTTTTATTTATAAAACTATTATTAAATTGTTTTTAGATGATTTGAATAACAACTATTATTTTAAAATGATTAATCTTAAATTAATATTGAATCTTTTGAGGACCACATTATTGTATGTTTTCATTTTTTGTTTAAATTTGGTTTTTTATGATGTATATACTAAATATATTTTTAGGCACAATCGTATAAAAAAGTATCAATGTATTTTACTTATTTTTTCAATTATACTTAAGCTTTATATGGACTATAAATGCTCATTTTATTTGGAATCCCTTTTACATGCATGTTATTTACAACTTTTTAATAGTATATCAGATATAGAATTTCAATCTATGGTATAAATTTAATTAATAATTTTTTTTATTAATTTTTATATGAAGGCATTTGACATGTTTGATATTGCTTATAATATTACGGAAAATTCATCTATGAGGTTATGCATTTTACAATCATTTCCTGTAGAACATATTTATGGAGAAATTCTACGATCTGGATTAGCGTTTTCAATGTTATTAAATACTCGTAATCCTCCAGATAATTTTCCTAACAATGTTTGTCTTTGATTAGCTTATTATTTTTTAATTTATAAATTAGTTTGTTTTTCCCTTTCCAAGGATTTTTAATCATATACAAACATCACGTCCATTTTTTCCGATAGATTCAAATACGGATTATTTTGAATTATATATTTCTATATACATGTTGGATTATATACTATCTCAGCCTTTATATCAAGATAGTCAAATAATTGAAAAAATATGTGAATTATTGAAAAACATATATGAGAAAATATTGGATTCAAGAAATGCTTTTATTATTAGAACAGAGGTATTAAACATATAAATTGGGGATAATTTTAATTTTTTTAGACTAAAGCTAAAATTCAAAGATTGTTATTAAGATTGATTCATACCCCCGGTATTTTCTTAAAAAAACGACAGTCTACACTTGAATATCATTTTAATAAAATATAACTACGTAAAATCATAATATTAAATCAAAGAATAGGAATGAAATATATTTTGAATGTATACTACATATATAGTTGAGACTTATTTATAAAATAATGCAAAACCAAGATGAGCTAAATAATTATATTGTTTAAGTTTTTTTTAATCATAAAATTTTCGATTTTCTGATTTACTAAAAACGTATTAGAAGATGTCTATCAGGGAAATTTCCTACCCAAATAATATTAAACGAATAATAGGAAGTGCATCTATTTTTAGCAAATTTAATCTTTCTTCAAATGTATTATTAATTGAAACATTTTTATTTGCTTCAAAAATAATGACACCACCTAATCTGTAGATTATTAATAATAAATATTGCAGTAGAATGTGAAGAAACCCATTTGATGAAAGATACTCATTATCAATCATCACATTTATGTTTATATGTGTTTCGTCTCTGAAAATTTCGACCGCATCATTAATAGCCTTTTCAATTATGGTAGAATCAGATTGACGACCGCGAATTATAACATTTTCTTCCATTAATTGATATAATCCCTAAATATTTTAAAAAAATTTGTATTTAGTTGTTCCATACCTGTAAAATAAGAACCCTTAAAAGTTCTTGGTAACGTGTTTCATTTTGAGATAAGCTAGAAAGTATTTCTACAACATCTTTAAAAACTTCACTTAAAACTTTTTCTCTTTCTTCTAATAATTTTAGTCTTGCTGAATTTATTATATTAGATTTCGATATTTGTTGATTTATAGCTGTTTTTTTCATTTTTTGTTTGTAGAATTCATCAATTTTAATCATTTCTTGATGTACAATTTTAGCTTTTTCAACAGAAAACTCCTCATTTGACTTAAAATTAATTTTTTAGATTTTTTTTGTATATTTTTAAAATTTAGCTTACTTTAATATGAATTTCTCTTGCTTTTTCCATTGCTTCTACTTTTATAAAATTGATTAATTTTTGCATTTCACTATTTACTTGATTATCAGAAAGCATCATTTGTTAATTTTTTTATGTATATATTGATTAACTATTTGAAATTTTGTTATTAATAATTATAATGAGATAATAAAGTGTTCAACGAAATATTATGAAGAATATTCTAAAAAATAAGATTTGAAAAATGTGGAAAAAACAATTATAAAGAAAATAGAGTATTATTTAAGAAAATATTATTGATTGTTTTATTTAGATAAAGTAAATAGGTGAATATACATTTTGATTTTTGTATGTTTTTAAATAGTGTTTTTTTTTTAATTTTTTATATTTCTAATAAGAATATATTGATAACTTTTTAATATTGTTTAATTATTAATATTTTTGACTATTTTACAGTAATTTTTTCATTTATAGTCAAATATCTGAATATCTAGTATTAGAGAATTTATAAATCAATGTAATATAACTTGAAATGGATTATAGTTCATATATAATATTATTTTTTTCAAGTTACAAGGAATAGAATTTAAGTTTTATTTTAAATGAATATGAAAATTATGATTTATAGTTTATAATTAAATATTAAGAATATTTAACTATATATATAAAAACTTATTTAAAGTGTAATTCACATACAAATATGAAGAAATTGTATTTTTAATGATAGTTACAGATAATACATTTTAAAATTAGATTATATTTTGTTTTAAAAATATTTATTATAAAATAAAATGATAATAAAAATAATTAAAGTAAAATATTTGTTTTAATTAATTTAATAAAGTATTTAATTAATCATAGATAGATTTATGAACTTAAAATATATTTATCTAGTGTTTATAAATTTTTAATTATCAAGTGCTAGTTTAAAAAAAACATAACATAAATAGTAAAGTTCACAATTCTTTAAATGAAGTATAAAATATTAGAATTTATAATTATAAATGATATATTTTGTAAGTTGAAATTAAGATTTTTTTAATTTTAATCGTATTAAAATGAAATAGATGTTTTTTTTTATTAAATAAGTATAAATTTCTTTAGAAATATTAATATTATAATTGCTATATATATTTTTAAATCTTTTTTTTTGAATTATTTGAATATTTAGCTTATTGTTATATATTATTTATATTTAAAATATTTAAATATTTAAATAAAATTTTTTGTACAGCGATTTTTAAATTGTAAATTTAATATATATAAAAAGGTACAATATAAGTGATAAAAAGGAATATGAATGATATTTTCCTATGCTGTTTTAAAAAGATACGTCTATTTTAAAATTAAAATAAAAAAATCAACAATTTTAATAATATTTTGAATTTTTTAATTATTTTATCAATAATACTAATATAATAGATGACAAGATCAGGAAGGATAGAACATAAAGCAAATAAAGAAGTTGTAGAGGTAGATGATGAGGATATATCATCATCATCATCATCATCAGATACTGATAACAATAATTTACCTGCAAACGCAAATGTTCATGTATTTTCACGATCAGAAACTAAAGCACGCAAACAAATTTTAAAACATGGACTTAAACAAATGACAGGAATCATTCGTGTTACACTTTTTCGTCCAAAAAATGTAAATTAAAAAATTTCAACAGTATAATGATTTTTATAAATAATAGGTTCTTTTTGTGATTAGTAATCCAGATGTTTATAAATTACCAAACTCAGATACATATATTGTATTTGGTCAAGTTAAAATTGAAGATATCAATTCTGAAGCTCAACTTAATGCTGTTCAGCAATTTGCAAATACTACTCAAAATACAAAAAGTTCATCTGTAACTCTTCGAGCGGCTCATAATAAACCATTAATTGCAGAAGATGATGATCCTGATAATCTTGATGAAACAGGGCTTCAATCAAAAGATATTGATCTCGTTATGGATCAAACAAAAGTATCTCGTTCAAAAGCAATTAAAGCTTTACGTGAAAATAATGGTGATATTGTTAATGCCATTATGTCAATTGCTATATAATAATATATTTAATCAATTGTAATCATATTTAAAGAAAAAAACAGTTAATCAGTAATTATTCATTTATTTATCTATCTATTCATTCATTCATATCTCTTATAATATCATAATATTCTTTATTAATCAATCAAATTCCTCATCTTTTTTTATAAACCCTAAAACTCAAGTATAACCCTAAATTTCTTTTGTTATGTAATCATTACCCTAATCTTTCATTTTTTTCGAAATGTTTAGATCTTCAAACTCTAAAAATAAATATATTAAAGAATAATAAATAAATTATCTTTTCATAATTATATTTCATAAATATTACATTTATTTTATTCATCTATTCATTTCTTGATTCATTTTATTTATTTTTCTTTTTTTATAAATATTAATATCCTTATGCTTTATCATTTCATTCATCTTCATTTCTTATTTTATAAACCTAACCCTAACCCCGCCCCCTTTTGTTAAAACCCTCATTTAAACCCTAACCCTTTTCTTATGTTTAAGAGTCTCATTTCTTAATCATTCGGGATGTTTCCTATCCCGAGTCTGAGAAAAGACAGAAAGGGAAAAGCCGTAAGTGACGGTTCCAAGGCGGTCGTTATAGATTCGAATAGATAGACAGAAGAGGCAACGAACAAATCAGAATACGTTATGACGCAAAAGCGAAGTGTTGAAGAGGGGGAGTTATTAGGAGGGTCAGGAGAAGAAGAAGGAAAACGAGTTCGAACGGAAGAGGATGAAGATGAAGATAAAGTAAGCCGAGAACGTATGTATAAAATGATACAAAATATAAGGCCTTTAATAAGGATTTATTTACATAAAATTTATTTATTATGATTAATTAAAGGTTTTATATTTTAAAGAATATGTTATCTTAATGAATGATTAGGTCGAAAGATCGAAATCAAATTTATTGAAGATAAAAGTCGACGACATATTACGTTTTCTAAACGAAAAGCGGGGATTATGAAGAAGGTATATAAATATATGGGTTATAATGAAATAACCTATTTATTTATGCATGATATCATGCATAAAATATTTAATAAGAATGCTAATTGAATATTATAATATTAGGCGTATGAATTATCTGTATTAACAGGCACTCAAGTTCTTTTACTTGTTGTTTCTGAAACTGGTCTTGTTTATACTTTCACAACGCCAAAACTTCAACCGCTTGTTACAAAAGCAGAAGGAAAAAATCTTATACAGGCATGTTTAAATGCACAAGATTCTTCAGGTTCCGGAGTTCATGAAGAAGCTGATCCTGCTATAATGAATGGACCAGCCGCAATGGGTGGAACTAATTTACAATCATATCCACCACCACCACCACCTCCTCCAGCTATGCGTGCTCTTTATTTTAATCCTGATCAAGCTGCTGTTTATCAGCAATATATGGTATGAAATTATATATAATACATATATGATTTATTCTATTTTATAGCAACAACAGCAACCTCCGTATATGCAGCCTGGGCGAATGCTAGGTCAGCCCCCGCCACCTCAACATCATTTACCTCATCTTGCGCCTATGGGAGGACATTTAACACACCATATGGGTGACGTACATATCAGAGTTGATAAATAATTGACAGTTTTATTTATCCCCGGGATATATACTTTAAAATTAGTAGAGTTCCTGTGTGATATTTATAAAGACTAGTTATTTTATTTTTGTTATTTTAATGATTCCTTTTTTATGGTGTGAATTTGGTGGATTTAAGGGTTTTGATCTTTTTGACTTAAATAAGTCAAGTGTTGGTTATTTGTATTTATTGTATTTTTAACTTTGGTATTATTAATTACATATAAAGTCAATTTATAATCTTATTTATTTTTCTTTTGCTTTCCATATTCCAAGTTTTTATATAGTATTTAAGAATTTTAGGGTTTTTTGATTTTACCTTGATATTATCAGTATTATTAATACTTATTTTATATGATGTTTTCGGTAAAGTTTGATTTTATAAATTATATATTTATAATATAGTCTAATTATATAAAATAATTTATTTCAGCTATATTTTTAAAGCTATTTAAAAAAAATTATAATACTTTTTATTAAATTTCAATTAGTTAATATAAAAAATATGTTTATGTTTAGTTTTATTTTCAACCTTAATAGTAATTGTTTAATAAAAGTATAAAAATTTTTAGACCTTTTAATGATAATATAGCTTTGTGTTAAGTTTATTTTTATACTATATCTTATATATTATTTATAATAAAAATATTTTATGTTATATTGAAATGTTTAGAATATTATTTATAGTAACAATTTATAAATATATTTTTATTCTTTTTATAATACTGAATATATGTTTTATAGTATTAAGTTATATTATTGTTAATTTGTTTAAAAGGGTTATTTTGTTTATTTAAATTAGCTTTAAATCATTTTTATTAATAAATTAAATTTATAGTTTCTTTTCAACATTGATGATTCAAAATATAATTATTTAAAAAACTTTATTTTTAAAGAAAAAATTAATAAAATAGATTTTTATCTGCAATCTTCATAATTTTCTTAAATTATATATATATATATATTCATTTTGATTAATGTAACGACAACTATAAAGTTACTAAACTATTCATTATGTCATTTAATTTTGTATTATTTAATTTTAATAATGGGAAAAGCGTAGAAGTAAAAATAATTTTTGATAGAATATAAATATACAACTTTTTAAATAGTAAATTTATAAATATAAATAAACATGATTTAAAATACAAAGTTATATTTGTAAAAAAAGGAAGATAAATATTTAATTAATTAAAATTTTTAATAAGATATTTATTTCCTGTAAACTAGAGAAAAAATATGTATAAAGTTTATTTATATAACATACTGCATAAATAATGTAATGACATTAATATATATTTTTATTTATTAAATTTGTTCTATTTATGAAAGTTTAAGTAAAAAATGGATTACAAGTGTGTTTAGAAGTGAATAACAATAATTAAAAAAAATGAATTTTTATAAATTATATTATAAATGAGTTTTTATATTTTGTTTATTTTGTTTGTATAAGCTCAGAAAATTGAACAAATAAAAAAATATATTGTGATATAAATTATTTTGATCATTTTCAAAGTGCAAAATCAAAATAGCTTTTTGTGTAATTCCATAAAAAATTTAAAATATTTAAAAATGATTAAATTTCTTAAAACCAAGAAAAAAGCATAATTAATAAAATATGCATTAAGAATTTAAAGGAGTAGTAATAATTATTATAGGAATGCTAAAAAATATCTAATTTTTTAAAAGATAAAATAAACTATTTATTATTATTAAATTTTGTTACATTTATTAAAAATAAAAATAACTAAAAAAAGATTTTAGGAATAAACGAAAATTTATTTCAATGTGGATAATGATAGATTTATAATCATTATTTATTATCATTTATATTTTTTATAACTTAGGGATGCTTCAATGAAATAATTTTAAGTAATTATTTTTAAAGAATATAAATTAAAATAATTTGTTTAATTTATTATTTATTCATCTAAATTCTTATTATTTTTTATTTGAATGTAAAGGTTATAATATATTTAGGGGTTATTTTAACAAAAATAATTATTACCTATAATTTTTATCACCTAAACATAATATTAAAAATAAAGGAAATTGAAAAATATAGCTTTATTTATTTAGCAGATTTTTTTAAAAAAAGAAATTTATATTTTTATTAAATTTGAAAAATATTTATAATGTATATAAATTATAATTTAATTTCAATTAAAACGGTAAAGATGAAATTAAAACATACTAATAGTTTCAAATATAATCACCATGATTCTATTATGGAAATTTTTAAATCATAAAAATAATGAATTTAATATATAATTATAGATATCATGTTAAATAGAAAAAATATAAAATTTGAAATATATGTGATATATTATGTCGTAATTTCAATATAAAAGATAGACTTAAAATTATATATATTGAATATTTAAAAATAGTTATTTAGCAAAAGAATTATTTTAATCCAAAAAATATTCAATTTGAGTCTTATAATTATCTTATAATTCATATAATAAATATATAACATTTTACGATATTACAAATGAATTATTAAATATTAAAACAATATTTTTAATCTATAGAATTAACTTGTTTTTTATTTAGGATGACATATTTTTACAAATTTTTACATTAATATTCAAAAATTCTGTTTGTTTTACTATTTGATACTTTAATATAGCGGTAATAATACATATAACTTTATAATGTTATTTTCCAGTATTCCTGAAAAATGCACGTTTTATATAGTTAGGTTAAATACATTTAATTTAAAAAAAGTAAATATATTCTTTCCAGAGAAAGTGAATGATGTCTATGTTATATTTCATATCATAGGATCATATGCATAATTAATCTTTCTCTTTTAAAATGACTTTTTTTCAAAAAAAAAGATAAATAAATTATTTCATATTTTCTGTATATGTTAATATCACAACACCACATACGATTCTCAATCTTTAAAATTTAAATGTATAGAAGATTAAAAGATCTGTAAATTTGCTAAAAACTATCTTGACATACTATAAATATATTGAAAGATGCCAAGTAATTAACCAATAAATGGAAATGTATGTATTAACAAATTATATGCAGATAAAAACTTTTTTTTTAAAAAAAAATCAACACCAATAAATACGGATGATCATGCAGAAACACGAATGCCTAAAAAAGATGCAGGAATGAAATAAAACAACGAATATAAATATGATGAAAATAATTGTGTTATTTAAATGTCATCAATATCGACATTATCAAATTCGAAATTACATTCCTCCTCACCTTCAAACGTATCGGTTTCATTAATTTTTGCTATAAATAAATTAATAATAATAATATAAATATAAATAAATATACTGTTTTCAGGCAATTCACCATAATTTTTAAGATCACGTGCTTCATCTGCTGTATATTTTAAAATTACATCTGCTTTTTTATCTTGATATTCTCGAAGTGATAATAAAATAATATCTCCTTGATTAATCCATACTTTTTTTCGTAATTTTCCACGTATATGTGCAAGTCGTTTTTCACCATCAAAACACATCGCTTCTAATCTTCCATTCCCAAGCATTTTAGTCACTTGTGCATATTCTTGTCCATCTTCTTTAAAAATTAATTCTCGTTTTTCCGCTTCATTTTCATTTTTGCCTCGTCGTCGGTTCTTCCCCCCCTATAAATAATAAGATTATTAATATTAACTTATTATATATTTATTTATTTATATTTATTATAATATTCTATATTTTACTCACTTTCCCTTTATTTTTTGGCATTAAATACGCCTATAAATCTTCAAAATATACAATTTCTTGTATATTTTCGGTCAAAAAAAAAAGTTAAAGCTTAACTTTTTACTATTTTATTTATCGAAATATCTTATATTTTTTACGGACACTTTAACTTTCGGTATTTTATTAAAAACTATTAATAATATAAGAAAGAAACATATAAAATGAGCATATATGAAGTATAAATTTCTAAATTTAAGTATATTTATATATAGAAATGTTAATAATATTGATTTTAGTGTTTTTAAACTTTATCATTTTTAAATATTACAACGAAAGAAGGCGAATTTTAATTAAGAATATTATTGAATAAAAGAATAATTTAAAACTTGCATTGAAGGAACGCATTTATAAGGAAGAACGTTATCCGTTCATCCAAATTATTATTATTAAATACGGATAAACTGTATTCTTTATCGATCTTAAGGTGACGATGTATGGATATCAAGAAGAAAATAAAAATCGCAGGTCTCCATTAACTTATGTACCACAATCCTCCCATTTTTCAGCACCTCGATTATCACCAGTTCTTGGAAAACAAAATGGTGGATCGTCACCTCAAGAAATGTATCCTAGTTATTTTACTGTACATCATGCAACGGCACAGATGGGATTGCAAGTAGGACGAAGTGCGGTTATGGCGGGTCAAGAATATGTTGAAAGAAATGTATGATTTATATTTAAGAAGTCTGATTTATTAAAAGAATTAATAAAAATGATATAGATGGGGCGATTTATTTCTATTGCAATGCTTCGCCATTACTTTAACGTTTCAAATTATTACGTTATTAGCAAAATTTGGGTTATTCTTTTTCCATGGAGACATAAGGTTTTTTTTAATATGATTAAAAATTAATTTAATTATTTAAGTGTTGGAGTCGTCTTCCTAAACATTCAGAAGTAAATGAAATGGCTGTAGAAGGGTATCGATCTCCAAGAGAGGATATTAACTCTCCAGACATGTATATTCCTGGTGAGATAATATATATATATATTGTTTGAAAATATACTAATTTCTTAAGTTATGGCATTTGTTACATATGTTTTGTTGTCATCTTTATTAGCAGGGTTTAAGGGTAATTTTCATCCAGAACTTTTGGGTACAACTGCTTTGATGGCTTTAATCGTTATTGTTTTTGAAATTTTAACAATCAAATTCGGATGCTATATCCTAGGTATATATAATCAAACGCAGTTTCTCGATCTAGTGGCATACAGTGGATACAAATTTATAGGGTAATAGATTTCATCTAATAATAATTAATATTTTACATATAATTTAGGATTATTGTTACCATGCTATCGGGCATATTTTTTAATATGATACTAACTTATTGTGTGTTTTTTTATACATTTATTGCAACAGCTTTCTTTTTGGTAATAAAAATAAATACATTATATTTATTCTAATAAAATATAGTTGCGCTCATTAAGATACGTAGTCCTTCCTGAGTCAAACATATCATCAAATGCTACAATGAGTTTGTCTCAAAGACGTAAAAGAATATATTTTCTTTTTGGGATTTCAATGATTCAAATATTATTTATGTTCATACTTATGTAAAATATTCCATATTGAGATCTATATACATTAATATAGCCTATATGGTAATTAATTCTTTTATGCTAAAAATTTTATGATTTAGATAAATATTTTAATTATTTGTTATTACGTGTGTAGAAGAGTTATGATAATTTGACTTTATATATATAATTTTAAAGAAATATCTTCATATAATACTGATTTTAATTTTTAATATTTTATGAAAACATTGCTTTTTTAAGTAAAATAAAAAATTATATAAAAAACGTAAAAATTAGATTTATATATTAATGTGGTTGATTAATCTAATAATATTATTTGAATTAAGTTTAATGCTAATAATTAAATGAAAAATTCATTTTTATAATATAATATTTATTAAAATATGTATACAAATTAAACATAATATGGTTAAGGTTAATTTTCGATATTTTTGGGATAGGGGGATGTTGAAATAAAATGGCAATTTTTCTAATTTTAAGAGACAATTTTAAATAAAAGTGTACAGATTAGCAAATATATATTAATATATACATGATTTTTGTATACTAAACAAAAAATGTAAAAATATGTTAAAAATCTTATAAAAGTAAATATGTCAGAGATGATAATAAAAAGAATATAATATTAACAAATGTTACAAGAACTGTTAGAACAATAGTTGCTGTATCGAAATAAGATCATTTCACCAATAGAAATTCCAATTATTGCTGTAAAAAAATATCCTATATTCATTGTCATTACAACAATCATCAAAAGATATGAAATGAAACAGATAAAAAACTGTAAACTGCCCCTAATAAAACAAGCTTGATATTGAAATGGAGAATTCTGTTTATTTTTTTCTTTATTTAACATTGATTCAAAAGGCTGTTCTAAATATTCAGTTGATGGATAATTTGTATCTGCATTATTAGTTGATTGAGGTTGATTTTTATATTTTATTCGTTGTTGATATTCCCAATACGATTTATATGCTGAAAGTATTTTGTAAATAATACCAAGACAAAAAATAAAAATAAGTGCTAAAAAGTATTGAAAACTACTACGTGGAACCCAAGTACTGATAAATAATGCTGTTTTCGTTGAACAAAAAAATCCCATAGACGTACCCATAGACATGTGATGATGATGATCTGAATGCATTATAATATTCAATAATAATTATTTATTTATTATAATTTAATAAACTTTTAAAAAACTTTGAACATGAATAAATTAACGTAAGATTTTATAATATATTAAAAAATTAATACTTAATAATTTTTAAAAGTTATATTTTAAAAAAAAGTATTAAAAAATATTAGAATTATTCATTAATAACATGAAAAATAATTATTTTAAAATTTTAAAAATTTTAAAATATTCATTAAAATGTTAAATATTTTAAGAATAATCATATATTTTACCTTTAAAAAATATATTTAAAGAGAGTATATATTAAATGCCTCAAATAAACTTAATAATATTAGGGAAAGACTAATATGTAGGTCTATTTTTCCGTGGATTTATTACGAAATTATATCTTTTACCCTCTTTTTGTATAAAAAAAAATAAATTATATAAATTATTAAAAAATATATAAAAATGATAAATAAATGAATAAATCTATTAGAATAAATGTATTTTTTAAGTAAAAGAAATGAAAATTGTATATATTTTTTTATTTTTTAAATTGATTAATTCGTTATCTCACGTGAGATTAAACGTTGATATATTTAAAAAGTATAAAGATTAAGATTTAATATTTAGAAAAATATGAAATATTAACAATACTTTAATACAATTTTATGATGAAATAATAATGAAATTTAATTTATGGAATAAAAAGTTAATATATTAAAAGAAATATACATAAATGAGTGAGAATTCATCAAATACTTTAAAATTATCTACACGACTTTCATTGCCATTAAGTTATCAACAAGTCTTAATTCATGAAATATATGATGATGATGGCTTAATAATACTTGCTAGAGGACTTGGATTATTAAATATTGTTGCGAATCTTTTACATTCATATAATCTTCCTGGATGTTTAACGTTAGTCATTGGTGCAAATGGAAGACAAGAAGAATTATTAAAAGAAATGGTAGATGAATTAGCGATGTCAGATAATAAAATTGAAAGAAAAATGTTTAAAATTATTAATAATGAAAGTGGATCTGCTGATAAACGGTTTGTAAAAATCATTTTTATAAAAAAAAGTATAAAATAAAATTAGAAAGCTTATATATAACAAAGGTGGCATTTTCAGTGTTACTTCTAGAATTTTAGTCGTTGATTTATTAACCGGTATTATTGATCCTGTTAAAATATCAGGAATTGTTGCTTTGAACGCTGAAAAGTAAGTTTTTGATTTTTCTGTTTTTTTTATTAATGATTAGATCAAATGAAACTTCCTTAGAAGCGTTTATTTTAAAATTATTTAGAGAAAAAAACAGAATTGGATATATTAAAGCATTTTCTGATAATCCTGAAGCCCTTTCTTTTGGATTTTTTCCACTATCTGATATAATGAAAACTTTCTTTCTGAAAAAATGCTTTTTATGGCCAAGGTATTTTTCTCTCTAATTAGATTTATTTCTTATATTTGAAGATTTCATGTTTTAGTTGCAGAATCTTTAGAATCTAAAAAAGTAGATGTTATAGAATTAGATATACCTATGACTGAATCAATGAAAGATATTCAGTGTGCAATAATTGAATGTATTGAAATTTGTATTTCTGGACTTAAAAGTGCTAATTCTGGAAAAATTGACGTTGACAATTGGAATTTGGAAAATGTATTACATAAAGGCTTTGATAAAATGATTCGTCGTCAATTGGATTTGCATTGGCATCGTATTAGTCAAAAGACTAAACAGCTTGTGTCAGATTTAGAAACATTAAGGCGTATATTATAGTAATGAATATCTATCTTTTATTATTATTATTTTTTCCTAATATTTACTAGTTATCTTTTATCTTATGATTGTGTATCTTTTTATAAGATTTTAGAAACAATGTTGATAGCTGAATCTTCATCTGAAATTATGAAACGAGAACAGTCTCCATGGCTTCTTTTGGATGCAGCGAATACAATGTTTAAGCTTGCTAAGGAGCGTGTTTATAAAAAAGTTACTTCCGAAAATATATCTATTCAAGAACCACAAATTTCTATACTGCCTGTCTTGGAAAATCAACCAAAATGGTTTGTTCTAAAACAAGTAATGTATGAAATAGAAATGGAAATAAGTTTGAATCCCAAATTAAAGGGTAAGATAATATCTTCTTTCAAATTAATATTAATTTTTATATAGAAAGTAATGATTGTATGATTCTTATAATGTGTAAAAGTGAATATACATGTCATCAAATTCAGGAATATCTTCGTGATTTTGTTAGTGATGGGAATTCCTCTGATAAAGCTGATAATAATTTGAATAAATCTGAATGTTCTTTTCTAAAGGTACGATTTAAGGAATATTTATTGTGGAAACAACATTTTTTGAATATTAAACTTGATTTAAATGACAATAATACTAAACTCTTGACTTCAAATGGTAATATTGATGTACAATATAATACTTGAGTTTAAATTTTATAGCTACATCAAATAATCGTATTAATATGGTTCAACAATCGCGTCAATTTGCCAATAAAAGAAGACGTATGCGAGGAGGATCTTATAGCGCATCCAATATTTCCATTGAGTATGCTCATACTTTTTTAAAAGATGATTTAAACCATAATGAAGTGTAAAGGTATTTTTTTATATAGAATTTAAATAATTTTCTTCAGTATAAACAATTTTTGTTTTCAAAATGAGGCCATAGAATTTAGTAAATGTTCTTTTGATGATAATAATGACTTTAAGGTTTTTGGTTTAAATGATTTTATAGTTATATCGCCTTATAGTGATGATATGGATGATGTTACACTTAAAGAACTTAAACCAAAATTTATAATTCTGTATGAACCTGATCCTGTTATTATAAGAAGAATTGAGGTATTTTTACCTTATTGTTTCTTGAATATTAATAAATTAGCTATATAATTCCATTTATAAAAACGCTCTTTTAAGAGTATATTTTATGTATTATGGGAATTCTGTAGAAGAACAAAAGTATTTAGCCTCTGTAAGGAAGGAAAAGGATTCATTTGCTGCACTTATTAAAGAAAAGGGGGTATTTTTATACTTTTATTATGTTTGATTTAAGTATTTTAGAATATGGCATTATTGTTAACACAAGAAGGGAAAAATGATGAATCCATTGAGTCTGATTTTTTTAAAAAGACTGGTACACAAATTGCAAAAAATATTAATTATATGGCTAATGAAGAATTACCAAAAGTATTTTCTTTACTTATTTTTAATATTTTAATGAGATTAGATAATAGTTGATAGTCGTGAATTTAGGAATCCATTGCCTTCTTTGTTATATAGTTATCACATAAATATTATTCCATGTCAATTAACAGTTGGTGATTATATTTTATCACCTTCATTGTGTGTTGAGAGAAAATCACTTAAGGATTTAGTTAGCTCTTTAAATAGTGGAAGATTATACACTCAGTGTGAAATGATGCAGCAATATTATTCTACTCCTATACTTCTTATTGAATTTGATCAAAATAAAACATTTAATTTTGAGGTATGAATTTTAATTTATATAAGTACATATATATATTAATTGTATATTCTGTAGCCTTTTACTGAAATTACAAGTAATATTAACACTAATAATCTTCAATCAAAACTTGTATTGTTGACTATAGCATTTCCAAAATTAAGAATTATTTGGTCTTCTGGTTTTTATGCTACTTGCGATATTTTTGTTGAATTAAAGGTTTTTATTACTTATTTGTATTTAAATTTAATTAAAATTTTATATTAGAAAAATCATAGTGAACCGGATCCTGTTAAAGCTGCATCATTAGGTTTAAGGGATGATGAAGATAATGCAGTAATTATTAATCAAGGGCCTTATGTATGTTTAAAATTTAAAAATAATATGACTAATAATCTAGGATTTTCTTTTATCTATTCCTAAAATTTCTTTAGAAAATTATAAAAATATTATATATAATGTTCGAAATATTTGTGATTTAAGTAACCTCGAGGAAAAACAAATTATTGACTTAATAGGCCCGGAATCAGGAAAAGCTGTTTATTCATTTTTTAATAAAACTGTTTTTTAAAACTTATGATATTTATATTACATTTAGGTTATTTTATGTTAATTATGTGTTATATTAATTATACTTGTGTATCTATGATGGTGGTATGGTAAAATACGAACTCTGCGCTATCGTTTAATAAATACTTGTTCTCTTCCCCATAATGTAAGTCTTTGAATTTTTTTAATTTTTCTTAAACCGAGAGTTCCAACAATGGTAGCAACAAAAAATACAAAAAACGATATACTAGCAAATGCATACGGCCAATGCTCCATAAAATTTTTTAAATTCATACCCAACAATCCAGCAATAATGGCTCCTGAGCTAATGGCTAATGTTAATATGGATACCTTTTATTAATAATTAGAGTTTTTGCATATAGAAGAAGATAAAAAACCTTTAATTCCAGCAACATTAATGAATTCCTATTTGCATCAAGAATGATGTTAACAATTTCTTCTGTATTTTTAATATTCGAAACTAAATTATTTACAGACTGGACAATTTCATCTGTCTGCTTTAAATACGATTCAAGAAGTAGCTCAATCTCATCATGTTGATCATGTGGTCGTATTTTCCCCTGTTGTTTTTCAGTAAGATACATTGCTGCCAAATCTTCATCTTCAAAAATTAAATTGACAAAAAATAAATAATAAAATAGTATACCTTGATCTAGAATTTCATTTAACGCATTTCGTATTAATGTTGCTTTTTGTGCAAATGCTGATACTTTTTTTGAATAAATTAATAAGTTTCTAATACGTTCACGATTAATATCTTCTTCGAGTTGTGATAACACTTCTTTAACAAGAGAATTTAAAAACTTCATTTCTGCATTTAATGCAGTTGAAACACTGATCATAATTGCTTCTAATGCTCTGTTCTTGATTATATATATGTATATATATTTATTTATTTCATACCTAAATTCATATGGTAAACCGCCCATTGCTTTACTTCCTTGTCGAAGTTTACCCTCTAAATCATACATAAATACACTTTGTGTATGTGTATCTGTGCTTCCATAAACATTAAATAATAATACAGCATCCGCTTTAAGAAGTGCTCGAATATGTAATAAATTTATAAGAATTGAATTTTTACGTACTAAAATTGATGGTACTAAAGATTGAATACCCGTATCAATTTTTCGTAAATCTCTTGGTAATAATCCATGCTTGAAGAGTAGATTAATATCATTTTATAATTATTTATTCAAATTTTACTTTATTACATAAATCTGCCTTTTTAAACTCTCCTGAAACAACTTTTACATCGCCTTTTTATTAGCATTTGCTTATTTTCTGTTTATCTTACCCATCGCATCAAATTCCGTGCCTATATTATTAGCACAGAGTGTTTATAATAGATGCGTACATTTGATTAATAATTCATTTGTTTTATGAGATTTTAACGCTTTTTCAAGAACATGTTCACTATTATTTATATCCTGATTTTCTAAAAGAATTGGTGAAATCTTTCTGAAAAATGTATTCGGTTTAAATGGTGTTATTGATGAATCTTTACGTATTTGTTGTATTTGTTGAAATTGATTTAATTTGTTAAAAATTACTGATTGCATATCGTGCATATTTACAACCAAGCTGTGCCTGCACAGTCTGCTTAATTTGCATCGTTTACATAATGTTAATAAAGTTTTAATCATTCTTTAAAAAAGTTGTAGAAATGATCTGCACTTAAGTCGATATCAGTTTATGTAATAATATTAATTAGTTTTGAAAAAGATTGAATTAATATTCAAAATATTATACAATTGATATACTTTTTATGTACTATTTCTAATGATTGATTGTTTTTTTTAAAAAATATTAATATATTTTACTTTTATCTTAATAAATATTATTAATATTTTTAAATGATTATAATAATCATCATTTTCTAAATTAGCAAGTTAAAAATATAATATCATATATGTTTTAAAAATGAGCAAAAAATACGACAAATTAGCAACAGATTAGCTAAGCTTAATCCATATATCTTGATAAGATTCAACTTGACGAACAACTAAAATATTACGAGAAGCTAAAACTAATTATATAATTAAATTAATGTTAATACGATTTATTAATCATACGCAAAATATGACAGAGCGCTTGAGATGCAACTGAGCGTGAACTGCTCGATACTGGAACCAATTCTTCAAATGTAATAGTACGACCTTTTCCTTTCTGATGAATACAAGCTTGTGTATATCTTTTATACTTAAAAAATATAATAAAAGGTAAAAAAAATATACTCAAGAAAATCGTAAGATTCTTTCTCCATGATAGTAGACTGATAATCATTATTTGATATCATTTGAATATCAGCATTAGTAGCTATACATATTATAATAGTAAAAAAAATGATAAAATATACTCCCAAAAATATCAAAGTCCTCCATTGCATCTTCGCCTATATCTATATTGATATCATCTAATCCATCGCCAAGAGGACTTGCCGTTAACCGTTTTTTTTTTCCAATCGTCGACATTCGACCAACTCCTCCTATTATAGGTGTATCAAAAGAGACTGGTGTCATCCCTGGACCCACTGATCCCGCACGAGAGGATATATGAGATTGATTCCACGGCATAAGAGAAGACGTATGACGAGTAAGCTCTTCGTCAACATGACGACCTAATTCAATATCCTATAATATAAAAGTTAAGTCACATTCAAGAAATAAAGTTAGAAGACCTGATCGGAATTAGGTTGTGTCCCAGTAATAGATTTCCTTGTCTGCGCGTAATTAGAATTCATTCTAGTCTCGAAAGATTCGTTATCATTAATTTCATCTTCCCTTGCTCTTTTTTTATGTATAACTGAATCTTTCTGTTTCTGATTGACAAGAAATAAAGTTTTAAGACCAGGATGTATTAATTCATCTGAAAAATTCCATATAAAAAAGTCGGCATTGTTGATAGCGGCTTTTTCCTGATGTTTTCGTACTTTTAAGATAGATTGTTTTTTCATATTTTTAAGATAATTATCGCGCCATGAAATGAGATCTTCTGATGGTAATTCTATAGATATATCAGCTCTTAATTGCATTAATTTTCTTTTTTTCTGTTGTTGATCATCATTTTTGTATATATCAGAACTAGTTTCTAAAATTTTATCTTGAGGAATAAAGGAGGAATCCTTAATTTCATGATTTTCAGCATATTTATCAAATGCTGTTTCATCAACTTCCTCATATGCCATTAATGTTTCCTCAAACTGTCATATATTAGATAATAGTGTAAAACAAAGTATAAAACCGTATGGTTAAATTTTTTCCGCTTCCTAGCTTCCGCATGTTCACGTTTTACATTTTCTTCTCCTTCATCCGAATCAAATTTGGATGGAATACTATCATGTCTTTGAATAAAATGATTTGAATGACCGGAATCAGTATCAATTTTTTTTATTTCTCCATCTGCATCAAACTCAAAATCAAATAACCCTCCATTCAATGAGCCTAGAATATCATCATCTTTTTCAATTAAACTACTCATGTTAATAGCAGAGCGTGAAATAGATCCAGCAAATTCAAGCTTAGATATAGTATTATTAGCAGAAAGCGAAGATCTTGGTAATGTATGTTGAGAAAAAGAAATAGGTGTTTCTGAAAGATTAAATGAGCTAGATGCATCTTCTTGTAATCCCAATTCTATATTAAATGAAGTTTCTGGTAATGTCATAAATCCTTCCCATCCATGATCATTTAAGTCTGGAATAAATGTAGGATCATCTGGAAGTGTAAAAAGATCTGATCTATTATTTATAATAATTTATTTCATTTTTAATTATTGAATTAATACCTTATTTTTGTTGGTGGAAGATTAATATTTGTTTTATCGGTATTAATTGTAGAAAGTTCTTTACGAATTCTTGCATGTGTTAATTGTACATCCGCTACATTTTTAATTAAAATTTCATTTTATAAATAAAATATTTCAATTTTTTTTTACTATAAAAAAAACCATATTGCTGATTAAAAATACGTGTCACTCCTATCATTAAATTACTTGAAAGTCTTAATGCTAATGGCTCCGGCGGTTCTGATAAATATTCACATGCTTTAGGTACATTTACTGATAATATTTCTTTTTTTTGTAATTTTTTAAGTGATGATTTAGATCCTAATGTCGCTGCAAGCCTATATTTTTTTATTAATTATTATATATTATTCATTTATTATCTTTAATCTTACCAAATCACTCCAAATCCTCCCTTTCTACGTGTTAATATTTCTTGTGAATAAAACATAAGAATTCTTAAATATTTTTAATATTTTATAAGATATTTTTAACGTTATTAATTTTATCGGTGTGAGGGGGGGGGGAGAGAGAGAGAGAGAGAGAGAGAGAAAGGAGGGGAAGAAGAGATATTTTAAATGAAATAAAAAAGAATTAAATTTTAATATTTCATATTCTTTTTTTATAAAATAATTTACATAATTGTTAAATTTCCAAATTTCTATTAAAAAAAAATATTATATGAATAATTAATTTTTTAAAAAAAATAAAATAAAAACTTACTTCTTTATAACCAGGAATAGACCATTGATTATTTTTAATCATTTTCTCAACTTTTTCTTCAATTTCAGGACATGCTATTAATATGTCATGAATAGTTAAATCTTCAATAGGACGTGCTTGTTGAATATTTAGTAATGTTTTTTTAAGTTGTATTAATTCTAAATCAATTTGATATTCCATTTTTTTTGCACTTTGAAACTAATAATTTATAAATAAAATATTAAAAAAAAAATAAATAAAACGAACTGCTTTTGTTTCTAATAAATTAATCATTTTCATTTGTGAATCAATATTATATTTTAAAGGTTTAAATCCTTTTACATCTTTTTCTATTTCATTTAAAAGTGTTTTATCTTTTATAATTGAATGATAATAAGAAAAATTTATTCCTTGTGCTTGTTCTTGAAGTAAATTGACTTTAGTTTGAGCATCTATATTTCGTTTTTGAAATTCTAATAATGAAGAAATTGTTGTTGTATTCAATTTATAACATGAACGAAGTTTTGTCCAGTTAATTTTACTTGCTGTTGACCTCATGTTTTTATTAAGTTTCGAGATTTTTAAAAATCTCGAAATAGTTTTTACATAATAAAAATATATTAGAAATATTTATTTTAAAAACAAATATTTGTATTATAATACATAAAACAAACATGTTATTAATTGTATAAAAATATAATATAAAAAAGTTATGTAAAAATGATTGATTAATTGCGTATTTAAAATAATGTTTCAAAAGTTACCTCTCTATTATGAAGTTTGCCAATAGGACTAGGAATATCTCGTATATTACTATTTTCAATCATTTTTTGATGTCTAATAGATAATATTAATTAATAATTAAATTATTTTTTTAAATTTACTTATATGTAAATCCAACAAAAGCAGTTGGTCGAATTTTTTCATGCCGATTTTCCATAGCTTCAACAGATGATTGCTTTTCATATACTTCTTTATATTTTAACATATCATCTTCATTAGTAAAATCGTCAAAATAACCATGATCAAATTCTGAATCAAGATTTGGAATAAATGGCGCCTAACGAAAATAAATATCCTACTATAAAAAAAACGAAATTAGATACTTTTTGTTGCCGAAGTGTTATCCAATCAACGTGTTTAAAATATTTTTGTTCTTTTACTTCTTGGATACTAGATATTCGTCTTCTAGGACTTGTAATAAGTCTAATTGTTATTTAAAAACTTATTTCAAGAAATCATTTTATACTTTGTAATAATTTCCCATGCATCATCTTGGATATTGAATTCTTTTTCATCATATATAGGCCTAATTAATGCATATTTCCAGTTTTTTAAGTTGGACCATGTTTCGTTCATATTTTTCCCTGAAAATGGAGGATATCCTGATAAACATTCAAAAAGTATGCATCCCAGAGACCAATAATCTACAGTAAAATCGTAATCATGACCATTAAGGATTTCAGGAGCCATATAATCTGGTGATCCAACAATTGAATTGGCCTAAAACGTTTTAGATTCAATGTATTTTGAAAAAAATCATTTACATAATTCAATTCTTGCATTTTTAAGGTTTTATGAATATCTCGGCGTTCAACAGCTGATCTAATGGGAACCTCTAAGTCTTTGATTTGATCAAGCTAATCATAATTATTTTCATTCAAAATGATAGATAAAGGGTTTACCTTAAGTTTTAAAGATTCTATTTTTTGAGAATTAATTATCCCAGATGCAAGTCCAAAATCTGTAAGTTTTATATGACCTTTGGAATCAATGAGAAAATTCTAATTCCGATCAATAATAAGCATTATATAGATAATTATTCCACTTCTGGTTTTAAGTCTCTATGAATATATCCAAGACGATGAAGAGCATCTACAGACATGAACATTTCTGATAAATAGAATTTTGCGTGCTCATCTCGCAAAACTCCACTATTAGATAAAAGAGAGCGGAAATCCCCACCCGGAACATATTCCTGGGTTTTATTAATCTATTTAAAATTCTAATTATATATTTACCATAGCAAAAAATAAATAATCGGGATCCTGAAAAGCATAAAGCAGACGAACAAGCCAAGGAGACGTTGAATTAGTAAGAATATCTCGCTCTGTAAGTACATGACGAATCTATCTTTATTAATAGAAATGTATGTTTACATGTATAGACAAACTTCATCTAATTTATGTAGGAGTTTTTTACTCATTTTTTTAAGAGCAACCACTTCTCTTGTATCCTTCATTTGTGCTAAATGAACACTTCCATATCCTCCTTGACCAATTTGTGCAATAATATGGAAATTTTCTTGTTTCATTTTGGCACGTCTTTTTCGAAGTGTACTTCGTTCTGTATGACAATGATGTTTCCATGCTGCAGCATGTTCTGAACTTGTTAATTTCCCGCTTTCTATTTGTTTTTTTGCCCATTCATGAAACTTTTCTGTTCGTTGTTGTCTTTCGTAAAGATAACTTAATTTATCAAAGTAATGATCAAGGAAAACTGGAAAATATTAACAAAAAAGAAATAATTTCAATCATTCTCAAACAAACATATCTGACAAACATTAGCCAATCTTTTTATCTTCGGTTTTGATATTTTTTCAATTTCATTTAACGTAAGCCCTTTATGTGTATTCCATGTTTGAAATCCCGAATCTATTTTTGAATCATTAACTGATATTTCTTGTTTACATATTCCTGTTGGTTTCATGTCTTTTTTTATAAAATCTTTCTCTACTATTCCATTTTTATTTTTAAATAGTAAATTTTCTTTAATTTCCGAAGAAAAGTCAATTCCTCCCTCATTTTCTTTTCCTGCTTTTTTAAATCGTAAATTTCCAAGACGATCTGAAAGGTCTTCCAGATTTTCTGTAAAATTAGTTGGAACTGCTACTAATCCTGCTCGATTATTTTTTGAAAATATTATTTCTGTATTATTAAAACGTTCTTTTGATGATGATATTCCTGTTAATAATTGTATGTTATTGTTGTTATTTAAAATAGATGTTCTTTTAAAGTTTTCTTGATGATTTTCCATTCAAAAATATTAAGTTTTTAATATTTTTATTTTTCAGAAAACTTTAAAAGAACAGTTTGTAGTAATTTTTAAAACACAAAATATAAATAAATACGGTTGCCGCAGCAACCAAATTTTGAATAAAATTTATAGTTATATAAATTTAATACTTTTTAATAAATAATTCTTTTTTTGAATACAATTATTTAAATATATGTAATTTTATGAATTTTTTATTATTTATTCAAAAAGTGTTTGTAATTCTTCTAAACGTTGTTTAGTGATTTCTTCACGTGATTGATATCCCATGATAGAAATATTTGCAAGTATTAATTTACGTTTACATATTTGTACCATTTTTTCTTCCACTGAATCTTTAACAATAAAACGTATAACTTTAACTGGTAATGTTTGACCTATACGATGTACCTATTATACTCTGTAAATAATTTTTAAACTTAAAAATTCAAGTAAATAACCCTATCTATAGCTTGATTCTCCATACTGAAATTCCACCTAATAGTAATAAGAATGTATTTAATTATAAATTTGATACAAACCATGGATCAAGAATAAAAACATGAGAAGCTACCGTTAAATTCAAACCAACATTGCCTTTAAATGTTTGTTTAATAATTAAAGTTTTAAAAGCGTTAATGTTACCTGATCTTTGGGAAATCAATAAAACTAGACCTTTTTTTTCTAAACGAAATTTTTCTAAAACAATTAAACGGTCTTTCATTGTCATTCCTCCATCTAGACGAAGAAATTCAAAATCATCTCTAAGAAATCAATAAATAATATAATGATTTAATTTATTTACCGTTTCATGTAAATCTCTACTAAATCAAGAAATGATGTAAATTGACTAAATACAACAGATTTGGCATGTGGATTTGACATTTTTAATTTAGATAAATGCTTAATTAATGCATCTAGCTTTGAGGAAGAAATAGATGAAGATTTACGTAACACTACTTGAAAATCACTGTCTTCAGAACTGCAATTTTCTTTACAAATAACATTATAAATACTTTGCTCGTCAATTGGTGATCGACATATATGACATAAAGGTCTTCTCCCTTCTGCTTTTTGAAACTTAAAAAATATTAATAAATTATAATACTTTTGAAAAAAATACCTCGATGTGTTGTTGGAGACAAAGTTTACATGCCATATGCCAACAATGTGTAACCGTTTTTTCAATCATAGGATCTGCTGAGCAAATAGGACATTCGTTTTCTGTTTTTTCCAAAATATTTTTAATAGCATGAATATTATATGTATTGATATTTTTCTCTTCTGTAATTTGATTGCCAAATGATTCAATTAAATCTTTAAGTTTAATATCATCATTAATATCAATAGAATGATTAAAATCTTTTCCATCAAGTAGTAAATTAAAAAGATCATTTTTTGTTTTATGTTTAAGTAAAGATGGATGACAACAACTTTGACGTAAACGTAACAACATTGTTAAAATTGTTATATAATTTTTAAATACAGTACCAGCTGCAGAATTTTCAATAAAAGTTTGCTTTGCCTTCATATATATATAATTATAAATTTCCCTTTCTTTAGGAGATAAAATAATTTCTTCTGTTATAATTTCTTTAGGAGGGAGGGTAATGATTAAATTCCCATGTATATCTTTTGTGGTTTTTGTCCGACGTAAAATAAGATTTTCAAAAATCATACAAACTGTATTTAAAGTATGAACAATTTCTCTCGATTCAAATGGAATAGTAATAAATGTTTTCCAAAACATAAAATTTCCCCAAGGTTCAACTTTTAAAAAATGAATAAGACTAAAAAGATCCTCCAATTTATTTATTATTGGTGTTCCTGTCAATACCCAGCGCTTCCTTGCATTTAAAGCAAAACATGCTTTTGCTGTTTTACTAAGTCTGTTTTTTATATAATGTGCTTCATCTAAAACAACGCGATAAAAATCAATTTTGAACAAATTAAAAGTAGATTCATTATTTGCAATCATTTGTGACCATTCAGAAAGAACAATGCCATAACTTGTTATAAGTAAATCAGGCTGATTGCTAGTTTGACATTGCGTTAAAATATCAATAGATTTATCGATTCCATAATAAATTTGAGTTTTTAAACTATTTGGTTTTGATGCTATTTCTGCTTCTGAACGCCATTGTTCAAGTAAAGAAATAGGTGCAACAACAAGTGTAGTTCGACAGGACAGGATGGGTGTGTTGGAATCCATAATATGAGGTTTAGTATTTGATGGTATCTCAAGTTTATTAGAATGAATAAGACTAAGAACCTCAATTGTTTTTCCTAAACCCATCTCATCCGCTAATATGCCACCACAATAAGCATTATCTGCTTTAGGAAATTCAAGGCTTAATTTCCCAGAATATGGATTAAGATAAAATTGATCATCAGTACCCCCAAAATCTATTTTCTCTCCATTCTCATCAGAAGAAGGCCAGCGAAATGCTTGCCACAATGGATGGATCATATTATTCCCCTCTAAAGAATCATTCTCTCGTTCTTTATTGATCATCCAATACAATGCCTAAAAAATAAGAAAAGTTAAAAGATAGAAAAATGTACCTGTTTCTGATAAGGTTTAAGGGTAAGATTGAAAGAAGAAGATGGTTCCATTTCCTTTATATTTGGGTTATATGATTCTGTACTCTTATATAAAAAATCAAGTTGATCTTTTTCAAGTTCTTTGCCTTGTTCTTCAAGGATAAAATTATCCTCATCAAATGAGTCAATAGTATTCGTCTTAGGTAGAGGAGTTGATTTACATAATTTTTTTGTTGTTGTTGTTGTAATCATTTCTTTAAACACTGTTTTACAGTCTAGAGTTTCTGAATCATTGGGTTTAAGTCCAATTTCTGTTAAAAGCCATAGAATTGCTATTCGATGTAATTCGAGCATCTCTTCTACTGGAGGAGTTTGATGGGTGTTGTTTTTATGAGAAAAAGAAGGTTGTTTTAAGATAGAGAATGCATGTCGATGAATAAAACATGTAATTTGAAGAAGTACCTTATCGCCTATCATTAAATAACAGAAAAATACAGAAAAATTAACCACCTATCCTCATTTTATTTGGAGCATAAATACAAGAAGCCGTAAATGAACATGTATCTAAATCTAGCAAAGAAGACATATATACAGCCGGTTCCTGGGGAATACGACCTATTTCTATTCCTTTTGAATTATAGAATCGAATAATACATGGAACTTTTTGAAAAAATGGATTTGTTTTTGTATTTTTTAATAAAGGTATTGATCTAGGTCGTTTTTTACTTGCTAGATATGTTTGTTTTTTTAATGTTACTATTTCTCCTGGTGATAAAAATGCTTCCCCTGAAACATTAACCCATCCTTCAAGTCCAAAACTTCCAATATATCGTCGAACCCATTGTTCTGTTGTTATAAGTTCTTTGGATATTGGTATTATCGCTTTTTCCAATTGATTAAAATACATGTTTATTGTTGGTTTCAAATTATATTTAGAAGAATTTATAGTAATCGAATTAAGCATTTGTTGTTTATATTTCTTAATATGATAATTGAATCTTATATAAAATCAAAGTAAATATATCTTCTATGCCTCATGCATGTGCCTTTTCTCTATTTTTTTAAATTTTCATATTTTTTAACTATTTTTATATTAAAATTGATATTTCATTTTTACGGCGCGTTAAAACGCAATTGATCTTCGTTTATATTAAATGATGAAACAATTGGACATTATAGAGGAAGAAAAGAGGTTATATCAACCGACTCGTCCTTATATGTCAACATTACATGTTTCGATAGATAGTAAGTTTTAAAATTTTTTATAAATTAAATGAAGATAATATATTTATTTTAGGTGCATTACCTACTTCTGCATTACAAGTTGAAGAATTAACGCCGACTTTAATTTTTCCACGTGAAACATGTTTAGATATTTTATCAAAACATTCATTATGTTCAACATCAGAACAAGATATTTATGGTACAAATCATTTTTCGAATTTACAAAATGGATTTCTTAGTAAGTAATTTTTTTTATTATTTATTTTTTTTCCAATCATTTTTGCTGGAACACATAATCATGGGTTTTTGGAACAAGAAGGTTACGTGTCTTTCCCTTCACTTGAATTATATTCTCAAGATAAGCGTTCTACATCAATACGTAATTAAGATCTATTTAAATACTTTTTTACCGGAACTTATTTTGAATTGATAAATTGATTTTAATGGGATACGTTTTGGTTTATTTTTTTTTGGTTTCGAAAAGATATTGTTTGGGATGTGTTTAATGATGATTTTGATATAATTTGATGCATTATTAATCTATTATTGAATACATGTTTAAATCCATTTAATGACTGCTTAATATAATATTTAAATTGACCGGATAATGGATTATTAATGCTGCTTTTAATGTATTGTTTAATAATAAGCCATTTAATATATTTGTTGGATATTTTAATTGACTGTCTGTGAATACATCATTTTATAGATTTCTCTTATTTTCCTAATTCCATCCACACTTTCCATATCATCTGATAGGGTTGTCCATCTGCTTCAATTGTAGCTTGTTGAAATAATTGATCAAGTTGTTTAAGTGTATCTTTTTTAACGAATAAAATTGCAATATTAAATCGTGCACAAACTGAAAGTTGTTCAAGTAATGAAAGACTCTGTTTCCACCAAGCAGTCCGATCTTTCATATGATAATATGCATGTTTAATAGCTTGTAAAAAGGTTTCCAAAAAAATACCTTCTAGACCGGCAGAACCAAATAATCGAGGTAGAATCATAGCATCGATTGAAAAAAAATGCATAAGTCGATTATGCTGTGCTATTTCTGTGTTACTTTTTACGCGAATTTCTTGCTTTAGCATTTGTAGTGTTGGCATATTTAGTTTATTCCAAGATTCGAACTCTAATTGTTCATCGACTGTATGTTCAAGTTCGTTTTGTGCCCATAGAGGTAGAGTCTCGACTTCTTTGATAAAAATAGGTGTTCTTAAGTATGTTATACTTTCTCCGTCTTGCATTTCTTGATTTATTTTTGTTATATTTCCTTCCAGGTCATTTAACGCCTTAATAATGGTTTGATTTTCTGGTTGCAAAGTTTTTACATGCTTCCAGTCTACATCATTAATTATATCATTATTTCTGAATAAATCTTTATACCTTTTTGAGCTGCTTCTGTTTCACCAAGTTGTATATATGCTTGACCTCGTCGAAAAAGGGCTTTTACATGTGTTGGATCTTGCTTTAGAATTTTTGTGCAATCTTCCAGCACCTCTGTCCATCTGGTGTTAATCAGTATTGTTTATTAGGACTTTTATGGCTTCTTAAATAGAAGCTCAGTTTATCCTAACCGTTTAAGTTGTAAAAATGTTTGAGCACGGTTAGCCCATAGTCGTAAATCATTCGGTGCTTGTTCAAGTGCTAAAAAAAAAGTTATCAGTTTTGTTATCTAGTCGTTATCCTGACTCCACCTTTTGTATAAAGTGCTACTGCCGTATCATAGTCTTTATGCTTGTACGCTGTATCCGCTTGTTGCTTGTATTCGTATACTGACATGTCGAACGGGTGAGTTAGTTAAACGGAAACGATAAGGAATCTGAAAATATATAAGTCTCATCTATAATTTGTATAAAGAAAGATGCCTAATTGACAGTTCTCACTTATAAATGTTGAATTGATCAAAGAAATGTATTTAAATGATCGACTATATAAAAAGGTTATAGAATGATAAATGTTTTCTAAATGATAAGATGATTCTGATGATTAATGAATGCTTTATAATGTTTCTTAAACATTTTATTTGTTTGTTTTAGAGTCACTGTATCATCAGTTGGATAAATATTGTTAGAATTGATTTATGATTTTCCACTGAGAAACGTTTCAAGAAAACCTGTTCAAATGAATGAGTTTTGAATACAGTTCACTTTCTAGTATAACCTTGTTTTGTTTCTCTAGTTTTTAATATATTTTTTGTTAAACTAGTATTTTGTGTTGAATCTTGAAGAAGCGGATTGTGAAGATTGTTATTTCTCAATGGAAATGTTTTATTTAGTGATACATATTTCTGCAAAAGGGTCATCACATGTGTAGGTTGTTTCCAGAAATTAAGTGTTTCCTACATGTATAAGCTAAAAATGATAAAGGTAGAATATACTTGATATTCTGCATGACATCGAAAGATAAGAATATCAAGTGTTTTAACATCTTCAATATAAAGATGTTCAGAGTATGCATTACGTATAGCAGAGCGTACAGTTGATATTGGAATATCAAGTTGGTACATTTGTACAATAATCGGTGCAGCACGTTGCCATGCACGATATTGTCTTAAGATTCGTTGTCTTGCTTCTTCTAACGTTTTAGACGCCATAGTTCGGATTGATAAGGTTGATGGTTGTGTTGTTGTTATTACAAATGTCATTGTTTAATTCGTTTAATAGAATTTTAAACTTTTTTTTTTCTTTTAAAATATAATCTTTTTTTCTTATATATTGTGTAGATCAAGTTAAAATATGTTTATATATTTTAATAATCCTTAATCAGCTTTTTGATTTTGTTAAGTTCTTTAGATATATTCGATATAGATTAAGTTTCTTAAAGATATATATTTGAAAACTCTTTTAAATAAGAATTTTATATGATTTTATTTTGAAATAGTGTTTAATAGTTTAATTCGACATATTTAAGTGGAATTTATATAATTATTAATGAGGTTCTTATATAACATTATATAATCAATATGTAATATAAATGTAAATATGTTTGTCTTATGATTAAATGTTAAGTTTAAATATTTTGTTTAATTATTTTATAAATTTTATAAATATATTAAAAGTTAATTTAACTTTTTAAAGATGTATTAAAATATATAACTTGATATGATTTTGTTTTAATAACTTGTTATTATTATTTTTATTAATTATATTTTTATACTTAAAAGTATTAACTTTGATTTTTTTTAATTATATGAAAGCATGATTGATTGTATGTTATATATATGATAATATTATTAAAATGAACAATTGTTTTAAATATAAGGATATGTTTATTGTTGTTTAAAAAATTAAATTAATATGTTATGAATCATTCTTTGTCTAATTATTATTATTATTGTTTGTATTCTCAATGAAAATATATATCAATTTCATGTTGAAGGATATTTTTAATAAATTGGTATTATTGATTCATAGCTATTCCTAATACTTCTATATTTGAATAATTTTGTTTTGTATTATATGTTTATTCATTATTTTTTAAACAAAATAATATATAACGTTGAACATTGGATAAATTTACTGTTTGGTATTATCACGTAAAATTAATGTGATTCATATGAAACGATAAGGTAAAATAATATATGCATTTAAAATGCTTTGTTAATACAGAGCATATTTGTGAAATACATAATTAAACAATATATATATATATATTGAAAACTATATTTTCATAAATTTGTTTAATAAGTCGAGAACAATAGATTAGCAACTATGTTATAATTGATACACTCATGTTTTAATTAAACGTTTAATATTCTAATTTATAATTGATTTTATTAAAGTGCATATTAAATATATAAAATAAATATTTTATATATTTAATATGCACTAAATTATAGAATACATCCGTTATTTATTACTTATCACCTTGTATAACTCGATATTAATACCTGTATTATTGAGTCAGTTCTTAAACAGAATCTAAGATTTCCAGCTCTTTGAAATCTTTGGAAAGTTTAACACCAGTATCCTCGATAGATTCACCATGTAGTTCTAATAGCTTTGACATATCAAGACGAGGCATCTTGATAATTTTAACTTTCCGAATAAATACCTATTATTATTAGTCAATGCATATTTAAGCATGAGTAAAATACATTTTGTAACGGAAAAATACCCTGTGTTGATTTTGTAATTTCACGACCAATAACCTCAAGGATAAATTTTTGAATGAGATCTTTCATTGAGCATGATGATGCTTCTTTTTGCATAACTTCACACATTTTTTTACGAATTTGTCGAATTTGTGAAGTTTGTGCATATGTTGTCTTCTTAATTTGGTTTGCACGACGCTTAGTAAAACCAATAACAAATAACCGAAGCACATATCCATCTGTTGTTTTAACATCTTGATTGGCTTCAATTAAGGTTTGCCATCGTCGAACAAGTGACCGAAGCTTATCCGATGTCATTAACATTCCATAAAAGTTTGTTAGACAATTTTTTCCTTGCACATCTGCAATCTGCAGTTTAATTTTCCGGAACGCATGTTCCTCGTCTTTTTGTAAATCTGCTAGTGATACTTCTATTACTCGTCCTCGTAATGAATCGTTTGCATTTTTTAATCCAGTAGTTCGATTTACTAAGGTTTTTCCAATTTGTCGTACCTCAAAGACAGAAGGTGCTTTTAAATCGTACCAATCCTTTTGTTTTTAGATATATTATTTGTTTTTATTATTACATACTTTGCGTAAAAATGGATCTACAACTTTCTTTTTTACACCTTTTTTACTTTTTGAAAGTCTTTTATTTTTACCAACAGCTAATTAATATTAATTAATCTTAATTAATTTTAAAAATGATATGTTTTAAGGAGTTTTTTCCTATAAAACCTTTCAAAAACACAAAATAACTTACCCATAATTGCTTTGATAAACCGTTTTTTTTTTAAGAGATGATTTTTCTACGAGAACTTTAAGCTTTAAATGATAATGTTAGGGTTATGTTATTTGAGTTAGTATTTGGGTTGGGTTAGGGTTAGGGTTGTGAATAAATATAAAGATCTTCTCAAATCATATTTTATTAAGCTATTTAAAGATTCTAATATTATATTTTTGAAATTTAATTTGAGTTATTTTACATTTTTATTATGTAAATTTAATTTTATATACACGTGTGTTATGTATTGAAAACTAAGATTGTATGACTTATTATTAGAATATCTTTATAAGGTTCTATAAGACTCTAGTAGAGATATGTTTTGTTTTTACACATTCAAAATATATTATTTAATAGTTTAACTTTATGATTTGAAAAGGTGAATATTATTATAATGGATAGTAAATATTATCTATATATCATAAATATATCAGATTTATATAGATTATATTTTCAATTTTTATTGAGCAAATTATAATTCTTTTATTTCAAAAAAAAGAAGATATCTATATTTGACTACTTCAAATGAATGTCAACATATGATAAATGAAAAAATCAATAAATTATATAATTTTTTTTAAAACATCGAAAACATTAAAAGTATTTAATTATGTTATACATTCTCTTCCTATAGGTGTATTTGTAGGATGAATTCATAATTTAGAAAATAAATGTATTATCGATGATAGTGTTTTAAAAAAGTTTAAAAATGATCCATATCCAATATAAACAATAAAAAGTTGTTAAAAATAAATATGCATTTTTTATCGTTTTCTTGAACCCAAAAACAGATGCTACAAACCAAATGCAAGTTTAATTAATTGAAAAAGTGAGTAAATCTTCGACTTTGTTCATGCACAATCTAAAACATAGTCAGTTATTAAAAATACAGACTTAAAAATGCAACCATCTCATCAAGCTTATATGTATTAAGCTCTTCTTTGATACGTTGCGCTAAGACTGGAGTTAATCGATTACATGTTGCAATTTCTCCTCTCCTATCATATTCAAATGAAGGCCATGTATCATAAATTGTTATTTTAGGTGAAAAACTAAGTGATTTTGTATTTCTGGCAAAAGATGTTTCTGCTGATGATAAAGTATTGGGAACATCATCAAATGTAATCAATTCGAGAGAAGTTGGAGGTGTAAATCGAATTGTAAAATCAGTTAATGAATGTGATGGTTTAAAATTAGGCATAGTTGATGACCAACCAGTATCTAATTTGGTTAATAAATTGCAATAAAGTTTTTGGTAATACATTTAAGAATTCCTTTCTTAGTAGGAGGAAATGATTTAAAATATGTAGATTGACTATTACCGTTTTCTTTAATAGGATCATTTACTGGTGCACTACCCACAAACATATTTCCGCATACTAATTGAGATACTGGTATGTCCTTTTCCATGTATATGCTTTCTCTCTGTTCCTGTGTATCATCATCAAGATTATGTATCAATAAATCGTCTTTATCCTCTTTTTTTATAATTTTAGAATCTTCTGTGTTGCCTTGAGGAGAATCTGGCATGTTTTTTATTTCTACTTCAATTTTATTGACATTTTCCATTATATTTTCTCTACAATTTTTAGATATTGTAGATTTAGAATTTTCGAAATGTAAACTTCCTCTTAAAATACTTGAGAGGGCTCTTTTGGATTTTTTAAACATCCCTTTTCCTTCTTTACTTACTTTTCTTAGCATTATGCTTGCAGATGATGCAGTTGATAATATTGAAATATTATCTAATGAGATAGATTTTTCTGAAAAGGAATATATATCGGAATCAATATTAATATTGTTGAGTTGATTCATATCATTTGATGTTCTTTGTGAATATGTATAATTTTTTGCATGATTCATATTATTGGAGTTAATTGTGTCTAATGATGACAATGACGAAAAAGAAAATACATTTAAAATTTTTGCTTTGAAAGATTTTGTATGTGAAGGTTGAACATCCTGAGAAACATTTTGCCCAGTATTCCCTGTTTCAGGAGGAAATGTGTTTTTATCATGTTTTTGCAGTGTTTTTATTTCTAAATTTTTTATTTTAGAGGTATCATTATTGATATCCGGATCTATATCATTGCTAAGTGAATGATCAGATATACTCTTTCTATTATTTGTATGGAGAGGAGTATCTGATTCCGAACTTTTAGGTGACTTTAATGGCCCTATATTATTTATTTTACCATAATAATGAAGAATTCGTGCATTTTCCGTTTGAAATGTAATATTAGAAATGTGCGGATCATTGTCATAAACATAAGATGTAGAAAGATTAGAGAATGAATTCCCATGATTCTTATTATTAGAAGTGATACTTAGACGTTTATTTAATGTATGCTTTCCAGATGATTGTTGATGAATTTGTTGTAAAAAACGAGATGAAATCAAATGATGCTCTCTAGAATGAATAGAATATTTAAGTTCTTGGCGAAGATATCCTGGAGAGATAACTGATGCATATGGACGATGATGTTGCATATAAATATGATTCATGTTAATAGCAGAAGCTGAGCGGGGATTGATGCGTGATAGAGGACGTGCTATATTATAGTGGTTATCTATAGTAGACATTAGAATGCATATATGTTATTAAATTATATGATTAAAAAATACCTTGTGATCTATCAAGAATTGGTATATTTCCGTTATGAGAAAATGTATGGTGATCGGTATTTTGATCCGATTTATTATAATATGAATAAACATGTAATGATGGAATTCTTGATGTTGGCATTCTTGACGATTGAGTTTGTCCTGTTTCCCAATTTTGTACTACGCTTGCTGCTGCCATGTTTTAAATAACTTCTAAAAATATATAAATAAGATGTTAATAGTAAAAAAATGCCAAAAAAAATCTTGAAATGTGTAAGGAAAACATAGGATATAAAGAATTGTCCTGAAATATAAGCAGTATTGTGCTTAATATCTTTTTATTCTATTACTTATGTTTTATAATAAACAGAGGGTTGCTATGGAAGATCGTAATAAAATGTCAATATATGGTTAAAGATTATAATATAAAAGTGAATATTTGTGTTAAAAATAAGATAAATTTGCCAATTATTTTTATAATGAATGTATAATTTTTTATAAAAAGATTATCTTTGGTTATATATTGTTGATTTTATTTTATTTATGAGTAAACATTTAATATGATTTATATATATTAAAAAAGTTGAAAAAATGATTAAATAGTATATAGTTTTATGAATAAAGTTATGAATTTTTGGTATAGATTTATATATTTCAAAGACATAAAATGCGATTATTAAATATTAATTCGTGTATGATTTTTTATATGGATAAAAATTTTAATAGAATGTATTTTATTCAGAATTAAGAAAATACAATTTTTTTATATAATTTGCAAGATATGTTTTATTTAAACTTGATTTTTTTGAATTTATTTTATTGTATTTATCTACTAATTAAAATTGATTCTTATTTAATGATATTATGGATTTTATTTCAAAAAAAACTAGTTTACAAATATAAAAATATAAATATATTTTCTTTAAAAAAAATATTTTATCTGTGTAGAATTGTTTTGTATTTAAATAATATTTGATCATTTTTATTCTTATATTTAATGTTTGTTATGATTCATATAGAATATTATTAATAAACATTAATACAAATTTAACCTATTTTAATGAAAAAAATTTTTTGTTTTTTTTTATAAATATAATTATATTATTTTTCTTTTTAAATTTAATATTAGAAAAAAGAATATATCATATACATATACATAGTTCATATATTCCTTATTTTTTATTTAATATTTTATTTCTCATTATTTTTATAAAAATTCAAGAAAATTTTGATGTTATAATTTTCATTTTTAAAAAATTTAAGTTTTATCGATTAAACGAATATAAATCTTAATAAAAAAGGTTAAGAAATGATATTATGGCTCGTAAAACACAGCGTAAAATATCATCAGAAAATACGACTAATCAAACAACTTCATTACGTGATAAACAACTTTCATTTTTTAGTAAAGGGTTAAGATTAATATCTTTTTTTTCATCATCACATAGAGGGTTTACACAGTTTTTATCAAATAATGCATCTGGTTTTACTAGAAATAGTGATTTTACATCAAATCAACAACATTTATTATTATCCGGAGTTTCTCCGTCATTTTCTAATTTTTCAAATATTAGTCTTTGTAAAGATACAAAACATTTAAAAGATGATAAAAAACGAAATAGTCTTTATTTAAAATCATTAGTAAAGATGTGTAAAAGTGAAATACGAAATAATAAAACTTCACAATTTGCTCCACTTTTAGATCCATCACATCTTTTTGTTTCTCAACATCCTAAGGGAAAGCCTGTTCTTCCAATAATTGAGGATTCGCCTTCCTACTATTATTTTATAACAACTTATTTTTCTTACCTTATTCTCATTATTTTGGGTCATATACGTGATTTTTTTGGTAAAAGATTCAAAAAACAAAAATATTCTCATTTGCGTACACATGATGTAATTATATCCTTTTTAAATTCTTTGATTGATTTGCATTTATTTAAAATTTTAGGGATATGCTCCTCTTAATTCGGATTTTGATAATTTTTATATTAGACGTCTTAAGACACGTTTAAATGATTGCTTTAGTAGACCTACTACTGGTGTTCCAGGTAGAATGATTACATTGATTGAGCGTGTTAGTTATGATTATAATAAAACATTTACTTTTACTGGAAATCTGATTGAGTGTTTAAATCTTTCTTCCTATAATTATTTGGGATTTGCACAAAGTAGTGGTCCTTGTGCTGATTTTGTTGAAGAAGTTATTAAGAAATGGAAATTTTCCAGTTGCGGGGCTAGATCAGATGCAGGTATTTTTAATTATTATATAGTATATGATATATATATATGTTTTAGGTACTCTTGATTTACATGTACAATGTGAAGCATTGGTTGCTAAGTTTGTTGGAAAACCTGCGGCAACAATATACAGTATGGGATTTGCTACAAATGCAACTTTGATTTCTGCTCTTGTATCCAAAGGATGTCTCATAATTTCTGATGAACTTAATCATTCATCTATTCGGTTTGGTTCTCGACTTTCCGGTGCAAGTATCAGAATGTTTAAGCATAATAATATGGATGATTTGGAGAAAGTGTTAAGGGAATGTATATCTCAGGGTCAGCATCGTACGCATAGACCTTGGAAAAAGATTCTTGTTATTGTAGAAGGATTATATTCTATGGAAGGTACTCTGTGTAATTTACCTGGTCTTATTGCGTTAAAAAAAAGATACAAGGTATTTTTTTTTGAATATTTTTTTGTGCTGATTGGGCTAGTTTTATTTGTATATAGATGAAGCACATAGTATTGGAGCTATTGGATCTTCCGGGCGAGGTGTTTGTGATTATTTTTCTATTGATCCTTCTGAAGTTGATATTTTGATGGGTACGTTTACTAAGTCATTTGGTGCTTGTGGGGGATATATAGCAGCTGATAAACCTTTGATTGATAAATTGCGACTTTTTAATGCTGGATCTCTTTTTTCAGAGTCTATGAGTCCTATTGTTGTTTCTCAGATCATTTCCAGTATTAATATGATTCTTGATGAAACCCAAAATGAAGGGAAAATCCGCCTACAGCGACTTGCATTTAATAGTCGATATCTCCGACTTGGACTTAAACGTTTAGGTTTTATTGTTTATGGACATGATGATTCTCCTATTATTCCGTATGTTGAAATTTGGAATGGTTGATTATTAACATTCTTAATAATTGTAGAATTCTTCTATATAATCCCGGAAAAATGCCTGCTTTTTCCCGTTTAATGTTGGAACGGAAAATTGCGGTTGTTGTTGTAGGTTATCCTGCAACTCCTCTTGTAGAATCGCGGGTTCGATTTTGTGTTTCAGCTGCTCATAATAAAGATGATTTGGATAGACTCTTAACTGCTTGTGATGAAGTTGGTATGAATAATCTGTATTAAGTGTATTTTTATATATTATTTTAGGTGACATACTTCAACTTAAGAATAGTAGTGGATCTGCTGGGGAAAATATTGGCTTAAAACATATGGAATATGTTCTTAGTGGTGCATATAAAGTGTCTCATCCTCCTCCGCGTTGGGCTTTAAAAGATGTTATTGAGCATGGTGTACACGATATTAAAGATTAATATTTTTGAAATTTTTTTTTCATAATATTTATATTAACTTATGCAATATTAGTAATATTTTTATGTAAATTACGGCTCGATTTCTATTGAAATCCTTAATGTTGGTATAATTTTTCTTATTTTAGGATTTCAGTTATTTTAAAAAATCATTAAATATTATAATGAAAAAATCCGATGACTTGAATCTGGAATTCTAATTATTCTTTCTTAAATTTTATTATTGCTTAAACTCAATTTTTAAAGCAGAAAACATAGACATGCATGCATTTATGAAATTTTAATGTCTTTGAAAAAATATTAAAATAAAAAAAATATTCTAATATTTTAGCTTTAAATGTATAGAGAATAAATTTGCATCATGGGTTATTGATTATCTTTTATAATTAAATTGTAAGTCACTACTTAAGTATATTAAAATTGTAAATGTTTGTATATTGTTTTCAAAGTTGGTTTTATCTTAATGTTTTCTGTTTTTAAAGATTAAAGACTCAAAATGTTCTAGATCTTATTGAAATTTGTTAATTTAGTATTTTATAATTAATAAGTTTAAAAAAATATTATGTCAGAACATATTTATAAATTTAAATAATTTTTTAAATTTTCTTAATTTAATAACTATTATTTATTTAATGATATTAATATTGAATGCTTTAATTAAATTGCTTATATTTATTAAGAATTTTATTTAAAAATCTCATGTTGATTAATTTTATAAATAAAAAGTACATAAAATTTAACATTTAGTAAACGTGATATTAGAATTATTTTTCACAATTTAAATAAGCATTTTATGATTTTATGAAGATAAAGATGATGTTATATATAGTAAAAGATTTTTACAATTCGGAAGAGTATGTCGTAAATTTGCTACAATTAAAGATTGAGAATTCATAAGCTAACTTTTATTAATTTACAAAAATAGTTTATAAGAGCTTACTTGTTCTATATTTTTATTCAAAAGAAATACTGCAAAATTAAACTGATAATGATCTTGTCCTTTTGACCACAAAGGGAAACTTTCTATTATGAAAAATCTGAAAAAAAGATTTATATAACTACCTTTTAGAGTTCTGTAAACTACTGATAGGATCCTCAATAACAGCACGACTACACATGGGTCGAATAGGATATTTTAAAGGAATTCCCAAATAAAAAGATAATAAATATATTAGATGTGCAGTATATCCTAAGCTAGCTGCAATATGATCATTATCATGTTTATAATAATTTGTATTTGGGAGTAAAAGACCGCAAATTGTAAAATTAAGAGGTTTATCAACAATTGGTTTTATAGGGAAAATATTTTGTAGTTCGGTTACAATGCGAGATTGATATGCTGATATTTTTTTCTGTATTTGAAACAGGATTTCTTTTCTGCATTGAAGAGTTTTTTTGGCCTCTTCAAGGTAATCAACAACTTTCTGTTGATTCTGCTGACTTAACTTTATAGATTGTCGTCTTGAATCGAGGCTTTTTTGAAAAGAGTATTTATATTCTTTTACTAAATAAAATAAATTCAAGATATTAGATAATGAAGAAATAAAATACCTTCTCTTAATTTTTTGTTTTCAAGAATAATGATGTTTTTTAATTCTGATAAATGTTTAGATGAATTATTTTTTTGTTTTTGAATGTTGAATATTTTGTAATATTTATCCAAATATGTTTCAAGAGATTTTTCTAGTGCTTTTTTAGATTTATTAGCATCTAAAATACATTTTTCTAATGTATTTAATTTTATAATATTATGATATGAATAACATTCTTTAGTCTTTCATTGTTAGGATATTAATAATATAAATGAGGAATACTTTGGATAAATTAATAGGTGAGCATAAAGGTTGACATACTAAATTATCGCATGAATAATATCCATTGTTAAATCTCAGAATAATACAGTTTCGTGGAAAAGTTGATTTGAAGGAATGTAACTATTTAGTTTTTAGAAAAAAAGTATATGGAATGTTATGTTTGTTTATACGTTTTCCCCAATATAATTTAAAGATGGAAGATGTATTATTTGTTTTCTTAATAATTGAAAAGGACCCCCATTTGATATCCAAATACATATGCTAAAAGAGGAAAAACAATTAAACGCAGCAGTTAACATAGAAAAATCGAAAGATAAAAAATCCGGATTCTATGGATATAATTTAATACGTAAATGAATATGTTGGGATAATGACCATAGTTTTTGTAACAATTTCACTAATATATAAAGGATGTTCTAAATAATTAATATATTATTAATATTTTTGTATGAAATACCGATATTATTAATGTAAAGTGCAAAAAACGTGTCTACAAGGTAATTTTTTAATGCATTTTCTAAACGTACTAAACGTAATAATGATTCCTTTTATATGATTAAATTGTTATCTGAATTATATTGTCTTACTTTATATGGAGATAGAGACTCTGATTTTTCTTTGGAAATATTGATATTTGAAATAGGATTATTTATTTGATCTTTTGACTCATATTGTTGTTTAATATTATTTTCTGATTTATCAAAAGCTGTATTGTCAATATTTATATTGTATGTTTGAACCTTATGTGAGAAAATAGATTCATATGATTGTATAGGTTTAATATTTCTAATAGACAAACTTTTTAAATGACGTATTTTTTTCTATTACGTTGAATAAGAAATATTAATAAAATGTTTAATTAACAAACTTGAGGAAAAAAAAATCTGGAATTATATGTAGATGAATCCCCTTCTTTTTTATTCATTTCTTCATGAAAAAATATTGATTTTATGTTGTTTATTTTAAATTTGTTAATTATATAAAATGGATATTTAAATATATTGATTTTTCATCCTAAAAATCCCGTTTTTTTTCCAGAAAAAAGTTAACCACTTTATTTCATGTTTTTTATTGTTTTTTTTCTTCTTATTCTTTTATATTTTTATTTATTTTTATGAAATATTTGATTTTTTTTTCATTAGTATATATTTGAACGTTTGATAAATTTTCGAACACATAAAATTAAGAACGTCAAATATGCTTCTTTTCAGGGATATTATTAGTGGTGATGAGCTTATCTCTGATGCATATGCTTTAAAAGAGATTGAGGATGTAGCATATGAAGTTGATTGTACTATGGTTCAAATTAAACCTGGAGATATTGATATTGGTGCTAAGTAATTATTAATTATATATAAAAATATATAATAATAATAATTTGTATAGTCCATCTGCTGAGGAGGAAAATGAAGCAACGGAAGATGGTGTAGAAACAGTGAATAATGTAGTTTATTCTTTTCGTTTAGTACCTACATCATATACAAAGAAAGATTATCAGTTACATATTAAGTTGATATTAATTTTTATTTTTATGAATAAGATTAACTTAGAAATTAGATCATATATGAAAAAACTTAAGTAAAAATAAAAGGTTTTTGAATTAATATATATATATAATTTATTTTTAGGCAACATTTAAAAGAACATAATCCTGAACGTGTGGAAACATTTGAGAAGAACGTCACAACGTTTGTCAAAAAGATTTTGACTAATTTTAATGATTATGAGTTTTATATGGGAGAAAGTATGAATGTTGATGGTTAGTTCTTTTAATTTGGATTAAATGAGTTGATAAATATATAGGAATGGTAGTTCTATTAAATTATCGTGAAGATGGGATTACACCATATATGACATTTTTTAAAGATGGTCTTAAGGAAGAAAAGCTCTAGGATGAATTAAATGAAATAAAATAAAAAATATTTTTTATTTATTTTAATATGTAAAAAATTTTAAATAATGTATGAAATGTTTTAAATAAAAAAGTTTTTGATTTATTTTTTCATTTTGTGTAAAATGCGTATTGATAATGATTGTATGTTTCCTTCTTTATTTTAAACAAGATATGGTATTAACAATGGTTAGTATGTTGTTGAGGCCACCACCATGGTTGGAATGCTTTGACGCCAATGGTAAGATTATTATTATTATTGTCTATATAATTGATAAGGCACTTTTTATATTTTTCGTGCTCATTAAATACGCTATCTAAACGCACAAGTCCTAGTCCGATATTTCCTATTCCTGAACAAAATTTTCCTATGCTCTTTTGCCTAGCATCTTCTCTTACAATAATACTTGACTTGAGAGGTGTACTAATTTTTTCACATGGAGTATATTCAAGTATAGATGGTGGTGGCATGTTAAAGTCATATAAAGAGATAGGAACGATTCGTTTCCTTACAGTGCCTGTATGATGAATTCTTGTCGTAAGTTCCTGGCCAATATAACACCCCTTATGAAAATCAACTATTAAACTATTAACTTTTTCCAATATATAAAGGTCAAAAAATACTTCCACCCATATAATCAATACAACTTTCTATAGGAAATGCAATATTTTCAAAAATTTCATCTGGTCCTTCCGGGATTCCAAAAAGATATCTTCTTAATTTATAATTTTCTATAGGCATTTCTTCTAATTCAAATGCGGGTTTGGTGTTACTTGGTAAAATATCTCTTCTACCTAATCCAGGTGCGCGACGATCATAACATCCAATGATTTCTTTTTTTTCATAATTTTCAGGTATTTCTATACCCCAAGATGACCAAACATTCCATTCATTATGATTAATTAAACGTAATGCCCACTTTGATCGAAGTTTATGATGTTTTAAATGATTCATTAAATTTTCCGTACTTTGTATATCACATTCGATAAAAAATGCTTGTTCATTTTCATCATATATTTCCCCTCTTCTTTTTTTCCAAAGAGAGTTATGTGTTACTGGATATATAAAAACGTCACATAAAATTCGTCCCTATAAATTATCATTAAATATCTTATTTTTTGTTTGTTTATTTGTTTAAAGTATACCTGAGGTTGAAGAAAACTTGAAAAAATACCCATATCAGGTCCTTCTACTGGAACATTACTAGATATCATATTTTGAAGAAATTTTTTTGCGTCTTTTCCACATATTTCAATTAATTGTCTATTGGGACTCAGTCGTGTCATGCCTTTATTAAATGGCATTTTAAAAGTACTATAAAAATGTCTTAAATACGTATTTACAATGTGCTGATAATTCCATATTATATTCTTAATTTTCTTCATTTAAAAATAACCCTATTTTAAAACTGTAATATCATCGATATTAAACTTGATTAACAATGAACTTAAAAAATCTATGAAAATATTAGATACAGTGAATAAAGAAAGGTTTTAAAAGTTAATAGGGCATTTTAAATATAAATATTTCTTTATAATTAAGTTTTCTTTGTAAAATAAAAGGGTTAAAAGGGAAAAAGAACGGTTACAAAAGGTGAATTTAATAGCATAAATGGATAAAATAGATAAACTTCAAATGGAAGCATTAGAATCTATTCGTCGATTTATTCGATCAAAAACATGTTATGATGTACTGCCAATGAGTTTTCGAATGATTGTTTTAGATACAGAACTTTTGGTTAAAAAAAGTCTTACCATTTTAGCTCAAAATAGTAGATTTTTTTATTAATATTTATATTTTTATATTATTGATGTTTTAGATATTGTATCCGCTCCTATGTGGAATACTAAAACTTGTGCTTTTGCTGGTTTGTTAACGGTTTCAGATTTTATCAATGTAATTCAATATTATTATCAGAATGCATCATATTTTCAGGTCTTAGAGGATATTGGAAAATTAAAGTTAAATGGTTTAAGAGGTGGATAGGCACTTCTATTAATTAAAATAGCGTTAATTAAATTGGATTAGATATTGAGAAAAGCATCAATTCTTCTCCTCTAGAAACAATATCTATTAATCCTATGCGAAGTCTTTATGAAGCATGTGAAAGAATTCGCTTAACTAAAGCAAAACGAATTCCTTTGATTGATTATGATGATGAAACGTTTCATGAAGTTGTTGTGAGCGTTTTGACACTGTATCGTATACTGAAATTTATTGCTTTAAATGTATGTTTAAATATGTTTTTCTTTTATGTTAAAATTCAGAATAGTGTAATAAAGAGACAAAAATGCTTCGAAAACCGTTAGGTGATTTATCTATTGGAACATATGATGATCTTGCAACAGCAAGCATGGATACTCCTGTTATTGATGTAATATATTTACTTGCAAAAAGAAGAATATCCAGCGTTCCTATTGTAGATGCTGATGGTAGGTTTTTTTTGTTTTGAGATTTGAAGGAATAAAATCTAAGGTGTCATATTAAATATTTATGAGGCAATAGATGCTTTGGTAAATATAAGAAGGGGATAACCATTGAAAAATTAATTGATATAGTCTTTGATTCAGGCAGGTTCATATTATGATTTAGAACTTACTGTTGGCGAAGCTTTATTACGACGTTCTGAAGTAATGAAATAGATAAATGATTTTTTTTATTTTAATCCTTTCTAGGATTTTGGTGGAGTTCATACATGCACAGACGAAGATTGTTTGGACGGTATTTTTGATGTTATCAGAAGATCTAGGGTTCATCGATTGATTGTTGTTGATAGAAATGGGCGTCTGAAAGGGTTAGTGTCTTTGTCAGATATTTTGCAATATATCATGGTTGAAGGAACATCGAATCAATAATTTTATAAAGATCTTATTTTGATAGATTTATTGATTTTTATGTTAATTTAAAGAATTCAATTTAATATGTTTTATTGTTTTATAAAAGTATGTTGTATTGCAATTTATAATTGCAAATTTTTCGTACTATGAATAATATAAAGTAATTGTGCTTCATTAAATAATACCAATATAATTGTTTTGTAAGCTGATATTAATGACTTTGTGAAAAAAGTACAGAATTTTTGTTACAATTATTGATACAATTACTTAAATCATGGTTACCATTCTGCAACTAATTTTATTTGTTTATTGTTTTTATAATCCTCTAGATCTTTTTCTGCTGTTTCAGCTCTTTTTTGCCAAGCTTCAGATTTTCTTTGCCAATCGAGACACCTACTAAATAATCTTTCCGCCTCTTGAGTTTTAATTTCTAAATGAATCTGTATTTCCTCTTTTTCTTTCTGAATTAAAATAAGCTGGTTTCTAAGGTTAGCTAATTCTTTTTGATACTTTGATTCATAAATGAAATCTTTATCAAATTTTGATAATGTTTCATTAGAATCTAGGTCTACTGAATTTAAATATCATTTTATGTAGTATATATTTATTACCATGAGATTTTTTTAATGCTGTTGTAAAGATATCATTATCTAAAGATAAGAATTTTGTCAATATATGCTTTTTCATGACAGGGTCAACATTTTCTTTATTATCATCATTATAGAGTTCCTTATAGAAACTTTCATTTTTACAAATTTCTATTTCAGTTTTATTAAAATCTCTATTAGATTTAGAAATATGCAGAGATGGTTGAAGAATCTTTAATTGTGTTACTATTTGTTCCCAATAATCAATTATAGTTTCAATAAGTTTGGCACTTTTCCTGGCCTTTTCTTTTTCTTCTTCTATTGTCTTCAGTGGTCCTGTATATTCTTTATTACATAAAATTGTTGGATTTATGATATTTGTAATATTTGAAGAGTTTGTTTGTTTTCCTAATAAAGTTGGTGCAAATACTAAACCAAGAGCTTCTGGTTTCATATAATTTAGATCTTTTGGATAATTCAGAAAGCGTTCCTTTTGCTCTGTAGATGTTGCTACTGCTCTTAAAAGAGCAAAAACTGTACAAGCTAAATAAAATCTATTTTGATCTTCGATAGTAGACAAGGCTAATGCAATCATTCGTGCACGTACTTCAGGAGGCATTAAAATCCGAGCAGATGCTCTGTCCTCTAAGAGAGGAAAAAGAGCTTGAAGTTGTAATTTATTTCCAATGATTCCACCCGGTAGTTCAACTAGCAGTTTTTTTATTAAACTTGCAAAGTCATGAATATTCGGACTTATTTTTAAACTTTCAATGTCCATTTCAGATGATATTCTAGATTTGTTTTTCAAAAAATGCTCAATAAATGATTTTATAACTGATCGTGAACCATTTACTCTAAAAAGTCCCGGTGTTTCAAGACCTACAAATAAATAGATTACATTAAAATGATTAGAATAAATACCTTTCTCCAAAATCCTTGCTATACATATTTTAAATATCAATGGAACTTTATGTTCACTAAACATTAAATTTTCTGGAAAGTTTGTTATAGAACTTGTGCCCATTTCTTCAATCAAAGATAATAAAGGAACTCCAAATATGTCATAAGATTCATGAAAATTAGTATTAGAATGTTTTTCAATGCATCCGTTACAAGTATTGCAGGCATTGTTACGTGTGTTTATTTTTATAGGATTTTGTGAAGATTTTTTATTACATGTATTTCTAGATTTCAGTTTTAATCCAATGTTGCAAGATTTTCTTATATGTTTATTTTTTAACAATTTTTCTAACCATTTTGAGGAATGAAATAGTGCATAATTTACTTGATGTTTATATAATTTTTTGAGCTTTTTTGATGTCTCCGGTTTGTCTTGTTGAAAAACATATTCATTTTCTTGATAATTTTCCTCTTCATCCCCGATCTTTGGATAATATGATAACTTGTATTTTTTGGCTAACGAATTGTATTCCGAAATGAAATCCATATGTTCAAAATTGGATTGTTTTGAAATATTTGACATAGAACAAACGGAGTTTCCTGATGATACACGATAATGCTTTACATCGCACATGTTGTTGTTAAATACATATATGTCACCGTCTTTTTTGTTCTCATTCATGTTTTTAGTTTCAGATCAAGTCTAATTACAACGATTGTTTTCGTTAAAGAATGAAGTGAATTCCTTTCCAAAAAAATGGGTATATATAACCTTCTGAATAATTTAAGAAAGATTAACTATAAATGATTAGATAAGGGAGGTTTAAACAATATTTTTGCAAGTTGTATGATTTATTTTTACAAATATAAAATATAACTGTTTCGATGATAAACAAAATCGAGTGTTATAGACTCTAGATAAGTAATTAATATTTGATATTACAAAAATTGAAATATAAAGTTTTTGAGAGGATATTTTTTTAAAATTATAAACCCTGATCTTATTTATATAACCAATAAAAATACATAAAAGTTTATTCCAAAATTTTTGTAATAATAGCTGTTCCTACTGTTTTTCCTCCTTCTAGTTAAAGTTAGAAAAATTAGATGATAGAAAAAGACTACCTCGAATAGTAAATCGCATCCCTTCTTCCAGGGCAATATCATGGATTAATTCACAAACCTATTAAATATTAAAGACAATCATATGTTTAAAAATTGTTTTACAAGTTCAACATTGTCACCGGGCATTACCATCTTTGTGTCCGCATTTTCAGTTCCTTCAGGATGCATGAGTATAATTGTGACGTCTATAAAATTAGTAATTGAATATTTTTTTCTGAAAAAAATAATATTACCTGAAGTACGAGCAAACATCTGTGGACGATAATAATTCATAAAACCTGTTCTTCTTCCTCCTTCTTCTTTTGTAAGAATGTAAAAAGAAGCAAGAAACTATAAAATAAGTTGATGAAATATTTTTCTTAAATAAACTTGCCTTTTTATAAGATTTAACAGTTCCTGGACGAGCAATTACCATTCCTCTGCGAATTTGTTCCCTTTTTATCCCACGAAGAAGTAAACCACAATTGTCTCCTGCCATAGCTTGGTCTAATTCTTTGTTGAAGGCTTCAATTCCAGTAACTATCGTTTTTATTGGGGCGCCGAAGCCAATCAGCTCTACTTCTTCTCCCTTTTTCAGTGTTCCTCGCTCTACTCGGCCTGTTGCAACTGTTCCCCTTCCAGAAATTGAAAAAATATCCTCAATAGGCATAAGATATGGTTTTTGAATATCTCGTTCAGGTATAGGTATATGGTTATCAATAGCATCCATTAATTTCCATATAGAGTCTTCACCTATTTCTTTTTCCCTGCCTTCTAAAGCACATAAAGCAGATCCCATGATAATTGGTGCATTTTCTCCATCATATCCATAAGTTGAAAGAAGTTCCCGAATTTCCATTTCTACAAGCTCAAGCATTTCCTTATCATCAACTGTGTCTATTTTGTTGATGTAAACAATAATATGTTTGACACCTATTTGGCGAGCAAGAAGTAGATGTTCTTTGGTTTGAGGCATAGACCCATCTGTAGCAGATACCACAATAATTGCTCCATCCATCTGTGCAGCGCCTGTTACTTTTGAATATTTCTCGATCTTTTTTAAGGATATTCAGACCTGTAATCATATTTTTAATATAATCTGCATGACCCGGACAATCAACATGTGAAAAATGTCGTAATTTAGTTTCGTATTCAATATGAGATGTAGATATTGTTATCCCTTTCAATTGCTTAGTATTTTATGGATTTGTACGTAAAAATAATTTTACCTCGTGCTTTTTCCTCTGGTGCTTTGTCGATTTGTGCGTAATCCATAAAAGAGGTTTGATTTATACCCGAAAGACATTTTGTAATAGCTGCCCTGTAAAATCTTTAGGATCATTCTACAAGTTCTGTATTATTTTACGTGAGGGTTGTCTTTCCATGATCAACATGGCCTATTAATATCGATTTTAGATTGTTATAAATCTAATAAACACTTCTTTTTACCGATAGTTCCTATGTTTAAGTGAGGTTTAGATCTGTCAAATGTCGCCATATAGCGAGCAATTACTGGATGATAAGTCATATTTTGACATTTCATTTGTGACCATGTATCTATAGATATTATTAGTTATATTTTATACTAAATATATAAAGAAATACTCCATATTATATTTTTATATAAGGAAGTCTTAAGATATTTTGAAAAATTATGAATTCTTGCAGTTTTTTTTATCATATTTTTTAAATTTCAATTTTCTAATGTTTGTAGGTAGCTGCGGATTTTAACGTTAACAAGTTAACGAATAATAAAAAAGACAAATTTACTGAATTATTTAGAGTTTTGTGTATTTTTAGAACATTTTTAAGTTAGTATATCTGAAAGAGTGAATATGGCGTATGTTTATAAAAAAAGCGATGAATAGTGTTTATTTTTTGGAAAAACAAGTTAATATGATATCAGGGATTTAGTATCAAAACCTCGATCAGAATTGACAGAGGCAGAGCTCCAACAACTGGAAGCGTATGAATTTAATACAGGGCCTCTTTCCGTGCTTCAGCAAGGTGAGTTATTTAGTTTATTTGACTGGTATATGTTTAAATAGTATTTTAGCGGTGCGGAATCATAATCAAGTACTTATCAGTTGTCGAAATAATCATAAACTTTTAGCTCGAGTAAAAGCGTTTGATAGGCATTCGAATATGGTTCTTGAAAATGTGAAAGAGGTAGGTTTTAGTGACGATTAGTATAATATTAATATATATAGATGTGGACAGAAGTAATTCATTAATAAAAAAAATACTGTATAATAATATTTTTAGACGCCGAGAAATTCTAAAGGAAAAAAGGGAAAACCTGTAAATAAGGATAGGTTTATTAGTAAAATGTTTCTTCGAGGAGACAGTGTTATTCTTGTACTTCGGAATACTGTGTGATTAGCTATTCCTTTATGTATGTTTTCTGTGTATAGATTGTTTTGTCTAATTGTATTATTTATTTTATATTATGTTTTTTCTAACTTTTTAAATGTCACGTTTTTTGACGATTTAATTATATCTTGTTTAACGTTTTATGATTGACTCTTGTCTAGAAACTCACACTATGTAATTTAAAGATATTTCTTATGACAAACATAGGAATAATGGTTTTAGTGATATTAGTATTCCGTTTCTAACTGAACAACTTGCGTCTCAAGTGGCAACAGTTTTATTGGTTGATCCAGAATTGAAGGAGCATGTTATATACAAAAAAATAAAGACAAATGGTTTATATTTGTTAGCATCATTTCAGAGTGTTAATTTAAAAGCGTTACGTGTTTCTGTGGATGCATTTTTGGGTAATATTATTTTGATTATTCGTACTATAAACGAATGCGGAGACTTATAACATATATGAATGAGCAATTGTATATTATAGATGTTTTCAAATGTTCATTGTTTTTATCTGTGTTAGTTCTGAGTTAGAGTGAAAGGTTTTGTAATGCAAGAAATTACTAAATCTAAAATTGAATATCTTTTTATGTATATGTATATTTTATGTTTTTGGTTTGAATTTTATGGAGTGGACTAAAATTATGAGTTTTTATTTTTAATACATAATTTTTGAATGTGTTGCTCTTGTAGGGTGATAATATTTACAGTTTTTTAGATTTTTTACGATTTTTTGGAATAACATTTTTAATGTGTTTAAGATGGGTAGTTATATAAAAGTATTTATGTAAGTTTTTTATTTATATTTTGTTTTATATGATTATTATGGGATGGTTAAAAAATTGTTTATAATTCTATTTTGGTAAGAATATTGTGTTAGTAAAAAGTGAATTGTTTTATGGGTAATATATTAAAATATGTATAATAAATGAATTATAATAGTTATATTATTTTAATTACTTTTGATGTAATTTATTGTATAATTATTAAAATATAAGAATTGAGAGATATAGACTTAAGTATATTAAAAATTGAATAATGATGTGATATTTATTGTTTGTTTAAATATTTATAGTGATTTCAAGTTAATTTACAAAAAAATAAATTGAAATGTATTAAGTTAATAATTAATATATTACAGACGGTTTGTAATTATGAAAAGGTGTTGTAAATACATGAATAATATTTAATTATTGTGATTATAGATTAAATTAATGTATATTTAATGATAATGTTTGTTTAAAATTAAAGAATTTTATAATAAGAATGAATAAAGATATATATTATAATAGTCAATTTTGGTTTATTAAAATGTATATTATGAATCTTTAATGTTTTGATAAGATCATTTTTTACTATAAATATATTTGAATATATTTCAAAGTTTTAGAAAAAAATGGTTGCTGAATATATTTTATAGAATCATAATAATGTATGTTTTAAAGAAATATTGTTATTTTTAATCATATGAGAAAGTCTAAAAATGTATTAAATAGGTAGTATTGTCTAAGTTTTGACAAATTATTTTGAAAGAATAGTATTTTAGAATAAATGTCATGTATAAATTGAGAAATTCTATAATAATAATAAAGGTTAGATTATTAGAGATATTAAAGAAATATAAAATATTAACATTTATAGGGTTAGGGTTGGAATATATGAATCAATTAAATATTTAAAGAAATATAAATGATAATATGAAGTAATAAGTTAATACATAAATAAATTAAAACCAGAAGAATATAATATTAGTTGAAATAAAAAAAGTTATAAAGATGTGAATGGAAGTATAAGTGTTGATATTAGCGTTAAAATGGCGTGAATAATATGATCAATGGTTTGACATTAAAATATTATGTATAGTGTTTGGGTAATGAATGTTGGTTCGTGAAAAGAAAAAAGTCATATTATGACTAACTTATTTTGATAAATATTGCATATAAGTAGTGTTTGAATTTTAAATATTTATAGTTTTAAAAACAAAATGATATTTGTTTTAATGTTCGTCTTATAGTGTCTTAGTTTTCGTTGTATATTGTTTAAAATGGTGTAGATTAAATTTGAAAAAGGATAGAGTAGGTTAATAATTGTTAGGGTTATTTATAAGATAATGTCATAAAAGGTAATAATGGCTGGTATAATAATAGTTGTAATGCTCGATATGGTAATTGTTTTATCCATTTAAAAGATTCGATAATTGTTTTTTGTCATCAAGCTAAAAAAAAGTTATTGTGTTTAAAGTGTATTGTTTTGAAAGCATTAAGAAGTTATATTTCCTGCTGTATGAAATTTAACTACAAAATAGGATAGTTTTAATATTATTTGAATCAAAGCTAATGTTGTGTTGCTGCATAATATGACGTCATCTTAATAGGGTTAAAAATGAAGTACGATTTCGGATATTATAATAAAATAGTGTAGGAAAAAATGCACAATGTATAGGGTTAGGGTGAAAAAAATGATATGAGTAAAGAGTTTCATATTCTATTTTTTTGTATTCGTATCTTTAGTTTCCGTAGGGTTTGCTGTGATTTTGTAAAAAAAAATAATGAGTGTAAAATATAAAAGGAAGGGTTATTTTGAATGTGAAGTTAAATGGTTGAGAAAATTTCAATTATTGTTTCTTCACAAAAATGATGAGAATATAAAGATTAAGGCAAATTATATTTATGTATTCTAATTTTGACATATATAAATCGATAATTGTATTTTGTTTGTTTTTATTTAATAAATGTATCTGCGTAATTGTATAAACTTTTCTTATTTAAGCGATTATGAATGGACATGTTTTATTAAAATACCGGATTTGGAGTTCTGCTGAACTATGTTTGTTTTATATTTTGAATGAAAAAACTTGTATGTTTAGCTTTAGAAGGAAAAGCACAAAAAGGATAAAAGTGTTTGAGCGTGGATGGGAATATTAATGTATAATAAAATGCATTGAGCTTAATAAAGAATAGATAAATTTTATTTACATAAAATTTATTATTTTTTTATTTTTGTTTTATATGTTTAATGTATTTTTTTACTATTTTTAGGTTGAATAGACTTTCTTATATAGAGTATTGTTTATTGTTTTAATATTTAGGTTATTTGATCGATTGAGATTTGACGCGTCAATGTATATAAATGTATATATAATTTAATAAATTATTTTAAATTATATAAATATTATTCATAATATTTCATTGAATTTTTGTTTCATTGATTTTACGCGTGTTATATAGCGTGTTTATTTCTTTTATTATTTTGGTGGGAGCTTTTTTTATCGGACGTGCGTTGCTTTCCGTTATTTCGAAGTTAGGATTGGGGTTCTTGTGCGCTAACGTTTTCCCATAAAATTACTAAAGTTGCCTTTTAAGTTTAAGTTTGAAGGGGTTTAAAACGCTTTGATTTCAATAGAAGTTAGGGTTTACGAAGTGACAAGTAACTCTTTATGGAATATTGAATTAAACCCTACAATATTTTAAAAGAGTAAAGAATATAGTTAAATACAAGAGTAGACTAAGTTTATTGTTTAGCGTAAAATTTCGGATTCCATTATTTTTGCCGTCATTTGGAGGGAATCTGTCAGTAAAGTTTCAGAGGATTTGTGTAAACGTTTAAAAACAATATTTTTCTTTTTACAAATATCGACTTATATACATTAAGGCTGATGACGGGATTGAGTCGGCTTTAGGAGAATAAGTGTTTAGAATTCGTATAGTTTTGAAAGCCGATAATAGAATTTTATTAAGAAATTATTAATATTAATATTTTTTTTTTCAGCAACGTATAAAACAAATATATTTTATTTTTATAGCATTTATCCTGGACGGCATTGAAGGTCTGTATCATTAGTGGTTTAGGATTCATCAGTTTATAACGTGAAAGACGCTCAAAAATGATGCGTTGTATGCCTCCATTGGTGATGCTAAGATCAGAAGATGATTGGCAAAGATTAGCTGTTTCCCTTGGAATACGCAAATCGCGACAAATCTCATTGTGTCGACATCATCCTTATTTCTTTGGTAAGCCGACTATAAAGTCAAAACAGGATTCTTCCAATGATCGGGATGGATGCTCATTTTCTCAATATGCTGTCTCGCCGTTTTTATTATCAATACTTGAATCGCATGCTCCGGAATTTGTTGCTCAGGTATTCCGGATTTAATTCTATTAATTAGATCTTAATCTTTTTAGATTGTTTGTCTGATTTGGTTTGAAACAAATATGACAATATCTTCGGTTATTTCTAGGGATCGGCAATTGATTTTACTTAGTCCGAACTCTTTTCCTAAAGCGGAGTTTCTTGCGTGGAATCGAGATGTCCTTTCTACTATTAATATTTCAAAAAATGTTATTTTTCTTGCTTTACTTTTCATTTATCGATTGAAAGAACGGAACCCAACTATTCGAGGGAAGCCTGGAAGCGAATATCGGCTGCTGACAATTGCATTGATACTTGGGAATAAATGTATGATTGTCTTTGTTTTATGCCTAACTAATTACTTAGTTCTTGATGATAATACTTATACAAATAAAACTTGGTCTGAAATAACCGGAATATTTGTAAAGGAGATTCATGTTATGGAGGCCGAGTTTCTTGCAAATATTAATTATTCACTTCTTGTATCGAAAACACAATGGGAAGATTGGCAAATTATTTTGGAAAGACTTTGGTTATATTGCATGGACTTAATGAAAAGTCAATATTCTTTACGGAATTTTCCTCCATTGGCAACGTCTATGGATCTTGTATCAGCTTATGCTAATAATTCATGTTCTTCTCGATTTATGCTTGCAGCATCTACGCAAATTATTTCATTGGTTTCTCCTCAAGTTTGCTTGAAAGAGTCTCCTGCAAAACTAAAATACATGAATCATATTTCGAATAGGTTTTTTGTGCCTTCAGTTAGACGGATTTTACCAACTTGCATGTCTTGTGGTAAATTTTAATTGCTATTATGTTATAGGTGATGAATTCATATCGTATTTTTTCGCTGAGTTTTTATGGTTTATATTTCTGATTTTGGGTTCCTTTTTCTGACACTGGATTGTATTTATATTTAATAATGGAACGTTATTGTTTGTTATTTACATTATGGTTTTTTCATGTTTGGTACTTTTTAGTCAATTTTTTGATATTGATTTGTACTTCTTTTGGCCGATTTTTTAGCATTAGATATTGTCATGTCGCTCGGGTTCTTGTATGTGTATAATTGATTTTCGGTATTGTGTTTTCATTTATTCTTTTGCATACATGAATATACTGTTTAGTATGCATTTATTTTAGATGATTTTTATATGGATTATGAAGTGAATCATGATATTGCTGTTTTATATAGGATTTTTGAAGGTTTTCATGGTATTGTGTATGCTGTTTTTCTGCATATACAGAATGTAATATATATGATTTGGTGGATGTTTAAGAAATAATGTCTAGTTGTATAAATAGAGTATTTGTGATTTTATTTGTAATTTTTGTGTAAGAAATTATCATTAATTAGTTGAGGGAATATGTTTTTATCTCTGATGAATATGGTATATGTATTGCCTTTAATTTTGTTTATTAATTGGGTTATTTTTTTTCTTATTCTCTTGAATCCGATTTTTTTCGATGACAATGAAAAGGATTTTGTACTTTAAGCTTTAAAAGAGCTTAAGAAAGTGTTTGTTATTTAAGGTTATCATGATTGCAAAGAAAGGGTTTTCTTTATCTCGCCCTGTTTCAAGATATTTTGCTGGGAAAGGTCCTGAATATGTTGAATCAGAGGAGAGTGATGGTGAAGTTGAATCAGAGAATAAAAATGGTGTGTTATCTCTTCATGAACAAATGTCTTTTAAAACTCAGATTCCTGTTTTGGGTTTTCAAAAAGTTGATATCTCTGAGAAATTGAATTTAGAATTTCAACAAGTGGATTCTTGTAAAATTAAGCATGATAGTGAAAATTCGGAAGTACTTGATGAGGTATATTTATAATGTATTTGCTTATTTATATCGTGACTTGTTATAGGAGACAAGTGAATATGAAACAGAAGAAACAGAAGAGTCAGAGCAGGAATTACCGAAAATTCGGTTAAAGCCTATCTTTGTTTCAAAGTATGTTGTTTTTATTATATCTATTGTTTGATATAAATTATAAGATATGAAAGAGACAAGGATATTTGTATGAACAACTCTGAGCTTGAAAAGCAAAAAGTTGTTGAACAGGAGAAACGTAAACAGGAAACACGAATGCTTGTAGAAGAGGAAATTCGTAAAGATGAATATAAACACTCATCTGATGATAATAATGACGGTGATAATGTGGATGATACGGATGATTTGTGTCCAGAGTCAGAAAAAGCAGCCTGGAAGTTGCGTGAATTATTTCGTATAAAACGAGAGAAAATGTTTTTTGAGGAGAAAGAAAAAGAGCGTCAAGAAATAGAGAGGAAACGTAATATGGATGAAGAGGAAAGATTGAAAGAAGATATTTCTCGTGTGAAGGAGCAGAAAGAAAATAAATTAAAATCTAAAATGAGATTTTTACAAAAATGGTATCATCGTGGTTCATTTTATCAAGTATGTTTTTTTTGATTCTTTTTTTAATGTTTATATTTGAATCAGGATGAGGAAATTTTAAAAAGGGATTATTCTGTTCCTGTCGCTGATGAAATATCTGATAAAACATTGCTTCCAAATACAATGCAAGTTCGGTACGTTTTTTATGATTGTTGTTTTTATAGGTTTATATTTTTAGTGGCGATAAATTTGGTAAACGGGGTCAAACAAGATATACACATTTAGTGGATCAGGTAACATATATAAGTTATATATATATATAATTTATTATTGTAGGATACAAGTACAAAAGATTCTCCTTGGTTTGATAAAAATATAAATAAGCGGATTTTGCCTGGTACAGATGATTATGATAGAAAAAAAAGAAAATTTTAGGATATTTATGTGCTTATTTATTCATGTTTTTTTCATTATTATTTTCGGAATACTGATGCATATTTTGATATTAATGCATATGAGCTTTTAATTTTAGGTTTTCAAAAGTTAAAATAATATTGTTGTACCAATAAGCTTTATTGAATAGTAAAATGATTTAGGGTTAATAACTGTTTAAATTGTATTTAAACAATATTGGGGTATTTTTGTTTAAAAATACTGAGTAGTATTATGAGTTAAAAAAAATTAATGGCTATAATAATAAGGTTTGTAATATAATTTATGTTGCATAATGTTAGTATCCAAATATAATATGTATATTTTTTAGGATTTATATATTTTTATAAGTTAATATAGAAAATAAAGTTTTGTATTTGTTAATGAAATTGAAGTTTTGTGTTCAGTTTATGAAAATATGTTTGTGATAGAGTAAATATTTTTTGAGATTTTTTGGTCTTGTCAATATTTTCTTTATTGTATCAATGGATATTTATTAAATGATATTACTATATTAATTGATGTATTATAGGGAGTATATTTTGATAAAAATTTAGTTTAGAATAGTTTCTAAAATTCTTAAGAATGTATATATATTCTATAAAGATTAATTTAAATGATATAGTTGAAATTTTGGAAAAAGTTTTTAATATTAATTAAAAATAAATACTAAGTTAAAAATGAAACAGTAAAAAAAATTATTTTTATTAATATAAACGGAAGTATTGTAACAAATGAAAGGGATTGAGATGTAATCATTTTTAGAATGTTGAAACTGAATTTGTTATACTTACGATAATTAAATACTTCATTTGAAATATTATTCATATTTTCTGTAATTTTAATTTTATAACGATAGAAAAGTTGAATGTAAATTCTATTTATTCTGGTATTAAAAATATTCTTAAGATTAAAAAGGAGCTATTTTAGCTTTTAGAATTCTTATATTTCATAATATATAGCTGTATTTATGGTTACATTATTATTAATATTAATGGATGTGAATACATGATGTTGTGAATATATAATTTTAATAATTTTGATCGGATATTTTCTATGGTTTTGAGATTTTTTAGGATATATTAGAAGTCTATTGATTTAAGTGTTAAATATATAAAATTAGTAGATACAATATTATTAAATGTATTGTTTTAATATTTTTATTAATGATTTATTTTCTGTTTTTTTTGTGAATTTTTTATTTTTTTCTATTTAGAAATATGAAAAATTTATATAAGTTATTAGTATTTATGTATAATTATGTATACATTATATTTTTATATGATTAATATATTAATAAATGTTTGAGTTATTTTAAAAAATTTTATGTTAAGTTTAAAATATTTAGGAAATAATGTCAAATATATGCTTGTTTTTTATAATTTTTCATTGCTGCTTTTTTATGATAAAAATTAAAATTTTAAAGTATTTCTTGCTTTTTTTCTAAATAATCTTTTTCTGTTGTTAAAGATGTAACGAGTTCTATCAAAGTTTAAAGGTATGATTAAATAGTTAGATATTTAATCAATAATTCATTGTATATTATATACATTTTAAATATTTTTATCATGATATTTTTGTTGAATAAGTTAGTTTTTTATGGAGTTTGGAGTAATAGATTAAGTAATAAATGTGTAAAAAAATCATTTATGTAAATATAGAAATTTGAATAGATTATTGAAAAATAAATTAGTTAACAAGATATAATATAAATAGCATTAATCCTCTTGTATGTATGTTTTTCATTAATTATAATGTTCAGTTTATTTTTAAAAAAGACATTCTTTTATTTCTTTGCTTTTAGAAAGACGAATTACTATAGTTGTTATATTGTCTGTACTTGATTGAGAGATAGCATAGTCAATTAATTTCTTGCTGGCTATATCCGGATCATAAATATCTCGACAAATATCAACAGCCTGTTGATCGGTGCATACATCCCAAAGCTATTTAGTTGTAAATATTGATTTTTTAAAGAAATATATATAACTTACACCATCGCATGCAAGAATAATAAACTCATCTTTGTTTGGGATAAGTATGGTTTCTGATGTAAAAGGATGACTAATAACAAATTTTTTCATATAAGTATCACCAAGAGCACGGGTAACAGCTAAGATGCCATTAACTCTGTTGTTAATGATAAGTCCCCCCGCATTGATAATTCGCTGGCTTTCATACCAATCACTACTTTTGTGGTCGTAAGAGAGACGATGTGCTTTACCATTTCTGCAAAGAACTGCACGGGCATCTCCAACATTTGCAGTATAAAGAAGTTTTGTGCGTCGATTCTCATGCAAGCCAGAAATTGTTGTAAATGACCTTTCCTCCCAACGTATAAGAGCAGCAATAGCTGTACAGCCGCTATTTTTTGATGGAAGATTAGCTAATGCATTATCAACGAATGAGAAAGTAGCATCAAAAATATCAGGAATTGTTGATGAAGACATATTATGAAGTAAATCAGATAAAATAACATGAAATTGCTCTTTACAGAAATTTGCTGCTTGATTCCCTGCATGACCATCAAAAACAGCAAAGTATCCCTGATCAGTCACCCCTCCAAAATTGTAAATGTATTTATGAGTGTCTTCCATGGTTTTTCGGCATTTTTTGTTTTTGTCATTAGCTGATCCAATAATGAAGCTATTTTCTACTGTTGAAAAACTTTTTTTTTCTTGATAGTTTTTAGTTATTATCGTCTGAGTTTCTATTTCAGTTTTATAATAATCTGAGTTTGATATTTTGTATGGATTAGTTTGTTTTCTATAAAAATCTAAGTAGGAGTCTGGAAAATATTTTTCATTAGATGTTAGGTTGAGAGTATCCATTTTAATTTGCACTTTTTAATAATAATGTTTAATATTTGGAACATTGAAATTTTGATTTTTATAGTTAAACGATTAAAGGAAATTTTGATATACGAATTAAATTAAAAACAAAATATAGAAAATTTAAAATGTTTTAGAAAAATGGTTTTTAAAATTTTCTAAATTATTTACTTTTGTTCATAAGTTCTAGGTTTCAAAGGATAGGAATTAAAGCAATTGTACAAGTAAATGTTTTGTATAGATTTAACTATTAGAGTTTTTTGAAGAATTTGATACAGATAAAACTATCAGATTCTTCGGTTTTAATATAAAAATACTTATTGATATGTAATAAAGTTAAAGAAAAGGAGGTAATTCTATATTACAGTATAAGTGTAGATTATACCTTTATTTTAATAAGAAAATGTTTTTATGATTGGAGTTTATAATTTTTGCTTATTTTGGATGAGTGATTTAAAAGTTTATTTGTTTCTTTGAAAAAAAATTATGTGTATTTTTAGATATATTATGTATTCATTCGATGTATTTGTTATGAATGTTATATGGTTTATACTGGAATTTTTAAATTAAATTTTTCGGTTTATTAATAATGTAATAAAAAGAATTTTAGATGAAATTTTTTAATTGTGTTTTTACTACTTGTTTCCACTCTTAATTACAATTTAATGTCATTTATTGAAAATGAAAAATATTGATTTAGGTTTTTTGAGTTTTTAATAAAGATATAATTTTATCATTTTTTAGAAAAAAAATTTAAATGATAATATAGAAATGATGAAATGAAATATGAATAAAAATCTTTTATTTATTTTTTTGATTTATATATTTGTGTTTATAATAAACTATAAGATCTTCTAACAAATGTTTAATTAAGATGTTTTATTTTTAGAGAAATTATTTTTATATGAATATTTTTGTAATTGTTAAAAAAATATTGTCTAAAATGTAACAGTATATGTAAATTGTAAAAGAATGAATAAGTATATCGGTATTATATAGGTTTTGCACATTTTCGTTCTTCAACTATACCTGTAATATGCGATCGCATTTGATGCCAGTTGATAGGGTACATGACATTTCCTGTGATATCTGTAGCAAATACAACTCCTAAGTCGCTTTTTGCTGTAGAAAGATAATATGATGACTGGTCTCCTAAAGATATCTTGAAAAGTTTATTAATAAATGTTCTTTTTTATTTTACTGACCACTTGTGCACGTACAATATCCCCTGAACGAAAAGATGTGTGAATTTTAATAGTGTTTTTATTAGTGGCTTGTATATCTTGAATTCTAAGAGAAGTAATCTAAATTAAGATGTATTATTTAAATGGGACTTTACCGAATGATACCTTGAAATTCTCTTTGACAAATTGTCTCCCCGATTACAAAAATATTGACTATAGCTTCTTTGGGTTTGATTTTTGTGACACGACCCAAGACAATAGCATTTACCTCAGGCAAAATTGGTGAACCTTTTCCATGGAAAAAGTCTAAAAGTCTTTCTATAGAGACTTGGAGTTGTCCATTTGAATTTATGGATTGAATTACTTTTCCTGGTATAGATGCTCGGATAGTGGAATTATGAATAATAGTACCTGGACCTGCTGTAGCAAAATCTGATGAAGAAATGGGTTGACCTGGAAGTACTAGTTCACCAACTTTGGCGAGTTGTGTCATAATTAAAATTATATTGATGTTATATATAAGTATATTATTATATATGTATATGTAGAATGAATTCTTGATGATTTAGAATAATATTTAAGAGGTATAGTTAAAATTATTTTATAAAAAAAAATATTTATAATATTGAGTGAATTTCGACTTTTTGAAAGAAAAAAATATATATATAAATTATAAAAAAAAATAAACTTCTGTAATTTTTTATGGATCACCTTTGGTTTCTGTCATTCGAAAATACTTTAATCCAAGCCAATTAATGCCTACCCATATCCAAACTATGACACCTCCAGTTAAAATAATAAGTAAGAAATAATAATCAATAATTGGGAAATCATATGATTTTTCTTGATCTTTTACATCCTAATGCTTTATAATCCTTTTTTTGAAATAATATATGTTATTTACCTTTATTTGAAACACCCATTGCCAAATTCCAAAAATCCCACTCATTCCTGTTACAAAAAGAAGCCATGTAGAAATAAGGAGAAACCAGCCCCATCGGATTGTATTATTCATTTTTAAATGAATATTTTTCTCTTTTTCGTGATTAAATGTGTTTAAAAATGAAATAGACCATTCATTATCGCTTCCTTCTGAATTTGTTAAAGATACTGATGATAAGTATTGTAAAGTATCAGAATAAGTTTTTTTTTTTTTTATCTTTCTCATCTTTTTTATTGTTAATTGTGAATAATTTCAGAAATAGATAGTATATTTTCTGGTTATATAAGTCGTTAGTTTTGTAAAATAGTAAAAATTATTAATTTTTAGATTAAAATATGGTATTTTGTTTTTTTTTAATTCCTTTAAGTATTGAATTATTTTAAATTTTTTAGATATATATTAATTTTATAGTATTATATTTCATTATGAAATAGTCTTTTAAAAAACACTTTTTATAATATTTAGTATAAAATTATAGATTATATAAAATGGTTAGCTTTAATATAAATATAAAAGGCTGAAAAGTAATATGTATTAAATATTTCTTTTTTTAGGATTTTTTTATATTTTTAATATTTTCATAAAGTTAATATTTTAATTTAAATATATTAAATTTTATTTTTAAGAAAAAAAATGTTTTCTATTAGCGTCTGATAAAAGTCATAGGTTAAAAAAAAAGTAGAAATGCTTGAAATAAATTGGAAATTAATATTTTTGATACAGTATTAAGATATATTTTTATATTAAGATAATTATGTTATTTTTAAATTATAATTTCATTAAGCACATATTTAGTATTTTATTGGTTATTGATGTTTTTAATAAATATAGATTTTGTTGAGACCAAAAAAATGCATATTTTAGATATGAATGAAAAAAGTTAGACTATTAAGTTATTATTTTAATATAAAGATATTGGAAATGTATGTGTTGTTATTAGTGTGTAAAATATTAGGATGGATTTATGTTAAATTGTTCTTTAAATTTAGAATTTATCAATTTATTTACTGAACATATTTCAGGGAAAGATTTTCTTCGAGTTTCTTTAGTTATTTTGGTATCATGTTTTAGACTTAGAAATTTTATGTTCTTCTCATCTGGTTTCAAAAGAATATCGTTATTCTTAGAAGTATTAAATATTTGATGAGTAATGTTTTGTGACGTGCTTCTTAATGTAGAAGATGGAGATATATTTGATTCATTAATCTAGAAATTTATTAATCAGAAACCTAAATGACTGCAGAAATACTTCTTTCCATGAATCTTTGTGGCAAACACAGACTAATGGAAATACTTTTATAATTAGCTCATCTGTCTGAAATTCTTCTTTTGATTCAGAAATATTTTTATCATTATTTCCTAAATATTTTATATTGCTTTCTGAGATATTGCTTTTTTTTGGATTAGAATGATTTAATTTCCCTATTTTTATTCCTGAACACCAACCATCATCCCAGACAGATATTACATGAATAAGATCTCCTTTTTCCAAAATCATTTCATCAGGCATTTTTGGTTCATATATATAAAGAGCAACAACTTCTGTATTGCGTGTTATTTGATGATCAGAATAGTAATCTTTCATAGATATTGTAATTGGTAAGATTGCAGAACGATCTTCTCCAATAGAAGACGTTGGACGTGATTTAGAGTTTCTAAATGCAATAATGTTTGTGTCCTCAGGATTATCCTCAGGATTATTCCCATTTATTTTTGATGCATGATGATTTAAAATTGTATGTGATTTGAAATTCAAAGAAAAGGATGTTGCATTTTGATAAAATTTGTGATTTTTATTTAAGTTAGTAACATTATAGAAATTATAGCTTTTAGTCTGCTTGTTTTCATTATCTTCTGAAGAAAGTCTTTTTTCTGGTATATTAGTAATAGTGGTTTTATCAAAATAATGAGGATCTTTTTCTGTAGATGTAGTATTATAATCTATGACATTAGAGTTATTTGCTGCTTTAAAAAAAGGTAAAGTACAGTTTTTATGTAAATCATTTTTTCTACTAAAAGGTTGTCTTAAACCATTTGACTGTTTAGATGTAATATTTTTAATTTTTTTCCTTCTATTGCAAGAAAGAAAAATAAGCGAGATTAGTAACAAAAGTATTATTAGAACAATTATTATTGACAAAACAATTATTAATGATACTGTTTTCTGAGAGGGTCCCGTAGAAATACTTTTATTCTGTTTATTTTCATTTATGAGAGTTGTAGATAAAGAATCTGAGCTAATAGTATTTGATGTTGTAGTTGTTGGGAAACTAGATGTTATATATGCAGGTAAAGATACTGAAGTAGGATAGTTGAAAATAGCACATTGTGATAGGTTAGATATTAAACAGCATGTGTCTATAGAATTAGATGAGAATGAATTACAATATTGACACAGCCCTAGTATGTTAGTCCCGAATCCGCAGTTTTCGGGCTCATTAAAGCTTCCTCTAACACATTCTGGAGAAAAGGATGCATTTGGACTTGTGCAGAGTGTAAAATCAGCTCGTATTAATGATATAATATTTTCAAGAGTTTTATTTGTACAATGATACTGTAGAATACATATTATACTATTCAACCATCCTAGGCATGTATCTGCACAAGCAGGAAGACTAATATATTTAGAACTTTCACTAATAATGCAAAATTTTCTACCTATTTGCAGTAGTTAGATTACACTCCGTAATTGATTCTTGAACTAATGATGCACATAGTATTGTTTTTGTGTATCTTGCATAAAATAGATCAGTGTTCAACTCATTTTCTAGCGAACAACCATAAAAATTCTTATACTTATCTCTAATGAATTAAAGATTGTTTTTTAGTTAATATAATATTACATTATATACTCTTTATATATATAAGACTCGAGATATTTATCAAAATCTTGTAAATCTTCAATTAAAGAAAGGGACGGACTATATTTTTGTTAGTTAAAAATATTTGAAATGAACAATTACAATATAGTGACTGTAGTAGATATTAATGATGTATCAAATGAAGGGCAGCTTTTTGATCCTGCAAGAGATATGCATTTTCCAAAAGTTTTGGACATCAATGTGACAACAGCTCCTAATAGTATCTTTTTTAATGTAGGAAGATGTCTATTTTTTTTGTGAATTTGAAACATTGCATATTTTTAAATAAGAAATTAATGAAATTAGCTAAAACTTCGAATTATTTATCTTTATGCGTAATTTTTTTCTGTTTTAAGCAAGAATGTTTAAAATTTAGCTTTGAAATTATTTCTTTTTGTAATTGCTGGTAAAGTTTTTAATATGTATATTTAAAAATAATGATCCAATTTTCTTTGTTTTTTGCAATTGTTAGTAAAATTACTGCTAAAAATATATTTGTTTTGAGAATGTATTTTTTGCTGATAGCTATATCTTTTTTTTATCTTTTTTAGATTTTGGATTGAATGTAAACAACGCTTTAATAAATATTAAATTAACTATCGATATTCAAAATAGAATAAAATTTATGAATCTGAGTATATTTATTTTGGAATAAATCGGAAATAATTGTGATAAAAGGATATAATTCGTAGTAGGATTTTTAAGCAATAATAATTGATTTATTTTGATACCAATTATTTATAAAATTATAATGAATATAATTGAGATTTTAATTATATAATTAATAACTATAAAATAGAATATATAAAGTTAAACAAAAAATATATATAATCTTTGAGATTAAATATTTTATATAATATTGAAAATATCAAAATTTTAATATTTAATTAGATTATTATATAATTAAGTTAAAAGATTTTTTATATTTAGATGATATCTTTATAAAATAAATTTATGAATCGTTTTTTTGAACTTTTTTAGTTATTATAGGTAATGATGAATATAATGATGATTTTGAAATGCATGTTTTCATTATAGGATATAAATAGTTTGTATTATTTATTGTTGAAATATTTGATAAATTTTGAGTTCTATTTCCTGAATGAAGTTCTTTATTATGATTTTCTCTTTCGCTAAGTACTGAAGAAAGATATTTTATTGGATAAGATTTAGTATAATTTTCTGATTTAAAATTTTGAATAATTTGATTTATATTAAGATTATCTTTCATTTTTTCATACATTAGCATAAAAACGTTTCCAGATTGAAGAACTTCTTCAATAGTACATTTCCTAGGTTAATTATAAAAAATAAAATATATAAAATTCATAGGATTTACCAAACATTTCTATCACTAATTTTAAACCATCCTTTTGGTGTTTTTCTAAATGTTACATAATGCCCAGATGCATGTGAACCATAATGTACAATTATTGATTTTAGCTCGTATTTTAATGATTTTTTTTGATTAATTGGTATAGGCGTTGTTTGTAAGGAATCTATCCATAAAGTTGAATATGATGTAGTGTATTTATTTAAATCCAAAATAAGAGGGAATGTAATAGATGCTGTATTTTTATAGATAGAACCATTAATTGGCGATATAGTCGAGCGGTTGATATGTAGTGTTAGAATTTTAGGAAGACGAGCAAACATGATTTGCTTTGATTTAACACTATTAACAAGACGAGGTAGTTTAAATTCCTTTAGATATTCCGCATCTAGAACTTCTGTTTCTAAAGCAGAAATAATAGCATTCAATTTTTTTGTAATAGTTTGAGATATTTCAGAATTAGGTAAAGATTTTAAAAGAATTTCGAGATCGTTTTTAGATGCAATTAACGAGCATTTTTGACAAAGAATATCTTCAATAATTTCCTTATTAACGTATGCTGATAAACAATCTTCTAAGGAGCATAACTCCTGTTTCTAATGTTATTATGTATTATTCTTTATATAGATTTTACTTTTGATGACAACGGGAGAGATACGCTTGTAAATAATGAGTGAATTATTCCTTCCTATGAATAGTCAGTTTAAAATTATTAATAAATGATTTGTTATACAGAAAATCCGCAATTCATACATTCTAATTTATTAGCCATAAGTCCATTGAATGGACTTTTTATTTCATTTTTTATATTGAAATTAACTGATCTTGTTTTGATAGAATCTGAAAAACCTTTTTCTATGTATTTTTTTGACATTTTTAAAATTTCTGTATTTAATTGTGTTGTTAAAATTTGGAAAAATTCTTGAGCATCCTGCTGTTCATAGTCAAATTTTTTTTTATTTAATGATAAGGTTTTTATGAGTTTTGAAGTGCTGTGAGTTCGAGATAATGAAGATGAATGATTGAGTTTAAATATAATAGAAAATGTAGCTGATGCAATAGGATTATCATGTTCTTTAGATAACTTTTCCAGAATATACTCTAGCTCACTTAAAGATGCAAATGACTGAAGGACGCAGTTTATATAACAACTATTTCCTGAATTATAAAGACCCCCAATGATTTGATCATGTTTGATATCAGTTTTGTTTTTTTCTAGGTTTTGTGTTTTTACATTATCAAAAATACTTTTTTTAAATATTTTTTCTATGAATTCTTCTCTTTTCTTTTTTATAATATCAAAAATCATGCTACAAAAATCTAATAATGATGGAAAGCTAAAAAACATTCCAATATAAATGTAAGAAATTAAAAATGCTATAACAAACCAAATAAAATAAAGCCAGGGTGTTAATAATGTTGTGTCTTTGATATATTGAATTTTTGTATTTTTTAGCATTTAATTTGATATATTACTGGGTCTTTATAAATTTTTTAAATAATTAAATATTGAAGTATTGTTTTATTTAAAAAAAAATTAAAAATAAATAAGTTTTAAATTTTATTTTTTTGAGTGTAAAATAATTTTTATTTTAGAATTGTACGTATATTCTATTTAATAAAATTTAATAAAAAATTACATTGATAATATGGATTGCAAGAATATTATAAATAGTAAAATATCGTTTTATGATGAGAAAATCTAAAACAAGTAGATGGTTCTGGAAAAAAGTGTTTGTCTAAAGAAATGTCTGTTTTGGCATTTCGGCAATTGAGTATTAAGAAAAAAAAAAAGTCTAGGAATATGTCTAGTAAAGGACAAAAAAGAAAAAAGCAGGCAATAAAAAAAGCAATTACATTTGGGAAAAAATTAGAATATAAAATCCATAAGTCTATGCGTAAATATCTTTTAAAAAAAGAAAGAAAAGTATTTTTTTTATTAATAAAAATTATATATAAATTTATTTTAGAATATTTGGGATAGAATTAATGAAGATTTGATAAAGTGATATTTTAAAGCATTTATAATTGATATAGAAATTTTTATTGGTTTTTGATGAAATTACTATTTTATTAAGGAATATTTGTGTTAATTTAAATGTCTCCTTATTTTTTGGGATTAAATGGATTTAAATAGTAGTTTTATTTATTATAAGTTTTATTGTAAAATTATGTTTAGTTATTTTTAATAATTGTAGCAAGATATATAATTGAATGAAATTTTATTTAATAAATATTCGTTTTATTTGTGGTTATAATTGTTTTTATAGCTTTAAAAAACGTTTGATAATTTTTAAGATTGTTTTTTTAAGTTTCTAAAATATTTGAGAAAATGTTTTGTAACTTTTTTTAATGTTAAGTTTGAAATATTTTTTTATTATGTAATTTGGATATTAAGAGGATATGATTCAATAATTAGATTTTGTTTTTTTTTTACTATTATCTCTAATAATATCTTTTTTATAAGTTTTACAAGGTTTTTTTTAAAAATATTTATTTTGAAATAAAAAGCAAAGATATTTTTATGTTTTTTAAATACTTTGAATTGTAATTAAAGTGTTAATACTTTTTATAAATGTTATCAATATTTATTAGAATAATAAAGCATCTGATTTCTCTTATAATTTTAATAGCAATAGATAGTGTTATTAAAATGGTATATTATTATTTATGTTTTTATTGCATATAAATAGTTTAAAAATATGAATTTTGTTGAGATTTAATATAATTTTTTGATTTTATTGTTATTGGGTTTTTAAAAGTATAATTAAAATTATTGATATGATTTAAGATTTTTTATATTTTTTATATATAATGCCATTGATAATTGTTTAAATATTTTTAGTATGTATAATTTGCAAAATGATTTTTTTATTATGTGAAATATTATATATAATTTAATTTATAATTTAAAGATGAACTTTTGTAAATAAAAATATTAAATGTTTTAAATAAATTATATTTTTTAAATTTTATATTGTTAATAAAGATGATTTTTATTTAACCTTAGAACGAAAAAAAATTATTTTTGTTTTACTTAAATATTTAAATTTAATCTTTAAAACAAAGATAATATAAATAGTATTTAATATAAAGTATTTAAATTTTAAGAAAAAGATGGTTTAAAAATTATTTATTTAAGTTATCTTGTATATTTATTTTTTACTAAAAATCTAAAATAATATAGTATTATAATTAAATTGATTATAAAATTTATATAAATATCTTCCTTTGTTTCAGTTTAAATAATTTTTCTAAATTTAATCCATATAAATATTTGCACACTTATGAAATTTCGAGATTATAAAAACTTTAATTCTATGGCACGAAAATTTTTTGTTGGAGGAAATTTTAAAGCTAATGGAACAATTGAGAGTATTACAAAAATAATAGAATTTCTAAATGAATCAAAAATTGATCCGAGTGTTGGTTTGTAAAATTTTGAAATTTTTAATTTTTAATTAATTTTTAATTTTTTATTGAAGAAGTCGTGATTTGCCCTTCTGAACTTTATCTTCTCTATACCAGAAAGCATTTAAGGAATGATATATCTGTATCCGCTCAAAATGTTCATAAAGGACCTCCTGGGCCTTATACAGGGGAGATAACGTAAATTATTTTAATTAATTGAATTAATGGTTCAATTTTTTATAGAGTTCATCAATTAAAAGATGGTGGAATATTTTGGACAATTATTGGTCATAGCGAGCGAAGAATTCATTTTTATGAGAGTAATGAGGTGAGATATTTTTTGCGTTTTTGTGATTTTACTTGTATATTAGCTTATTGCATTAAAAACAAAGCATGCTCTCGAGAATGGAATGTCTGTTATTCTTTGTGTTGGGGAGAATTTAGAAGAACATGAATTAGGTCATGCTATTGATGTTGTAACTCTGCAATTGCAAGCTGTTTATGAGTGTATAAAGGATTGGTTAAATTTGGTTATAGCGTACGATTTTATTTTTATATTTTGATGTTTAATATTGATTATACAGTTATGAGCCTGTTTGGGCTATTGGAACAGGTAAAATGTTAAAATTTAAATGATTTTTTAATGAGTATTAGGAAAAGCAGCAAGTCCCGAACAGGTATAAATATTTGAGGAATAAATATATTTAATACGTTATAAGGCTCAAAGTATTCATGAGGGGATACGGTTGTGGTTAAAAGAAAAATTTGATGAAAAATGTTATGATATTCGTATTATATATGGTGGTTCGGTAACATCTAAAAATGCGAAAGAACTTTCAGAAATGAAAGATATCGATGGTTTTCTTGTAGGTGGTGTAAGTAGAATTTTTGTTTTTTTTTCTTTTTTCTCTTTAATAACTAAAATTATAGGCCTCTTTAAAATCTGGTAGTATTATAATAAATACTAATTTCAAAACTGATAAATATAAGAATTTAAAGATATTATTAATGTGAATTTTTCGGAATCTTAGTTAGATAATAGATAATATATATATATTAGTATTTTGATTTAATAAATTTAGTTTTAATATTTTAACGATGTTTACAGTATTAAATTCTTGAATATATTATGACTGGATTAATAATTGCAGAATTTATGGTTTTGTATGTTTGATTCTAAATTATTTAATCTTTTTATTATAAAATTTAATTTTGAATTTGAAGTGATAATAATTATTGGCAATTATGGGTTTGATTATAATTAATAATGAATATTTGTGAATTATTGTGTGAATGTATGAAATCTGTGTTTTTGTTTTTTTTTTGTAAAACAATTATTAGATGATACTTGAATGAAATTTGAATATATAAGAATAATTTAAGATTGAAAAAATATATAATAAAAATGAAATAGAATTGTTGATATGAAATTTTTATGAATTTTTGTATAAAAATCTTGAAATATTTCTAGCATTTAATTTTGGAATTTTTATATTTTTATGATTCTGTGATAATGTATATATGTTGGATTTTTTTAAAATATATAAATATGAAATTAAAATGATATTATATAAAATATGTATTAAACATGTATTAAACATCATATGTGCCTTGTTTTATAAGTTTGTATAATTATATTGATAAATTTTTGTCAATTTTATAAATTATAAATATTTGCGATTACTGATAAATCCAAAAAAAAATATAATTTACATTTGAATAATAGGAATAAATATTTTGTAAGTTTTATAATTCATATATTCTTTTAATCAATGATTTCACCTGGATATGGTCAAACTTTTGGATCTTCTCAATATTTACATCATTCTTTACCAAAAACTCAGCAACAACCGATTTCAGATGCATGTAACACTATGAATTTTGCATTTTCTAAAACTAGTCCATGTTTTGGAGCTCCTGTGTCATTTGGAAATGTATTTACTGGTATTCGTAGTGATAATGTTGATGGATACCAGAATTTGCCAGATAATGTAAAGATGTATAATTGGATTATAGAACTGATAAGTGGAGGGGCTGGAAGGGAACATGCTCTTCTTGAATTAAGTAAGAAACGTGAGCAGTTTGATGATCTTGCTTTTATTTTATGGCATTCTTTTGGTAAGATACATTTTTTATTCTTGGATTTTTTAATTAAATATTAATATAGGTGTAATGACAAGTCTACTTAAAGAAATTGTTTCTGTTTATCCTCTTTTGCTTTCACCGCAACTCACAGCACATGCTTCTAATCGCGTTTGTAATGCTCTTGCTTTATTACAATGTATTGCATCACATAATGAAACGCGAACTCTTTTTCTTAATGCGCATATACCCCTTTTTTTATATCCTTTTATGAGTACGACATCAAAATCTAGACCATTTGAGTATTTGAGGTTAACATCACTTGGTGTTATTGGAGCTTTAGTAAAAAATGATTCTACTGAAGTAATTAATTTTTTACTTTCTACTGAGATTATTCCTCTTTGTCTTCGTATTATGGAAACAGGTTCTGAATTAAGTAAAACTGTTGCTATTTTTATTGTACAGAAAATATTAGCAGATGACATGGGTCTTGCATATATTTGTCAAACATATGAAAGGTTTTATGCTGTAGGCACTGTTTTAAGTAATATGGTAGGACAGCTTGTTGAAAATCAGGTACATCGTCTTTTGAAACATGTTGTGCGGTGTTATTTGCGGTTAAGTGATAATCCGAGGTACGTGGATAATATTTATTTTAAAAGTTGATAAATTAGGGCTCGGGATGCTTTACGTCAATGTTTGCCTGAACCTTTAAGAGATGCTACATTTTCAAATGTACTTAAAGACGATTTATCTACAAAACGTGCTTTAGCGCAACTTTTAATTAATTTATCTGATAGTGTAATTGGGTAGTTAGTATTTTGTTATAAATATGATTTGTTCAAATTTTATGATTAAGTTTTATGTTTTTTTTTGTTTTACTTTGTATTTAATTGATACTATATTTTTCCTAGACTGCAAGTAATATACATGTGATGCTATTTATAGGTTAAGAGTGTATGCTTTTGTTAATTTGTAAAATTATGATTGAAAATATTTATTGTATTGTGGTACATAAAGTTAATTATAGAAAATTTTTAATGTTTAGAATTGTTATATTATGAAAAATATTAATAACTGTAATAATAATAAAATGATAGCATGATTATGATTATATATTATAAAATTTAGTAAAATTCCTTTGTAATGTATAATTTGTAGTGATAATATGTTTACATATATATATATGAAATTCTATAATTGTTATTACAAATTATAGTTGAAATATTACGTAATTATATGAATGAATCTTTAAAATTACCAATCTTGGTTTATTTTTTTGTCATAATTTCGTGGTATAGAACGATAAGTTGTATACAAGGTTCTAGATGTAAAATTTGGATCCCAACTTTCTATGCATTGTGATGTGAGAAGTGTATTAATTGTTTTCTTGGAACTAGAATGATATAATTTGTTAACATGATCAATCCATTCTTTATGTGTAAATGCTTTGGACAACCCTACTTCCTCAGGTTTTAATTGACCTCCTCCATTAATACAACCAGATGGGCATGCCATAATTTCTACAAAGTCATAATTTATTTTCTGTGATATTTTATTTTTTTGTTTTGATGATTTTAGTTTTCGTATAAGATTTTGTATATTTCTATATGTTTTAAAATTGATGTATTGTATATATTGGTTTTGCTTGTTTTACCTAAAACCATAACATGTTGCCATTCGAAGAAGAATTGAATTATCGGGTCCTGTTAATATATATTCTTTCATATCATTATTTAGTGACACATGTGTTATTATATGATGCGTAGTATCTGTAAGACTTATGTTAAATAGTTCCTGAGCTGCAAATGTAAGTATTTGAGTTAAGTATCCACCTGATGATGAGCCCTGGTGTTCCATTATATCGGCGTCCATGTAACATGATAGTAATGAGTCATGTGGTGCTTCCGGAATTTTTTGTAGATCCAATGAACGCTCTTTTAGCATCTCTAAAAGTTCTGATGTTGTAATAACACAGTCAACATCTCTAATGCCATTTTCTGAAAATTCGTCTCTACTTGCTTCTAATTTTTTATCGAAACATGGCATTATTGAAACATGGTAAATGTGATATTTTTGTTTTCCTGTGCTTTTTGATAATTTGGATTTAATAATAGCACCTGTAATTTGTTGTGGTGATTTTACATGTGATATATATGGTAGAATTTCAACATGTGTTTTTTCTGCATAACATATCCATCCAGGACAAGCAGATGTGAGTAATGGTAATGTTTGATTAATGTTTTCTTTTTTTTTTGCTTTGTACCGTTGTATAAATTCCTTAGATAATTCAAATAATGCTAGTTCTCTTCCAAAGTTTGTATCTACAAAATGTGAAAATGGTAATATTTTTGTAAAAAAATATATTAAACGAGCATGTGTTGAATTTATAGAAAGATTAAATACTGCTGCAAGAGATGCCCGTGACTGAGGTGAAATAGATGCTACTAGAATTTTTTGGTCGTTTTCTTTGAGACTCTTTGTAAATAATTAGTTTGTATAATTAGACTTGAAAATAATACTATGTTTTCTTGTATTACTGAATTCACTTTTTGATATGATTGTGAAGTAATAAAAACGCTTTCTGCAGACGTAATACATCCACTATTTTCTTTGTTATTTTGGAAGATATATAATTTTATATGAAACCAGCATGATAAGCAATCATTTAATGTAATAGATACTGGATCCAATTTTTTTTGTAAATTATCATTTTTAATTTGATCATTTTTTTTATCATTTGTTTTTATCTAGTTTTAGTAAATATATAATAAAAATATTATAATAATAAATTAATACTTTTGTAGAAATAACTTCTGATGTATCTAAGGGTTTAATGCATGTTTTGTTTGGTAATACAAAGTCATTTAAATCTGATTAGAATATGTTAATAAATTAAAATTTAAGGAAAATGTATATAGTACAGTCAATAGATAGAATTTTACTCATGTTTTGTTTTGATAATATTATGTTAATAATATTATATCTATTATTTACTTTTTATATAGTTTTTTGTATGTATTTGTTAATTATAATAAAATGTGTATTTTTTAGAATATACGATGTCAGATATTAAATTTTATTTAGAGATATATCGTATTCGTATAGGTATATATTATTAATATTTGATATTTAATATTAAAATGTATCTTAATACTAAAAATATATTTTTGGTAGTAATTTTTTACTGATCTTAGTTTTTAATAAAGAATTACTTTATATTAATATATTGACATCATATTTTTGTATTATTCTATATATAGGGAAATATCTAAATTTAAAATTTGGTTAGATAAAACTTAAATGATTTAACTTATTGTAAGTTTTTGACGTCAAATTCTATATCTATATAATATTAATATAATCATATATGTACAATTATGAAAAAATGTTATTTAAATAATTGCATTATATAAAAATAATTCAATAATTGACTTTTTTATATATTTTTAGTAAAATCATGAATCTAATAAGATAATTTAAAGTATTTGTATAACAAAATATAGGAAATTTTGATTCATAATATTTTATAATCTATATTGAATTCATTCATTAATGAAAATATTAAAAATATGAAATTTAATATAAATTTATAGTATCAAATTATATTGATAATATATAAAATTATGTTTAAAAAAAAATATAATTATAAAAATATATTTTAGAATTTTAAAAATGATATTAATTGTCAATATTTTAAAAAAATTAATATATTTATTATTAATTATTCAATATGTATATATGATTATATATTAGATTTTAATTATCTGTATAATTTGTTCTAATAGTAATTTAAATAAATTAAAATATGATTTATTGTAATTATTAATTGAAATGACGAATATATGAAAATTAATTAAAAATAATTACACGTAGAATTTATTAATTCAAAATATAAAACATTACAAAAATACTTGAAATAAATTATGTTAATTAAAAACCATTTTTTAATCTTTTGACATATTAAAATCAAAATAATATATTATTTTAAAATAGATATGTAATTTAAATAATTTTCTTATGAATATTATAAAAAAACGTAGAAAATATATTCTTATATATTATTAATAATATTAAATAACATTATTATTTATTATTATTAACATATGATAATATAAAATAGCTATAAATTCTAAACAGCAATACATTTTATTAAGAAAATAACTTGATATATAACTTTATCTTATAACATATATATTATAAAAATAAAAAAAAAATAAATATTATACTAAGTGTAATATTATTAATATATATATAATACATACATATACATATCAACATTATACATATAGAATTAATGCAATATATAATATTTAAGATCAGATTAAAATACATTTTTTTTTTACAATTAATATAAATAAATATAATTTTTTATTACAAATATATCACATTATTTTTTTATATTAATATCAATTTTTAAATATATACATTAAACCGTTAATTTTATTATATATTTCGACAAATTAATTCAATACATTTATAAATCACGCATTCATATTATTTATTTTACAAATAAAATATTTTTTTTATAAAAAAATGAATAATTTCAGTAATTCATGACAAGCATAGAATTCCATATACCGCCTCTTTGTTTAAAGGATAACATTAATAAAATCATATTAGATTTTACAGCATCTTACAAAGTATTTTATTCTGACAAAAATGCATCGTCTTGTTGGAAAAAATATGATATCCTTAAAGGAGATGATTTAAGTGTAAATTCATGTATTATTTTTATTTTATAATCAGGTTCAATTGTATTAGTTGAAACTAACAGTTCTATGGAAGAATAATTACTTAGAACATAATTTTATTTATAATCTAAGTCAACTAATTTCATCTGCTGAGGTTTCAAGTAGAATATTTCTTATTAGATTTCTAACAATTATAAGCTATGGAAACAGCTACATCTTCGCCCTATTATTATTAATTCAAATGATATAAATAATTCAATTACATGTATAATTACGTTTTTTTTAGCTATCATTCTTATTAATTTTAGTAAATCTTCTACCATCTCAAACATATCCTATATTACAATATTCTAAAAATATTTTACATGGAAAACTTTTAGAAATTCAAATAAATCTAGATTTTAAGGATATTTCATATAAGAACTCACAATCAAATTGCATGCCGAAATTAGAAGTATTAATACCTCTTACAGACTTAGCATTTAGAACATTATTTAAAGATAAACTATGTCAAAATATTCCACTCATTTTTAGAGTGGATCTACCGGAGGAATCTTAATAGTCCTTTATATATATATTTCTCATAAAATTTAGATCATTGAAAAAACATCACAACATTTAAATAATATATCTAAATCACTTGAACGCATATCAAAAAGGTCTACACGTTCTAGCTTACAAAAAAAAGTTCATTCATTAAAAAAGGTATAGTTATTACATATAGTTATTATCTATTGATTTTATTGTATCAGATATCATTGCAAGATTCATGTTTTTTAACACAAGAATTATGGAATACAGTCAAAAGAACAGTTCTCATTAAAAAAACCATTACTGAACTTAAGCCAGTAAGTTGATAATTTATTTTCACATATAAATTCTTACTACTTATCTAATATTAAGGCATTAAATCATACATATGCGTTAAAACTATCACAAAAAGTAACACATATTGACAATGATATCGACATATCTTTATTTCCATCAGATGGAAACGAATATACATCATATGAAGAAGAATTATTAGAGGAAATACTATCACCAATACAATCATAATAATTTCTTACATTAATACATTTAATTATTTTCCAATAAAAATTAAGAGATGGCGATCAAATTTTTATATTAAATATACATTTTTTTTAAAATCATAAAATTAACAAATATAATACAGACTATATAATTATTATTATCACAATTAATACATATCTATCATTATAAATATAAAAATCAATTCATTAATTTATTAATCTTTTAGCAAACATATATTTTAAACATATACATATTTGCATACATTTATAATTGTTTTTATTTATATTATATCAATTCTCAAATTACTCTATATATTAACATTAATTATTATATTTAAACATCTTTCATAAATGATTAATACACACCAAAGTTATATCATTATATTATCAATTACATTATTGTTAAGAATCACATTATAACACGTAAAATTAAATACATTTAGAATCATAATATATGTATTCATATATTTCATTCTAGCAAAATAAAAGAATACATTATTAAAAAAGCATATCTACTAAAATTATTTATAAGTTAATATTATTATATATTATATATAAAAATATTCAACTTATAATTTGTAGATATATAGTAAACTATTTCTTAAAGATTAACATCATCTCAAAAATAACTCAAGTTATTAAAATTAAAACGTAATTTTTATATCATTTCTTCTATTAAAGGAAATAAATACAACTAAATTCAATGAAAAGGTCAAAAAATTAGCATAAGATAAAAAAATACTATATTATTTCAAAAATTTATAAATTACAAAAATATAATAAATCATGTAGTTTTCACAAGGATACTATTAAACATGTCTATTCATTAAATATATATATATTGAAATTTCATTTTTTTAAAACATCTAACAAAGTGAAAATTAACTATCAGCAAAATATCAAAAAAGTGTTTATTATGATATCAAGTAATTAGTTTTTTTTTTTAAATCAACATATTTCTAAAAAAAATAATATTAGTTCAAAAAGCTGTAGATATAATTTATGATTTTTTTTTTTTAATTTTAAACAGATATTTTATTAAAAAAACCCATAACCTAGAACATTCAAAATTATTATTATTTCAAACATATATTTTTATCATCAAAATAATACATTTAAAGAATATTTATTTATAATTCAAAATGTGTTTAAATTGATAAAAAAACGGTAAATTAAGCAAAATGTAAAAAAACGTATCATAATTCAAATTAGATAAAACATTATAAAAAAGTATTCAAAAATATACTTTTAAAATATTAGCATTATTTTTTCAACTATTCTAAGAATCATATTAATAATATTAAAAATATCCTATCATATATAGGAATGATATTTTAAAATTTCGGTGATTCATTTCATAATTAACCAAGAAATCTACAAACATGATCATATGTTTCTCTTTTTAAAAGCATATATTTTTGAAGTAACTTGTCTCAAATATATTGAGTCAGATGTATACATTCACCTTTACTAAACATTTATAAAAAATCACTATTTTAACAGTTATTTTATAAAAGAATTTAGTAGAAAATATTTAATTTAAGAAAAAATAGAACAATAATAATAATATTACTAAATTTTTCATATTAAATATTACAACCAGATTTCAAAACATTATTTTTTATTAAAATCTATATTCATTAATGTTAAAATACATCTTTTATACAATTCTAACATTTTTGCTCCAAATATATTATAAAATATTTCAAGATAAAGTAAAAACATAACCTTTTAATGTATTTTTTTTTCAATATTCAAACTATTAAATAAAACTTAAAATTTAAATTTTTCTGCATTTATTAATTCTAACAAATCACAAACACCATATTATTATCATTACATTTTTTATCAAAAGACTCATTAAAAACATTGTTTTTAAAACAAACAAAAATACTGTAAAACAAATACTATTTAAAGTAATTTAATATAATATTTACAAAAAACATTAATTCTTCAACACCTATAATACGCAATGTAAATGATATTACCTTTTCATAAAAACAAACACTCAATCATAATACTTGTTATATAAAGACATTTTACAGTAAATATAAATAAAAGTATAATAAAAAGAACTACATATTCAATCATTCAAGGGTGATTCTAAGTCATGCTCAGTATCATTTATAGAAGTCTGACTAGTTGAAATGCTACAATGTAATAAGCTACTTTCTTTGACCGGCGACCCAGAAAAATTAGAACTGCCACTTGAAACATTAGGATATCCACATAAATTCATATGATGTGGAATTGTTTCCAATGATGGTATTTGTGATCCAATGTTAGTAATACCAAGATCTGAAGCTTTCCCTGCTTTTGATAACGCATAATCTCCAGAATCAAAATATTTTCTTTCCTTTAATTATTAATTATGCACTTAAACAAATATTATAAATGCTTTAAGCTTATTATTTAAAATATCACTTTTTTGAGGTAATCTTCCATACAAACGAAATAATTTTTTTTCTTCCTCAGTTAAAATCTAGAAAAATTAACCATTTTTATAATTATAAAAAGCTTACATTCAAGTCTAATTTATTTTTCTGAGAAGGTATCATGAATTTATATTTTTTAAGATTATTTTTATATAATTATTAAATATTGTATATCAAAATATACTTCAAATTTTTCATTTAAAATTAATAAAAAATATATAGAATATAAAATTACTTCTAAGAAAAAATTCCATATATATACATATATATTAAAATAATCGCATAATAATATTATATTAACTTATACTTAATTCAAAATCAAAATATTATTGTATTTTATATATTAAAAAATAATTATATTAAAACATTTTTCTAATTTATACATTAATTTATAAATATATATATATATTTATTTTATTATGAAAAAAAATAATATTTAATTATAAATAATTATTTTAATTCTTAGTGCAAAAGTTTTATATTTTTTATCCTATATTAAAAAAATATTATAAATTAATAAAAAATATATAAAACAACAATAGAAAATCAAGAAATATTTACAAGTATATCATAATATATATATATTTTAAAACAAAAAATATTTTTGATGTTTATATTTTATATTTTTTAATAATTTTGTTTAAAAATCTATTAATATATTTTAAAATTAAATTCATTTTAATTAACAAACATCCTTAAATTATATTTTTATTTATGACTTTTAGAAAATATTTTATCATTTTAAGCACAGTTCTTGTAAAAATATACATATATTTACATTTTGATATAGTAGTTTTTAATTAACAATTTCATCGTTAGATATCTCAAATTGATACATAAAAAATAACATTATCTACAAAAATTTACTAAAATACACATATTTTAAAATTAAATCAGGGAAGCATTTATATGTATTATTTACAAATAATCCTGTATTTTTTTTTCAAACAATCAACATTTTTTATATTTTAAATATTTATTAAAAAAATAAAACTAATCTAATACTATATTATTTTTTTGCAAAACACCCAAACAAAAAATCGAATAAGAAAATACTATATATGATTACATAAAAATAAACATTCTTAAATCCTAATATTTTCTTTTTAAATATAAAAAATTATAACATTTTTAATAAATAATATCATAAATTAAAACAAATAAACTTATAAAAGGTGCTTTCTATTTTTTTGATAATACAATTATAAATAAAAAAATATCTAAATAAATATTTTTTTTTATAAAAATTATATCATATATTAAACACATTAAAAAAAATAATATAATTTCATTAAACTTATAATATTTTTTTTTTCAAAATAATAAAATACATTATAAATAAATCTATAATAATAATGTTTTTATATTAAAATATTATTATTGCATATTAAAAATACTATAAATGTCATTTATAAAATAAAAAAAGTTTTCAAAAATTTACTAAATATAAATTTTTACTATTTTAAATTTCTATATTCATTATAAAATAAATATCTATTATTTAATATACATAATATATAATTTTCTTTTATGATAGTATATACTTATATTTTTTAAAAAAATTATACGAATTACGTTCTAAATAATTTGACTGTGCATGAAGAATCGCAAATGAAGTCTACAAACGGAAGAATTTTATTTCTTCGTTATATAAGTTGCACTTTAGGGAAAGGTAATATGATTTTTTTTAGCTTAATTTAATCAATCAGTCCCCGGACATAACTCATTGAGTTTAAGCGGAGACGCACCAACATAAAAACTTGGATGTCTCTCCATAATCAGTTCTGATATTTTATCTCTATCGTTTTTCCACGGTTTTTAAGACTATAGAATTTAGATTCATATACTATTTAATCCTTTTATCCTTAGTGGAAAGGCGAAGATATGAGCCTTGGATTTATATAGGCTATGAACCAAAACTATTTTTTTTAGAAACCATTAAGGAAATAGCGAAACCATACAAGAGAAAAATTCATTAGGGCTGTTTTTATGGATAGTGAGACGTTTTTTGTCAAAGTAAATAGTTATGCGATTATTTCCTTTATTTTTTAAAAAGAATTTAACGTAATGGGGCTTACTCTTGATGCACAGTCAATATTATAGCAGTTAACCTATAAAGCTTGTATTATTACTAAAGAATATTATTTCTTTTAAAATACAGCAAATAAAGTTTAATACATAAAAACTGTTTATAAAATAATTAGACATGATGAACATATAACAAAGAGTCAAGCACATAGATTTGATATAAAAACAGGTTTAATCTATGATGACTGTTTTGTTCTGATCACGGATTGGGAAAATATTATTAAATAATAAATCATTAAAATAGAAATTATAATATAAAACATTAAATAAAAAGCATAGTAATAGAAATAATATTTCTCCAAAGTAAATATATCCTAAAGATATTATAATGTGACAACATTCTCAAAATATTTTTTTATTTTCTTGGATAAGTTTCATAAGCATTTGAATGTTTGTTCATCTTATCATACAGCTTCGAATTACCATAATTGCATCCTGAATCACCATTGAAACATTCATGATTATTTGAATTTAGGTTTTCATGTTTTTCAGAATCAGATGAAGTATCAGTATCGGTAGACGATTCATCATATTCTCGTGGTTTATGATAAATACAGCAAACTAAATAATAATATTAGGTCCATATAAAGACATTCAACTAATTTTCAAAAACTTTTTGATTTCTTTTTTCCCATGCCTTCATTATCAATAGCTGTTTCATCAAATCTTACTCTTCTTTCAGAAGGAACACCTCTAAGTCGAATTATTCCTCTAATTTCATTATCTTGATCGGACACAAATGATGGTTGAAAAACCAAAGATCCAATTGCAGCCTGAGAAACTTCAGATCTATTCCTGGAAAATAAATTTTGTTGATGCATATCATTATTATAAAAAAAGCAAAACAATAAAATATTTAAAAATGCGTAGTCCAAAAATATCATTACGTTGCTAAGGAAACCCACATATAAACTTGATATTGAGTCTTAAAAGCAATTACATGTAATTTAACAGAAATAGGGAACTTATCAGTTCAATATTGAATTACTGTTTCCAGGATTCTCTGATAGTTCTATTTAGATAAAAGAAAGTATTAATAATATATTTTAAATTATTATAAATATTACTTTATTAAAGACAAAAAGTACTTTTATTCACTATCAAAATAAATTTAGATTAAATGCTATTAATGATTTAAAGGGTCTCAGTTTCAATTAAAAAAAAGATTATAATCCAAACTACATTATCTTATGACAATATTTTCGAAACAATTTAAAAAATAAACAGAAAAGTCATAATAGAAAAGGTATAATTCTGTTTAAAAATATCCAAATCAGGGATATATATATACGCTATATAAAATAAAAGTGAAATACATCGCATAAATATCAAGCTTAAATCATGAATCAAACTTTATATTATCTTAAATTCAACTTATACTTTTTTCAAAATTTTTAATATTCAATTAAATCCTTTGTATATACATGCTTTTTTTTCATTTTCTCTATATCCAATGAAAAAAACATTCAAAAAATTGTCCTATATCCGAAAGATGCAATATTATCTTTCAGTCTATTTTTATATTTGTAGACGTTAATTCCTAAGTAAAAATGTATACAATATTTTCTATCATATTAACATGTAAGGATTATAAAAAATATAACATAAAAGTCATCAGTTTGTAGAAATATAATAATAACCTATATATTGTATATATATATGTTTTTGCATTTTGACAAAAAAAAAGTTAAAAAAAAATCAACATATACACATTTAAAAGATTTTTTTCTATTTGATATTTATATTATTTTCTATATTTTTCAAAAATAAAATTACTATTATTAAACATATAATAATTGAAATTAAATAAGTTTTTATATCTATAAAATAAAAAATTTAAAATATTTATATATACTAAACAAATGTATCAATGTGTTTTATTCAAAAAATAAAAGCTGAGTATAATAATTTAATCAAAATTTCCATCAAACTATAATAAAATTAAAAATCTTCAAATAAGATAACATAAAATAAAAAATATCAATAAAAATAAAATACAAAAATCTTTAAGAAAAATAATAATATTTTATAAATTTCATCAAAATAAATATTTCTTTAGAAAATATCATTCTTTAAAACCTAAAAACAAAAAAATCCAGAAATTCAAAGTTATCTGAATACAATCTAACTTTAAACTTATTTCATTATTTAAATTCTCAATAAAATTACTTAAAATCTTTAAAAATTCAATATAAATTATTAATCAATAATCAAATAGAAATACAAAATTATATTACTTTCTAACAAAAAAACTTAATTTTCTGATAAAAATACATCTGAAAATCTATAAAAATGAAAATAATATATCATATCTAAAATATCATTTTAATTTTTCACTTATCCTAAATTTTATCTTATAAAAACCCAATAAAAATACATTTTCATTAATAAATAATATAAATGAAACTAAATTTAATATAAAAATATATTATTCTAAAAAATTACGTATTCATCTAAAAAAAACAAATTTAACATAAAATTTAAAACGTTCTTCCAAAATATTATTTAAAATATTAAGAAAAAATCATATTATAAATAAATAAACTTTCGGAATTCTATATCATTCTATTTTAAACAAGCAATTATCTTTTAAAAATTCCTACCATTATCATTAAAATTACTCATTTATAAATTTATATACTACTTTTCCCCTATCAAATATACCTAATTATCATTTAAAGCCCTTATTTTTCTATACTTATTTTTTAATAACTAATATTTCATATTTAATTAAATCATAACATATTCCCATATTTAATATAATGTCTAAATGTACATTTCCCTAAACTCTATTTTAAAAAGTTTTATATTTAAATAATATCCCTTTAATTATAAATTTTTTAAAATCACAATACTGTAAAATACTATAAAAGAAGCAGAAAGCTATAAAATAAAAACAAAATTATAAATAACATAAATTATTTACTAAATTTATAACTATCTAAATCCTGATATTTTATTATATTATCAGATTCATCAATCCAAAACATTATCACCTTTAATAACAATTAACTTTAATTTTATATACAAATAAATCTTAAACATCTATTAAAAGTATAATATAAAGTCTCTAGACATATAATTGTAATTGCAATTAAATTTTCTTTGAAAATTCATGTAGTAATTTAAAACACTAATCTTTATTTTAATAAATAATTTGACAATTTCACAATTATATTAAATAATAAATTACTATAATCAGTTTTTAACAAGAAAGAAATAAATACCATTCATAAATATAAAAAGAAACCTCAAAAGAATAATATCTCCAAAGACAAAATAAATATTGTGCAAAAAAAAAAGGACTCCAATAATTTCTAGAAACTTTTCTAGAATATAATTTATCTAAATCTTCTTTATAAACAACCCTCGTACAATACTTTCTGAGAATGTTATAAGTACGTCTAGATCCATAACTGGTTTTAAGACTTTCATCAAGTGAACGAAGCAAATCATTAGTTTTAAAAAGAAGAAGCCTATCATTTTTTTAGATAATATAAAGTAATAAATGTTTAATTATTACATAATTCGCGGGACATTATTCAATAATTCAACCAACTGTGTTACAAAACTTCGTGTGGCTGTTACCGTGATACGATTAAAGTCATTTTCTCTCCACTTTGTAGTCATTGATTCTTTTAACGACATAAAATCCCTACCAGTAATTGCACTTGTAAATAAATGAAACTAATCATATTAATCAAACAAATATAATATATATATATATATTTAATTTACTTTATCTTCACCAATTCCAGCAACTTCATATGAATATTGTTTCATATCCTTTTCATTCATGTTTATAATAGAAAGCCATAATTTTGCATAAGACCTTTGAAGATCTAAAGGAATTTTCCTATACAATCCATGATCTAACAATACAATTTCAAAATTATACTTAGATTGAGATGCTTTGGGTCGAGTTCTAATAAGTAAATTTCCACAATGTGGATCACAATGTAAATATCCGTCACCACCAAATATCATCTCATTAAATATATGCGATAATTCAGCACTAACTTCATCTCGAGATATATTATTTGCTAACATATACTCATGATCATCAACTCTCACCCCCTTAATATCTAAACTATAAAGTTAAATAATATAACAATAATAAATAACATCCTACATTCCATTACTAAAATCCTTTTCTCTGACCATATAATTTCTGGAATATAGACAGAAAATTTTTTTACTTTTTCAAAATATTTTTTAATACGAATAGCATTCTTTTCCTCCTCTTTAAAATTAAGCTCTTGTGATAAAGAAAATTCCATTTCTTCAGTTAACCAAGTCAAAGTAAATTCTGGAAAAAATCTTTTAATTGAACCAAGAATTTGTCTAGTCAAAAAAATATCAATAATTGTAAATTTCTTTAAAGATGGATGCTGAATCTTTACAGCTACTTCACGGCCATTTTCTTTAATAATAGCTCTATGAACCTGAGCCAAACTAGCAACACCTACAGGCTTCTCATCAAAAAATGAAAAAAAATCCTCTAATTTTTTTCCAGTATCCTCCAAAAACATTTTCTCAATATCATCCATTGAAGAGGAAGGGCATTTATCCTGCAAACAAACCATAGTAGACGTCCATTCCTAAAAAAATAAATAAAAAATAACCAAACATTACTGAAAATACATAAGGAATTAGATATGACATGCTACTTAAATGTTGACCAAGTTTAATAAATATCCCACCGTTATTTTCTAAACAAGATAAAGTACGTTTAGCGCATCTTTTATGACACAAAGACAAGGCATGCAGTCGTTCTTGTTCATCAGAATAATTAGAATTAATTATTCTGCGATAATCGTTGAAACATAAAGTAGCTGTTGATATCAATCTAAATGTTCTGATGGCTGCCAAACCGATATATTTAAAAGGATTTGTATCTATTGAATATATATATAAAATAGAAACAGTCATAAGTGATAATCCAATTCCAAAAACAACTCCTATAGAATTATTCTTGATTTTTGTATTTAACTTTTGATCATTATAGATATTTTTATATCCAGTTTTATAGTAATTTCTACCACGAATTATAGGAAAAAAACCGAATTGAACAGGTTTCCACTTTAAAAAAGATAAACCAAATACTTTGATACCACAGTATATCATCTAAATACATAAGCATATATCGTATATACATATACAATAATAACATAATTCAAATTACTAACGTTTTAACATTTAAAATCGATAATTCTTATCAACAAAAATAAAAATAAACAAAAATAAATCACAATGCATATTCTAAACTAAAGCAACCAAGCGATTTGCTACATCCAACTGTATATGAATAATATTTACTAAACAAACAAGCATAAGAACATCTTGCAAGTGATTATTAAACATTCTCTCAACATCAAGAGGATCAATATTAGGTGAAATACTCATATTATCCATCAAAAAACGAATAACAACAGGACTAGCTTGATTTTTCCCATCCTAAAGATTTTTAGAAAAACAATGAAATTCATAAACCCTACCATAACATTTTCAACGTATTTTTTAACTTTTTTTAACATAAATAAAATTTTCTCAATAGACTGTTCTAAATTATCCATATCAGTTAAAATACTTGCTTGTCGACTTTCTTCATTTTTCGCTTTTAAAATAGAATCAACTTAAACATTAGAACATTCAAAAATAAAATATCTCCCATACATCCATTTTTTTCCAAATCATAGTATCTTATTTCATGCGGTATAGATAAAAATAAACAGCTATCAGCCATCCGTTCAGATGTTACACCAACAGCTGATGAGATATAAGTTTTACAACTCAACCCAGTTTTAAAATCAAATGATACAGTCAAATGAACCGCAAGAAATGGATACGTACCATCTGGAGATGAAGAATAAAAATTTTGTATCAATGCACTAAATGTATTCAACTGAGACAAAGTAGCAAACCTATGATTATTAATATAAAATTAAATTATATAAAGAATCTAAACCAGCCAACGACTACTTCGTGAGGACTAGTTTTGCGATGTAACTCATACATAGTTTTGTGATACTCCATATCTACCTCCACCTGTTTAAAATAAGAAAATAAACACAAAAAATAAATTTATAAACCTGATCTTGATTTTCATTATGAGGCACAACAAAGCAATTGCGAATCTCTATTTCAGACCCATCTTCAGATCTAATTCCTAAAAGTGTACCAATAACTCTATCTTGTCCATGATTCCTTCGAAGAGAATAATCAAGAATTAAAAATAAAACAATAGGATCCAATATAATATTTACTGTATTAAAAATTGGTGAAATATATGAACTTGTCGATCTTTCAGGATGTAACAATACACCCGTTTCCAGTACCATCACAAGAATTTTAACTATAAAATATGATAAAAACCTAAATACTCAATTAAATAATAAATATTATAACCACTTCAAATTTCTTAAGTCCGTAATTAACGATATTAAAAACATGAACTTTAATTAAAAATATATTTAATAAAATGAAAACTAATAAAAAATCAAAAACTTCGCACATTATACCAAAAAAGTATACATTTTTTTAAAAAACACTTATTATAAAATTTTTCTAATAACAAAGTTATATCCATATCAATACATCTCAAAATTTTAAACATGTAAACGTTAAAAAAAAAATAAAAACAAATAAAGATGATCTCACAACTTCTCAAGCTTTTGATACTCTTTTAGAATTATTAAAACCTGGAAAATATCGCCAAAAAAAAAAAGAAAATAAAAATGACAAAAAATCAGAAAAAATAGAAGATTTAAATATCTATAAAAATATAAAAAACGATAAAGTTATAGAACTAGAGAATAAACATATTTCATGCTCTGATATAGAAAATAGTAATTCCGATAACAACGAAAATGGTATTGTATAATATTACAAAAATAATATTTAATTTAATTATATATAGATATTGATCCATTTTATTATCATTATCAATTTCCTAATGAAACTATATTGAAATCATTTATAAAAAAAGCAAATGAGAATAAATGGATAATAAAAAAAGTAGAAATAATAGGAATTGGAAAATTAATCCAATACAGACTTTCAGAAACAAATAATTTCGAAATTCAACCTAAGATTTCAATTACAAATATCGATAACTTAAAGGTTGGATATCCAAAATTAACCGAAAAAATCTCATAAAACTAGCTAAAAAATAAATTAAAGGAATCATTTTTTAAACATCAAACTATATGTAATATATCAAGTAAGCAAAAAATAAAAAAATAAAAATAAATAGCTAAATTTCTCTCATAGATGCTTTAACAGACACACAGAATATTTTACTAACTCCAATATTTTCATATCAGGATTTTCTGTTTACTTATTTAAATTATAATAATAAAAAAGAATTAAGAGCATTATATGCCCTACATATTCTAAATCACATATATAAGTTGATTAGATCATTTTATTTTCTAAAGTTTTAATATAAAATTTTTCAGGACTCGAAGTCATATATTAAAAAATAATGAAAAATTAAATCATTCGCAAAACCTTCAAATAGAATATAGAGATCAGGGATTTACAAGACCAAAAGTTTTAATTTTACTTCCAACAAAAAACTCATGTTTAGAAGTTGTACAAACTATTATTGATATATCTGGAACAGAACAACATGTTATAAAGAATTTTTATTATTATCAATCTAACTAGCATAGGAAAACAAAAAGCGATTTATTGATGAATATTCTATAAGCTTAGATAATATAAATCTCTCTAAGCCTGCTGATTACAAAGATTTGTTTATTGGAAATACTGATGATATGTTCCGGTTAGGAATAAAAATCACTAGAAAAACATTAAAAATCTTCTCAGAGTTTTATAATTCTGATATAATTCTGTCAAGTCCTCTGGGATTACGTCTATTAATAGATAAAAAGGGGTAAAAATTATATAATTCATTATATATATTTTACTTCTTTAGTAACAAAAAAAAAAACAGAGATTATTTATCATCAATTGAAATAGCAATTATCGATCATGCAGATGCTTTACAAATGCAAAATTGGGAACACGTTTCATACATTTTTGACAATTTAAATTTGTTACCCAATGAAATTCATAATTGTGATTTTAGCAGAGTTAGAAACTGGTACTTAGATGAAAATTCTCGGTTTTTACGTCAAACTCTTATTTTTACACAATATTTGACTCCTGAAATAAATTCATTATTTATAAATTCCCTTTTTAATATTAGTGGGAAAAATAAAATCAAACAAACTCACAGAGGATCTATTGAAGATATAGGATACAAAGTACGACAGGTATAAAATGTCATTTTCTAAAAATTATATTAAGCGCGTAGATATTTTCACGATTAAATTCATCCAATCCATCTTCAGATCCAGATACAAAATTTTTATATTTCAAAACATCAGTAGTACCAAATATTATAAAATCAACAGAAAATGGAGTTCTTATCTTTATACCTTCTTATTTTGACTTTATTAGAGTAAGAAATTATTTAAATAAAGAAGAAATATCTTTTGCTTATATATCTGAATACTCTTCTAATTCTGATGTATCAAAAGCAAGATCACATTTCAATTCAGGTAATATAAAAATCTTATTATATACAGAGCGTGCACATCATTATCGAAGATACAACATAAAAGGAACAAATACTATTATATTTTATTCATTGCCAGAAAACCCTCTTTTTTATCCAGAATTAATTAAATTTATGTACAATATGTATGAAAAAAAGAATTATAATAAACATAGTAAAGCTATGTTTTCAAAATGGGATGCTTTAAAATTAGAAAGAATTGTTGGATCACAAAGAGTTAGTTTGATGTGTCACGGAACTCATGATATATTTGAGTTTTTATAAAAATATTGCTTTATCATAATTTTAAATACATATCGATACCTAGAATATTTAACTTCAATTTATCTTTTAAATAAATCATATACAGCCATCAAAATACAACATATTGAAACATACGGACTTAATCTTTCACCTATTCTAGCAGCTTTCCAGAAAACTGATAATGCTCTATTAATAACGTAAAAAATTGAGGCCATGAAAATGATCAAATTAACCCGTTTTTGTTCCTATCCATAAGAACTGGTGCTTGAGCACGAATATAAGTACAAGTACAAATTAATAAAAGAATAACAAGAAGTAAACTCTGAAAATTAAAAAGAGCAGACTTTAATCACGCCAATTAGGAATTTCCCACTATAAAACTTTTAAACTTACCATTATATATTATTAAAATAATTTTCAAAATTAAAATCTCAAATCTTACGAAAACGTTTCAAACATAAATTTTTGATCATATAATAACATTTAATCAAGATTTTTTACGAAAAAAAAAATAATGAAAAGACAAAATCTTTTCATAAAAGACTGCAGGCATCTTTTGTCATCATGAATATTATAACTAACATTACTAAGTAAAATCTCTTATGTATGCCTTTGGTGATGATAAACATCCAACGCTAGATTCAGTGCAGGTACTTGAGGATATTGTTATAGACTATATAAATGAAATGGTGTTTAAAAAATATACCATAATTTTGTCTTATTTATTTTAGTGTTTAGAAGCAGCTCGTGTTGCAGGCAATAGGAACAAATTAAAGGTAGATGATTTTAAAGTAAAATACATTATTTTATTAATTCTTTAATTTTAATTCAAATAGTTTATTCTGAGGAATGACCCTCGTAAACTGGGTCGTGTAGAGGAACTTCTAACTTTGCAAAGAGTAATTGCAGAAGCTCGAAAACAATTTGATGACAAAGATTAAACAAAAAAAAAATTGAATAAAACTCTAAGAATTATGTCTTAATATTTAATATAATACATGTATGAACCGCATTATAAATTTTTACCTATATATAGTATTTTAAATTTTAACCATAAAGTTTTAATCTATATTTTTTACCAAATGACTCCTAACATATTAATTTATTCAAGATTTAAAAATTCATCTTTACATAATTATTCTTTTTTAAATTATTTTATATTTTAGTAATTAATTTATTATTTATAATTTTCCCAAAAGTATATGTTATTACAACAATCCTTTTTTCAAGTATATTTCATTTTCTAGTCATGCTATAGTACTAATACAAAAATATTGGATTAACATAGGGGAATAATTTATAAAATTCTTTTTTATAAATTATAAATCTTCTAAAAAGTTCAAATATAGATTAATATCATCTATAAAATAATATTCTATATTAATCAATAAAAACAAAGATAATAAAAAATTAAAATTTGTATATAAAACATACTACTCATTTCCTAATTAATATTTGTTTTTTATTTTTCAGAAACTAATTATTACAAATTATATCATTTTTTTAATGCATTAAATTATATTTTATATATAATTTATAATTTATCAATTTTAACAAATTTAATGATGAAAAAATTAATAAAAACTCTGCCAATATTTTAATTAACAATTAAAAATTTAGATTTTATCATACTCATACTCAAAAAGATTATATATAAAAAATATTTAAAACTTCAACAATTTTACTAAAACAATAATTCCAAAAGAAAATATATCATCTAATTTGAAACAATATAAGTTTATTATTATAAATATTATATAAGAATACAGAAAAATATCAATTTACATTCTAAAATTTATTAATTTAGAATAAAACTACAAAACTAAAAAAATTGAAATTTCCATACAAATATATTTATTCTTGGCGATAAACTTGTCTAAATCATCTAAAAAATAAAAATTGAATTTAAAATAACATGCCAATAGATTTAAAACCTCTTCAGATTCATACAATAGTTTCTCAACTTTTAAAAGTAAATCATATAAAAAAGGAACCAAAATGGTTTAGATCTGTGATAGAAACACCACCAAACTTTAATTTATTAAAAAGATTCCCTCCACAATTCATTAAAATAACAAAATTATCAAAACCAAAACTTCTAAGGCCTCAAAATATTATATATCCAGAGGATAGACTCAGAAAAAGATTTTTTAAAGATCATCCTTGGGAGCTAGCAAGACCAAGAAACTTAATAGAAAATAACAGCGATCCCGAACATTACGATTGGAGTCATCTTCAACAAAAAACAAAATCATTAGATGGAGAAAGGTAATTTCAATTATAACATTTTTTTTAAAAAACATACTTTCTGTTATTTAGTGTCATACAAAGACAACTTTGGTTAATGACACATGCAAAGCCAAAACGAACTGAAGAGAATGCATATGCAGAAGCTCTTTCAGAATTTTACTATGCAAGGGCACAAGAACAGATATTACAAAGGATTACAGAAGATGAAGCTAGAATTCATGGCGCAATATTCTATAAATCTCATATTGAAACTAGTATAATATTAGAGCAAAATGTACTTAAAGATTGGAGGAGAAAAGCAACATTACAATCAAGTTTCCAAAAAAAAAATAATACAATAAAAATATCCGAAGAATATAAAAGACTTTCTATTTAATTTATCTTAATCATATTACACACAATAATATATTTCGAAAATATTCATCATCTAATGCATATATAATATATACTTTTATAAATGTAATTTTTTTTAGAATCTTTATAAACAATAGCATATAATAAAACAATTATTAAATTAAAAATGATCAATTTCGAAACAATTATCGTTAAAAATTTATAAAATTAAAACTAAATGAAAATTAAATAATAGTTCTAATATTTTATTAACACAAGAAATACTTTTCAACATGGAAAAGAATATTAATATTGAAATATTCAAAAAATTAATTAATGAAGCTGAAAACTCCAAAGACGATACTACTTTTAATTTCAGTCACAAAAAAATAACAACTATCCCAGAAGAAATTATAGATATAATTAAAGATAAAGTATTCAGGAATGTATATTATTATTTTTTAAAAAAGTATTTATTATTTCTAGACTAGCTTTAGGACATAATCAGCTAAGTTTCTTTCCTGATGAAATAAAAAAATTATCGCGATTAAGATATCTTAATATCCGTGCAAATATATTCAAAGAATTCCCAATTATTGTAAGTAGAAATTAATATAATAGCTATTGCAGTTCATAAGTTAGCTTTGTGATCTTCCATCTTTAGAAATTCTTGATATAAGTAGAAACAAAATTCGCTCTCTACCTCATGAGTTCGGCAATCTCATGTCTCTAAAAGTTCTCTCAATTTCAAGAAATAAACTAAAAACATTACCGCTATATATTGCAAAAATGAACAATCTCAAAATTCTGAAAATTGATCATAACCCTATAACATTTCCACCAAAAGAAATAACATATTTTAAAGGAGGAGAAAAAGAAATGCTTCCGTGGCTTGATAATATAAAATCCTTCTTATCTAGTCATAAACAATATTCTATTCAAGATAATAAAGAACAAGATCTAATTAGGTTACATAACTAAATCATATATAATATATTATTAATTATGATTAGCGAAAAAAATGTCAGTACTAGTAATACATCATCTCCAAAAGAAAAAATTTTAGATATGGTAAGTAAAAAATCATCTTAAAAATGCTAATATCTAGTCTTCTGCAATTCAACATCATACATTGGTTAATGAAAAAACATCTATCTCCCCATCATTTCCGGAAAAAACCTTACAAACATCTTCAAAAGATAATCAGGAAAGAAAAGATGAGCATCTTTTTTTATTCTCTTTACCAACTAAAAAAACATTAAATAATTCTGGAAACAAAAATCACCAGAAATCTATTGAGGAAATGAGTAATTATTACCAAAGTTAGAATTTCACTAATATCTTCCTAGAAAGCCAAATAAACAATTATAGTTCTGCAAAAATATCTCATAATCATGAAATAATCAATAACTTAGAGGATAATGATATAACTTTTAAATTTCCAAAAAACAGCATGCAAATAAATCCGGATACCTATTTCAAGCGCTTTTCAGCGCTTCCGGAGACTAAACGGGCTTTTTTAAAATCTATAAAAGTCATAGAGACTTCTAGAGGAATATTATTTTCTTTATCACAAGTTTATCAAGGAATAAGACAGTATATTGTATTTTGTACAGATCCTTCTATAAAAGGGACAATTAATCTATTTCTTTATACGGCAAATATACATATTGAAGCGTTAGCAGGCGCACTAGAAGGACATGAAACAAAAGATCCTGGTTTAGAGCCTTCTGTTATAATATCTGAATGTTGTACATGCATAGAAGCCTTTAAACAAGTGATTGGAATTTTTCATAAGCATATTAAAAAAATAACAATGAAAATAGATATTCGTTATACTAGAACTCTTCTTTTGCTACTTTATGGTGCTGCAGTAGAAATTCAAAATTCCTGGATGCTTTTAGCACAAACATTACCTTCAGGGTCTTTCAATATCAACTCTTCTTCCCCTAAAAATCAATCATCTAGTAATTCTATATCACCACACCACTCTACTTTTAAATCTTTATCAAATATATCTGGAACGAACTCTTCTATTTCAATAATTAATGCATCTAATACCAATCCAAACATTATACCAACAATGTCTAATTTAAATCAAGAAGAATTACCTAATATTCATACATCATCAATTATTACACAATATTTAAAATTAGCGGATATATCTAAAACAAATACAGATGAACATCTTTTTGAAAAAATATTAACAGCAACAACAGTAACTCTCTCTGTTTTAACATTATTAGAAAATGCAATTACTCAAAACACTACCACTTTATCTAAAAAAGATTATTCTACAATAGGCATCAACTCTGAAATTGCCGAAAAACTAAAAGAACTTACTATAATGTCAATAGATGCAAAAGACGTTGCACAAAGACTTAGAAATCAACTAAAAAATATTAGAGAAAATAACAATTTAAATTATAAGCAAAAATTCTGGGAAGATACAAACGCATTTGTAAAAGTCTAAAACCGTCTACTTATAAATATTATTTCTAATAAATTATAGTCAGTAATAGCTATAGCCGCTTTAGCAAAATTGGTTTCTACAGAATTTCCGTTTTCAAAGCCAATACTTTCAGGATTATCTACAGTTACAAGATCAACTAAAGAATTAACTATTTTGCTTTCTATATCATCTTTTAGATTTATGGCAGAATCACAAACAGCCACAGTACGATTAAAGTCATTTTCTTCTAAACCCCAGACAGCTATTTCATCTATATCTACTAGTTCTGTAGCATCTACCAAACCCGAAATGTCACCTAAGACAGAACATTCATCTTCATATCTTTCATCATTAACACCAATTATTGATAGTAGTCCCAAGTATGCGGAAAAAACTAATTTATCTGTAACACAAGCATTAAAGTCTATGTAAATTTATATCAAATTCATACATTAACTACAGCTTTTACATTATCTTCAACTTTAAAAATTTTAGACAAAACATGAAAAATTTATTCTCTAAATTATTATATCAAAATATAATATAAAAATATTAGTCATATTTATTTATTATCATATTATAATTATAAATTCAATATTTCAGAATTTTTAATTTATATTTTACACATATTTTCTATGCTTTATCATTTTGAACCCAACATATTTTAATATTATTTAAACAATGTATAAAAATAAAACAACCATTTTTTATTTCATTTTCAGTTCATTTCATATTAAAACTTAAATCAATATTAATAATTTTATAAACATAAAAAAATTACATTTCACATATTATATTTCAAACTACATTTATAAATAAATATCACATTAATTAAAAATAATAAAAATAAAATTTCAAAAATGTCTTACTACTGCGAACCCAGAAAAGTTCATCATATATTAATTATAAGTAATTCTACTTACAATAACATACTAGATATGGGATTAGAAATAGCTAGAAACTATGATTTTTTTCTAGGTTTATACCATTTAATAGTATGACTATTTTTTAAGTCAACTCTGGTATATATAAACCATATTAAAAAAATATAAAGTATTTTAAAACATTAAATATCCTTAAAATAAAAAAATACATCAAAAAGCTATCATATTAAATTTAAACCATATAACTAAGCCAATGACACTAAATTCCAACATGCTACGTCTATTAAAACAAAATTTCTAAAATATTTCAATATTTTTTATGTATATTATGATGTCGGTGTATTTCTGTTTTGGAAGTTTTACATATTAAATCATTATTAAATATGCCCCTTAAATTCGATAATTCATTAGGTCTATCATATACTAATTTATCATTAGCGTCAAACCATACAGTTGAAACTTGCTGATTTGAATATTCACTATCATAACTACTTTTACTTGATTTACTACTCACAGAAGTATCTATCCATGTTTGATTCATAATATCTTTTGCAAGCTCCCGGACAAGAACAGCTGTATCTTGCTGACTAAGTTTTTCAATTATGTCATAAAGTCCATATTGCATTATAAGAGCTTGTTTAGAGGGATGTGCATTACAAATACTTTTTAAAACACGTAAAAGATTAAGTCTTACAATTGGTTTTTGATGCTGAAGTCTTCTAATCAATTTTTCAAAAAATTTAGGTTGAACCAATGCACATGCTATCCTTTGACTAAGACGAAGAAGTTTATACAAACACTCTAATAAGTTTTCAAAGGAATTAGCCTTAGCTGTACAGAATGCCTCTATAATTGCTAATATAGAAGAAGGTTTTATAAGATACTCCTCTAATTTGCCACTATCATCCTGAAACCTAATTTATTAATACACATATATCTAAATATATTTAACTCACCAAACAAGAATAGCATCCAATGCATTTGCTTGCCAATATGGATCACTTAATAGAAACAAGTAAAAATCCAAACCATTGTTCTGCCATAAAACTTTTCTACATACTTTACTAGCATGAGCTAAATCACATAGAATAGGTAATGCAAATTCCTTTAAAATAGGTTCTTTTTGAACAATATTTTGAAGTAAAGGAACAACACCAGATAATGCTGCTTCTTCTTGACGAGATTTACTAAGACGACATAAATTATACATAGTATTCAAAACTTGATTGTAAATGTCCTATAAAAAATTAAACATTATAAAAAATAAATCAATAAAAAAACCTTTGAATTAGACACACCATCACGTGATGCTAATATTTCTGTCAATATTTCAATCGTATTAGCATTTTGCAATGTATCCAGCGTTACAGGAACCATTGATAAATTTTTAACAAATTTCAACATATTAATCTGTAAAACTAAAGGCATTCTAAATAAATCCTTTAAAATTCCTAAAAAAAATAAATTTAAATCTAAATATACTCCTAAATTATTACGCCTTATCACTCCTCTAGTTGTAATCAACTCTTTTACAGTATTATCTGCTTGCGAAAATAACAAAAATATTTTCACAATTCTTTCACTACATATTTTATTTAATTCTGTTTGTTCCTCATTCAATACATGGTGTAAAGCAAGAGAAAGAGGATCCATAATCCCACTTTTTGCAAATATTCTGCAAAAATCACTTTTAGGTGAAGATCCCTTGCTTATTAAATCATACAATGAAATATAATTATTGTATATACCTGAGCTTCAAAAATACTCCATACCCCATTAATCCCAATCCAGACAAGATCTTTTTGTACTTCGTAATCTTCTTCTAAAAATTCAACAAGAACATTTAAACCACGACAACTAAGAAACATTTGCAATACTAGGGCAGATGATTGACACAACATTTTAACAAAGAATGCAGCTTCAAGCCTTATATCATATGGATATTTCTTAGATGCAAATTTAGTAATAACAGGAATACCTCCTATAAAACACAAATTTTCCTGAGTTTCAACATTACCTTCCACAACCTTCAAACTTAATACTATATAAAAAATTTTAAATATTCTTACAAAATTAACAATTTTCAAAAGCTTAAAAATAAGATCCCTTCTTTGACAAACGTCAAGAATTTCTAAAATCGGTAATAAACCAGATGCTGCAATTATATTTGCTTTAAAATCAGATGATTCAGAAAGAATAGACATCTAAAAAGATCAATCAAAATAAAAAACAAAATAATTCTAAAACCAAATCGCTGCATCTAGTAATTAAACTTGATTCATCTTGATCGACTTTTAGAGAGTCCACTAAAAACATAACACGTTCAGCAATTCTAGCTTGTTGCTCTCTAACAATATTGGCATCCAAATCTAAAAAATTAAAAAATAATCATAAAACTAAACACCAACCCATTTCTTCAAACCCCTCATTTATTTGCAAAAAAAGATCATCTTCATCACTAACTTCATCACAAAGCTAAAATATATTAAAATACTAAACATAATAGAAACAAAATCCCTACCCATGAATTGTGAGAAAGTCTCGTATTAAGCATTAATGCATCTGAATAAGATAAATCGCCTTGGTCATCACGCTGATTTAAATAACTAAAAATATTGGAATAATCTGTTTCATCATCATCATGTTCAATATACTGAGATATTTCAGTAGAACAATTAGCAGCACCAAATGAATTATTTTCGGCAGATAATATAGAGGAATCCTGACAAGAGTGAGGTTTCATTAATAAATGAGAAGACTGTGAAAGTATTTTTATGTCATTAGGATGAAAAAGGCGAGGACAGGTCAAGTTATCTCTCTTTGGAACATAAGAATTAGAAAAAAGTTAAACAAAATTACCTTATATTTGTCTACCTTTTGAGCAAAAGAGTGCTCATTTTCCAAAACCAAATCAGAATAATCTTCAGTTGTTTCATGATGAAATGATGTAAAGTCTTTAGAATACCTACCAAATAATTAAAAATTAAAACAAAAAATATCGATGAACCTATTAGTTTCAACCAGTTCTATATTTGATTTTTTATTTGAAGATAGTTCATTATCAGATTTGATACTCTTAACAGGTCGTATAGTTTTCATATTATCCTCAATATCCTCATTTACGAACACCTTTAATTCTAAAACAATAAAATTATATCCTTATATAATTACACACTTTTTACTTGAGAAATTTTCCAATTTTATCCTTCCCTCAAAATCCTCATTCCAATCATCAACTAATTTATTATATATCGGTTTAAACTTATATGGGTTCGCTGACGTATTTTTATATTGTGAGCACTTTTTCATTAATTCAACAGTGTTATAATAGGAATTTGATAACATTAATTTAGATGGGGAAATATCAGTAATAAAATCATCATCCCAATTCGATGTAACTAAAAATATTACTATAAAAAATTTACAACAAAAAACTTACTCGAATCATCCGGAGATCTGAAAGCTTCTGTTTTTAATCTATTTACTTCAGAAATATGCTTTAAAGTAAGCTCTTTAATTTCATTAGCAGGGAAACAAAAATCTGTAGATTTAAGTGGTTGTGTAGAATATATAGATGATTTCCTAATAGTTCCAATATCTGGAGATTTTAAGGCAGCGTTCCATTGCTGAACACTTTTTATAACATCATCATATCTTGCAGTGGATTGAGGAACTATTTTATCATGCAATCTCCCTTGTTTAACCAACCATGGATGTTTAAGTAATTTCCTTGCAGATACTCTAAGATTCGGATCCTTTTGAAAACATTGCATAAGAAAATCCCGTGTAACCTAGATTATTAAAAAAAAAACTGTACTATTTTAAAACATACAGGAGAAGATCCTTCAGGAAGTGGAGGATGCTCATCATTTACAATCCTAAATAAGGCAGGCATCTGATCCAATTTATGATAAGGAGGTTTCCCCTCTAAAAGTTCAATAACAGTGCAACCAACACTCCTGTACTATTTATAATTATATTTAACATGTATATTGCATTACCAAATATCAGATGCAGTAGTAGCGCCACTAAGTTCAATTACTTCGGGTGCCACTAGTAACTGTTAATATTTAATAATATATATATATATACATATACTCCAATAAGGACTTCCAACAACAGTAAAATCACTTAGTGAAGACGTTCTTGTGGCAACTCCAAAATCAGCCAATTTTACAAATCCTTCCTTAGTTGTTAAAATATTTGCACCTTTAATATCCCTATGGATGACACCCTGATCATGAAGATAAAGAAGACCATGCAAAACCTGAGTAATATAAACAGCTACCAAATTCTCAGGAAATTTCCCAAAAGTCTTACATATACTTTGAAGAGACCCATTTTCACAATATCTAACATATAAATACTAACTATAATATCTAAAGTCAAAATAATACTCAAGGACAATATTTAATGCATCAGCAGTTTTAAAAAATCCATGATATTTTACAATATTGGGATGCTACAAATATAAAGATATATCAATAAAAACCCTAAAATTGGAATTCATATTACATTCAAATTTTTAAGAAGATCAATTTCCATCTAAATAATAAATTCCAAAAACAAAAAAAAAAAACAACATACCATAATAACTTTCAATTCTGTCTTTGGAATATTATGCAGTTTTATTTGTTTTACAGCCACTGTCTCTCCAGTATTTAGGTTCAATCCGCGATATACTGCACCAAATGCACCCTTCCCAAGACAGTCTCCCAAATGCTAAATTAAACCATTAGCATATTCCCTGCATAACAACAGCATATATCTCTGAACATACATATAAAGGAAGCTTTTTACTATCAGCAGCCATTCTGTTCTGAATACTTTATTTCCTAATTCGCTGCCCCTGTTTTCAATAATTTGGCAAATATTTAAATAAATATAAACAAAAATTTGAAAACATTAATTTTTATCCAGTATCTTTAAATTTTCCATACTGCGATAATATTAACTATAACTCTTCAAAACAAATTATAAATTTTAATTAAAATTCATAAGATTCTCACGACTTTGACAAACGATTAAAAATAATTCAAAATGAAAATATAAAAATTAAAATATTTAAATAATTAAACATCAAGGAAAATAATAATATCTTGAGTTTCTTAATCATCTCTTTAGAACCCATAAATTTAATAATCAATAATGCAACATTTTTTAAGAAATCATATTTTGTGATAAAAAATACGTTTTAATAAATTTTTAAAATACAATACCAAAAATATTTTTTTTTATATTTAAATACATTTCTCAAAAAATTTATAAACAGTTTAGAAAAATTCCCTTATATTAATTTTAAAAATACTTAAATAATTTACAAAATGTTTTAAAATTTCATTTTTATACAGTTAACCTCGATTATTTTTTTAAAAAATAATTTTATAAAAATCTAAGATTTTCATATATAAAGCTAGTTTATCTCTCAATAAATTTATTACTTAAATTGCATTAAGTTATTTTATCATTATAAATTCTTTTATAAATTAACAAAAACAAAAATTGCAACAAAACTACTTTTATATATAAACATTATTATATCATTTCTAAATATTTCAAACATAATATACAAAATAAATATCATAAATAATCAGATATAAAACATAATAATCACCAACAATCATAAAAGCCAGCCCAAATACAAAAAAAACACAAAAATACAAAAAATAATAACTTTATTTTATAACAAACAACTTTTACGTAAAAGTCTATGTACTTGACCTATTAAATAAAGGCTTCCACATATTATCCGTAGACCTTTATCTTGACCAATTGATCTGATTGCAGAAAACAAATCTGTACCATAATACATAATATTCTTTTTAAATACATATTTCTGAGCAATTTTAGCAATATTATAAGAGTTTTCAGCTTTTATCCACGACATTCCGTCCACAGATTCGAATTCCACGGAATATACTTTATCATAAGGTTTTAATAATATCGATAATAAAGAATCAATATTTTTTCCTTGACTAAATGCAACTAACCAAGAAACAGCTTGAGTTCCATTGCGAATACTATTAACATATTCGGAAAGAAAGCGTATACCCTCAATATTATGAGCACCATCAAGAAGGACTTTATCAACACCAGAAACTATTTGAGATAAATCCACCCACTCTAAACGTCCTGGATAATAAGTTTCCGAAAGTCCTTTTAAAAAAACACTTGGTGTAATTGTTGAATAATATTTAGATAAAATTTCCAAAGAGGTTAAAACACATGCGAGGTTATTTCTTTGATAACTCTTATATAATATATTTTTAGATTCAAATTTTTCCCATTCTTCATTATATGGCGACCTATTCAAACCCATGGTACTTAAAATAATTTCTCCAGATTCATGTTTAATTCCTTCCTCTTTAATAACTTTTAAAATAGAATTCTCATTCGTCCCATCAACAACACAAAGAACATTTTTTTTCATAATGCCTGATTTTTCCCTTGCAATCTGTTCTATTGTCTCCCCCAATAATTGCTGATGATCTATAGATATTTTGGTAATAATTGTAAGAAGAACTTGTGATAATACATTAGTGGCATCAAGTCTTCCTCCAACTCCTGTTTCGATGACAGCAAGTTCAACATTACTCTTATATAATATTTCAAAAGCAACTGCAGTCATTATTTCAAATTCAGTTGCACCAATATTATGTTTCTGATTTAAAATATTTATTCTATCTTCAGTCTGAAAAAAGATATCTTTATCTACAGTTTGACCATTAACTTTAATACAATCCCAGCGATCTATGAAATGCGGAGAATAATACTGACCAACCCGTATTCCAGAAAGATTAAGACATGAAGAAAGATATGCACATACAGATCCCTTTCCATTAGTACCTGCAACATGAATTGCCTGAAAAGAGTTCTGTGGATTTCCAAGATAATTCAAAAGTTGCCGAATTCTCGATAACCCTAATTTCAATGGCATTGCTTGATATATTTCATTCTTAAATACTAACAATCATATAAAACCATATTTTTATAATCTTAAAAAAATATTTAACACTTTACATCTACTCAATATATTAAAACACCTAAATTCAATGCGAAGCACTTTTTTTTCAAAAAAATAAACAAAAACCCATCTTATACTATGAAATTAATAGTATTTTATCAATATATATTATAATCGAATTTAACATTAGCAAAATTTAAACGTTTTTTAAAAATAAAATATAATTAAAAATTCGAAAATCACAATAAATTTAATTCTTTAGATCAACATTAAATTTCTAGATTTTTAAATATTTTAACATCAACAATGTATCCAGAAGGTTTTAATAAAACATTTTATGGTCATACTCTACCTATAGAATTAGCAAATATAAAAGAAAAACAGGAGAATCAGGGTTTTATTAAAACTATTCTTTATATAAAAAAGATATCACATTTCTCATGCATCTCAATTATAAAACAAAAACTTAAAGAAAAAAAAAATACGGGAATAATTAGTATAGATATATTATCATTTGAAAAGCAAATGATAATAAAACATAAAGCCCCATTCACAAACATCAATGACCTTATATATGAAATAAAAGGCCTAGGTATTGAAGCATCTTTTGTTAGTAGTGAAATTATTCTATGCGGAGCAAATTTTCAAAATGAAAATACAGAAAAAGATAGTGTAATGAAATTAAAAATAACTGGAATGGAATGCTCTAGCTGTGTTGGCTCAGTAGAAACAGCTTTGAAATCCATAAATGGTGTTACTGATGTTGCCATTAATTTAGCAACAAAAGAAGCAAAAATTAACTATTATCCTAGAATTGTAGATATTCAATACCTAATTGAAACCATAAAAAACAAAGGCTATGGTGCGGACCTATTAAATCCCAATAATAATAAAGAAAAACTAGAAAATATTACTAAAACTAAAGATGCAAAATCATGGAGAAATTCCTTTATAAAATGCCTTATTTTCACTATTCCATTACTGTTTTTCGAAAAAGCAGCACCAAATTTCAAAAACTATAATAAAATAGACAATTTAATGATTTTTTTTCCGGGACTTTTTTTTGGAGATATTTTATCTTTAATTTTAACACTTCCTGTTCAATTTGGTATTGGTACATATTTTTATAAATCTGCATTCAACTCTTTACGACATAAAATGGTAACAATGGATACTTTAATATGTTTAGGAACATATATAGCTTTTTTTTTTTCTATTTTCTCAATCTTATTCTCTATTTTAATATATCCTCATAAACGACCAACAACTTTTTTTGAAACTTGTACAATACTTCTCACATTTATTACTCTTGGAAGATATATTGAAAATAAAGCTAAAGGTCATGCATCAGAGGCTTTGTTTAAATTAATGTCATTGAATCCATCATCAGCAACAATTTATGTAAATGATACTGACACTCTAATTAAAAAAGAAATAACCGTTCTTGCAGAATCATTACAAGTTAATGACATTGTAATTATTCATCCTGGAGATAGAATACCAGCAGATGGGGTTATTATTTCTGGAGAATCTTATGTAAACGAAAGCATGATAACAGGTGAATCTATACCAATTCATAAACAACAGGGAAGTAAGGTTTATTCCGGGACTATAAACTATACGGGAAGTTTTGAATTCCAGGTAACGGAAGCAGGAAAAGATACTAGACTCTCTCAAATTGTATGTCTCGTACAAAATGCACAAACTTCACGAACTTCTATACAAAAATTTACTGATAAAGTAGCATCTTTTTTTGTACCCCTAGTTCTTTTCCTAGGAATCATGACATTTATTATTTGGATAATACTAAGTTATACATTATCTCATCTTCCAAAAAATTTTAATTCTGATGAATATGGCGGAAAAATCATGATGTGTGCTAAACTTGCAATATCTGTTATTGTAGTAGCATGCCCATGTGCTCTTGGTCTTAGTACACCGACAGCTGTTATTGTTGGTACAGGTGTTGGAGCAGAAAATGGAATTTTTTTCAAAGATGGAATTATTTTAGAAACAGTATCAAAAATTACCAAAATAATTTTTGATAAAACAGGAACATTGACTATTGGGCATATGTGTGTAAACAAAGTAGAAATATCTGATTTATGGAAGGATTCAGAAATATTATGGTGGAAATTGATATATATTTCAGAACAAGGATCAAAACATCCTATTGCAAAAGCAATAGTATCAAAAGCTCAAGAAAAACTTAGCCTAACAAGTGAAACTCTTTCGGATTATAAGATAATATCATTTGAAACTATTATAGGGCATGGAATTAGATGTTGCATAGTTTTACCTAATTATATAAAAAAAAATATAGAACTAACAATTGGAAATAAGTCATTTATTGAAAAAATACTCAACGATCAACATGAAAAAATACCAGATAAAAAACAGGAAGATAATTTAGACAAAGGATGTACATGTGTTTATGTAGCAATTGATAAAAAATTTGCAGGATATATTTCTTTAACCGATGTCCTTAGAACTAATGCAATTCAAGCTATAAATACACTTAAACATATGAAAATTGATGTTCTAATGGTATAAAACTATTCATATACATATATAAATAAATAATTATTTTATTTAGGCAACAGGTGATAATAATGATGTAGCGTTAAAAATTGGCAAAAATTTGGGTATATCAGAAGATAAAATTTATTCATCTATTACACCTGAGGAAAAAAGAGATTTAATCGTATATTTCCAATCTCAAGGGGAGACAGTAGCGATGGTAGTTTAACTTAATATTTTTTAAATTATATATTAATTTCTTTTAGGTAGGAGATGGAATAAATGATTCAGCTGCTTTAGCTGCTGCTAATATTGGAATAGCATTATCCACAGGAAGTGATATAGCTATAGAAGCAGCAGATGTAATTTTAATGCATTCTAACTCCATTCTTAATGTTCCAGCAGCAATACATCTTTCCCGTGCAATTTTTCATAGGATTAAATTAAATATACTTTGGGCATCTATATATAATATAATAAGTATCCCTTTTGCAATGGGCATTTTTCTACCATTTGGCATTTACATAGATCCTATAATATCAGGTGCTGCTATGGTATGTTCGAGTATTAGTGTTGTTTTAAGTAGTTTACATTTACGTCTTTGGCATCCCCCATCTTGGTTAACTAAAGTCAATACAAATAACGATAATACAAGCAGCTCTGACTCATTTACATCAAAATTCAAAAATTGCAGTATTTTTTATAAATATAAAAAATACACACCTATTAGTAACTTAGAAGTTTAAATAAGTAAATAAATAAATATAAATATAGATATATATGATATAATAAACAAAACATTTCTATTAAATTTAATTATAGAATAAATTATTTTTTAATAATCTCTAGAAAATTATGTATGAGAACCAAATATAATATAACTAAAACTATAAATTCCAAAAATAATCATCAAATATAGAAGCAGATATAATAACATTATAAATTAACAGCTTATTTAAAATTTAGACTATTTACTATTTCCGAAAACAAATAAAAGTCAGAACGTAATAATTAAAATCAAATTATATATTATAAATTCCAAACAGTACACAAAAACATCAAAAATACATATTATATAGAATTTAAAAATCAAGACTATACTTCAAAAAATTCAATTGAAATTATTTTAATGCAAGTTCAATAAAAATTTCATCATAAAAATTACAATTAAAACTTTAAAAACAACAATCATACCAAACTGAAAGTTTTATACATAATTCCTGAAATAAATAATATAAAAATTCAAAAATCATTCTCTTTAAATCATAATACGTTTTCCTTACAACTTTGAAACATCAAAATCTTTAGAAGCATTCAAAATAATAGATTTTTCTTCATACATATTTTTCAAACCTTCCACAAGACCATTTTTTAATTTTAAAGAACTCGTTCCCCTCATATTAAATCCTGTAGTGTTAGAAGATACCTCAATTCCCAACCCTGACTTAAACATTTCATGTACAGGAGTTGTCTTAGATCTTCGATAAATAGAAGAATTGGATAATGATGCAAGATTTTGCCTTCGAATTGTTATATTAGAAAATCTATTAGGCTTACTTGCTAGTAAAGAAATGCTTTCATTTACAGTCCCTTGTTTTAAAGATAAAGAAGCCTCATTAGATGAAGATGAAGGAGCATCATTAGATGAAGATGAAGGAGCATCATTGGATGAAGGCTCAGATATTGACACAGATTTCTTTGATTGTTCCAACATTACAGACGATACACATGACAATATAAGTGAAGAAACTTGTGAAGATGACGTAGAACTTAAATTTAAAGAAGGATTAAATATAGAAGATTCATAAGGCTCTTGTATTGTCTCACAATGCAAACTTTCAGAACTCAATGGACAATCGAAACTAAACACATCGTATGTACTTTCAATTGCAGTAACCATAAGTATTTCTAAACCACCTCCTGGATTACAAAGTTGAATATCGAGAAGAGGATCTGTAGGATGCCGGACAAGAGTTGGAGAAATGCAAATAGCAAGATTACGCGGATGCATTAAATTTTCTTTAGAATGCAAAGAAACATCTATAATTATCAATATCCAAAAAAAACAAATATCATTGAAAAGATATAACCATGAAGCAACGAACATATACTAGACAACAACATAACAGCGGGTGTAGAAAGTTTTGGAAGCAAAGAATTCCGAATAAATAAAATATTCGAAGAAGATGATTGATAAGATATCTTTTTAAGAAGAGGATATAAATTGTGCGTAAAAAGAGGCTCTGGTAAAGATCTTAGATATAATTTCAATAAAACAGCAGCCAGATGGGGACCATATTCAGATAATGTGACAGGATTCCCACGATCATATGCCTCACGAACCTGTTTTAATAAAACGGATGATGGTGACCGACGAAACAATCCTTCAACAGCCAAGGCTTTAAAAAATCTATTAGAGCGTCTAACAAAAAAAAAGCAGAAAGAAACCTTCATCCCTAATATACACACAAATATCTTTTACAACTTTAGGTAACCCATTTTCACCTTCATTACCCATAACCTCAGACAAACTTAACCCAAACATCTGAGACGTACCCTCTAGGAGCATTGAATCAGGCAATGTAATATGAGATTCATATTTTAAATTATGCGCATACACGTCCGGTGGAACATTAATCTGCCGAAACGGTACCAGTTTAGCTAACTCACTCAGTGTCGAAACATAAACTATCTTTCGAGCAAACTTAGGACTCAACAAATGATGCATCTGTAAACTATCAATTCCTCATTCGGTAGATCCAAAATTGTCATACGTACACAATCCAACATCACACGAATCCACCATGTTGAATGTACAATATATAGTACCTTAATATGTTTACGATATTTTCTACCAAGTGATTGATACGTTTGAAACAACCAACTCAGGCTCGGTCTATAACGAACTGCCCCTGCAAACAATACCATCGAATAATCATTTTCATCGACAAACGTATCCATAATAAGCAACATACGTTTTAAAAGTTCATCATAATTCACATTTTTAGAATCCGGAAAATTTGATGCATTCAAAATAACAAGAGGTCGACATTCACTATCTAAACCTATTTTTTCCTTCAATATCTTGTGTCAACAACATTTCACTAACCTGCTGAAAAAATAAGTCGATTAACAAGCTCCGAAAGAACTTCTTGATCATTTTTATCTGAATTCCTCTTAGATGTAATAGAAGCTGTAGAAAATTGCATTTTTTCCATACTTAATTACTTCTAAACAACTCATCTTGTGCTCAAAGTCTTTTACAACGTTAACGCATGAAATCAACATATCGTTAATGATCTCTAAATATTGAAAAAAATACACAAAATACATAAAAAAACAAAAAAAAAGCAATAAGTTTAAATCACTACCAATTACACTTAATCAATACTAGTTCGGTTTTTTTTATAAACATAAATATTATTTTTTTTATATTATTTTTCAAAAAGAACATTAAACGTACTATTATACATTTCAATATAGAATCAAACTATCCTAAATAAGCTAAGGATACAAAAAATCAAATGAATAAAATGCTACAAATAAATTTATGAATGGAATCAATTCATACAAAAATATACCTTTTAAAAAAGTCTTAATATAACCTAGCAAACAACTATTGCATCTAGAGAAAAGAACATGCCCAATTTTTCTACAGTTAAAACACTAGAAAAAGAACTACAACTTGACTGTCTTGATGAGGGAGTCAAAGAACGCATACTTGCATTTGTGTCCATACTAGCACGATAAACACTGTGAAAATGTTTATTATTAAATACAGGTGGTGACATTTCATTCGCAGGAACAATAGGAATACCAGCATCAACACCTCGAGTCTCAGAAAACCCAGTTAACCCATATGAAGAACATGATAATCGATTTTTAACCACATTATCTTGTTGAGAAGATATACCTTGAGTCTTTTGTACATCTTGGAAAGATGGTGATATTTGATCACATAATTCCTTTTGTACTTTTTTTACATAATTTTCATCATATTTGTGTGCAACAATCGTAGATGCATGTGAACGGATACCCGTCGTGTGCATCAATTCACTTGATGTTTGCATAGCATATTCACTATATTGTATACCTGCTCGAAATTTCTTTTCTAATCGACGATCTTCTATCCGTCGAAACATTCGTTTAAACCAACCTAAATATCGAAAAGAACTTTTTGATCGACAATCCATCACTCAAATACCATCTCCTTGTTCATTCAAATTGTATTTTATTCCTCTTTTTATATTTACCTCTATTATTATAGGTACTTAAACACTATATACTCATTAAAACAATATACATCGATACGCAAACAAAAAGTATCACGATCACTATTCATATAAATATAATTCTTATATACATAAAAGTGTAAAAAATATTAACATCCTTTCAATTAAAAATACATTTTATTACTTAAAATCCCTAGCTACATTATTAGGTAATTTCTTTAATTTTCAAAGGACAATTTAATATATAATATAATATCAACAATTGATCTAAATACTTTTTAAAATAAGACAAGCAAAATATAAAAACTTAAAAATATTAGTATAGACATAAATATATACACTATTTTTATAAACATTTACAATACTTTAAAAAATCATCTTGAAAAATGTTTTAAAAAATTTAAATAAAAAAAATAAATTCATGATTTAAATTATATTTTTTATAACAAAAAATAATAAATACATATATAAATTTATATATAGTATTAATTCTTATATACATCTTTATATTAAAATCTTTATAATATATAATCTCCAAAATAAAAGTATACACATTTATCAAAATACCCTAAATATTCAAATGTAATATATTATAAACTTAAAAACATAGTTTTTTGTATTTTAAGAAAATCATATCTTTACTATTATATCAAACTCAAAAATTAAACTCATAATTTCAAAATATGTTTCATTAATATTATTTCTTTCTCCACACTACAACTGAATAGATAATATATGTATCTTATTTTCATAGATATATTATAACAAATTTACTTTTTTTTAATCTATTTTATGTAAAAATTATATGCATATATATTATTATATCCAAATCCTAAACTTTGATCTCCAACATATTAAGTATATACAAATAAGTAAAAAAACAAAAAATACATATTTAAACAGACCATACATTCTTCTTACAATATAATATCAATATATTATTTTTTTAATATTTCTTAAATCTCGTAACCCATATTTTACAGATGTGTACCGTTATATTACCACGAATAATTCCCAATTGGTATAACTATTACACGGTATGAACCGTGATCCATCCGTACTTCAGACGAACGGTTGATCAAGATTCAGGTTCATCAATTCTTCCATTGGAGTATATAAAAGCACGCATAAATATCAAACAGCGCGCATATACTCCAGAAATGACAGTAGAACCCCTACGTATCGTCAAAAAACACACAAATAATATATCACCGCCTCAGTTACCTCAACCTATTCATGAAATGTTGGAGGATCTTTCTTTAAACACACAAAAAACAGACACAAATCCTTCAGATGAATTAGCATATCGTCGGGTCATATATTCTTTCTTTATTGAACAATCCGATGCTATTTATTTAAAACTAGAACCGGACCAAATCATTCATGTTCATTTACAACATTTTAGTGGTTGGACAGATGGGACATTAATTGCAACAAACGAACGTGGATGGTTCCCACTTGAATATACAGAGCCATACATTTTAATGGCTGTACGGCCAGTTATTGCAGCAAGTCATGGATTATATGCTTTATTTTCTTCTTGCAAACATGAAGAATACATTATTGGTGTATCCAGTTTAGTATCCGGTGTACGAGAACTATTAGTACGTACAAATTCTTTAGAAAATAATACATCGATTATTAAAAATGATTCTGATATATGGCATAAACGTAGATTATTACTAAATGAACTTAATAAACTGGTTACTATTGCAGAAAATGCATCAAAACAGTCATCGGAATATCAGAGAAATATGGAACTTTCTAAGGAACTAATATTTCGACTAGATCACATTGTTTTACTATCAAAACAATTTGTACATATGATTGGACCAGAAAAAGAAGCCTGTGATGAATCATTATTATCACCGGTATCTCTACTCAATACAGAATTCCCAGATCATACGTATACACATCATAAGATTGCGTCTGTTGGAACACCATCTCTTACTTCACTCAGTGATCAAACAAACAATATTTATATCGACAATATGGATTCTTATCAATCATCCAAAGAATTATCTTATTCTCAAACATATTATAATCCAGAAATTTCACTTCAAAATTTGATTATTGCAAATGATAATTTTCTTTCTCATCTTGCATCATTTATTGGACGACTTCATCTACATTCTCATACACCAAGCCAGCTTCTTCTTACAACTAAACGATGTGTTTATACTGCTCGAGAGCTTCTCTCAGTTATTGAACCCATTTCTATCAAATATTCGGATACACAATTATATATTGCAAAAGAGAACTTTTATACTAAAATTACCTCTTTTGTAGCCATTATAAAAAGAGTGATTACTACTCATTGTTCTATTTCAAACGATAAAAGTGAAGAATGTGTTATCAACAGTTCTGAATGCAAACGACTTATAGATGCAGCTGCAAATTGTGTTCGTGGTGCAAGTCAATGCGTCAAGAAGGCAAAATTTATCCTTGAAGCAACTTGCGATTTCAATATTTCCACATCATCTTTTAAACAGAAAAATCTTCTTCAATCAACACCAACAAATACACTTTCCTTAAAAAGTTTACAAGCTACACATAAAAATACTTCGTCTGAAGAAACATATAAATCGTATAATGCCTTTCCTATCTTACAGTCACAGAATTCTGTTTCAAACATTTCCCAAGAAGACAAAAAGTCTCAAGATGAATCTTTAGTATCATGTTCTAAAGATGTTTCACAAATATCTATCAATAATGAAAACAACTCTTATTTAAATAATAGCACAACTCTGGATGTTAAGCAAACACCTAATAAATACAGAAAAAAAGGAGCAGAGTTACCTCAAATATTATATATAAAACCTCATTCTATACCCTCCCATACATGCCTTTCATCTGCTTCAGAATCTACTGAGAAAACCACATCAGATAGTAAATCAAAGGTTCCTCATGATTTACCTAGCGGAACAACATCCAGCTTTGCTAGTAGCGAAAGATTTTCTATAACATCTAGTTATGCAGAGCATGTAAGTTCCCCCGCTACTAGTCCTGAACCTGTTGAATTGGATAATACATCGAGGGAAAAAGAAGAGGAAAAGAATGCTAAGCATATTTTATTTAATCATGAGGGACAGGTATCTATTATTATTACTCTTATTTTATAATTAATTTTTCCTAGGTTATTGGCGCAACTTTATATGCCTTGGTAGAAAAAATGACTTTGCATGACGCAACACCAAATGCAATTTTTGCATCTACTTTTTATCTAACATTTCGACTCTTTACTACTCCTCATGATCTTGCTTTAACTTTGCTGGAAAGGTTCCCTACTGACAAACCAATTGAAGCAGACGATAATTGGGATCGTTATTATGCTATGCCTATTCGATTAAGAGTTTGTAATGTATTTAAAACTTGGATGGATAACTATTGGCATAAAAGTTCAGATGAAAAAGCGCTCAGTATTATTAAGGATTTTTCTCATCTGGTTAATAAATATCTTCCACAAATAAGTATTCGTTTCGAGGAATTAATCAATAAGATTTCATCTAAAACTACATCAAATACTCATTTTGCAAATAACTCAAGGAAACTATATAATTTATCTAATAGATCTGCATGTTCAGATTTTTCTATTCCTCCTGTTATTATCTCGAAGCATTTACGCACACAATTAAGAACTACATCATTTGAAGATGAACCAGACTCTTTTAGTATAACGGATTTTAATCCTCTTGAAATTGCTCGTCAACTTACTCTAAAAGAATCTAAATTATTTTGTTCCATTTTACCTGAAGAATTAATAAAATTAGGAACTTCAGGGAAAACAGATACATCTATGACAGTTAAAGCAATGGTTACTTTAAGTACAGATATAGCAGGATGGGTAGCAGAAAGCATCTTATCCCAAAACGATATAAAAAAGCGTGCTGCTATATTAAAACAGTGGATAAAAATAGGAAACAAGTGTCTTGAACTAAATAATTATAATACATTGATGGCAATTGTTAGTGCACTAAATTCGTCCACTATTTCTCGTTTAAAAAAAACATGGAATACATTATCTACAAAATCAAAAAATATTTTTGAAAATCTTCGATTAATAACAGACTATTCACGTAACTATGCAGTTTATAGGTCTCGTTTAAGAGAACATTTACCTCCATGTCTACCATTTCTTGGCCTAATTCTAACCGATATAACATTCGTTGAGGAGGGAAATCCTTCTTATCGTTCATTTAAAAATTCACCGACAGATACACATTCTATCCGACTTATTAACTATGACAAATATATTAGGTAGATTTATTCGTATAAAAATACTTTTAACATGTTAAAGGATTTACTCGATAATTTCCAAACTTCAGCAATTTCAAGAACCATATAAACTTGAATACGTAGAAGGATTACAGTCATGGATTGACTCACAAGTGTCACGTGTACATATAAAAGGCCAAAATAATTTAACAGAACTCTGGAGAAAATCTCTTGCTTTAGAACCAAAAACACAGTCTCACTTTTCACAACAGGAAAATAATCAAGCAGAAAATAGCACTAACAATAATACACTTATTACTTCTAAAATAATTGAGGATTCTGACGCAAAAAAACATTGCTATAAAAACATGGACTCTCTTATTAACTGGACAATAAATCCTATAATTCCGCAAACTACATAATTTTATATTTTTTTAGGAGAAAAATATTTTTAATTACAATACTAAACATAAACGGACCTAGATTATATTAAATATGTTATCACATCAAACATCTGCCCGCATATATTATTTTAGTTATGGTAGAAAACAAATTAACACAATAGTATTTAACTATATCAACAATGAATATTTTGACATATGTATATACAAATGCATTTTTGATTAATTTTTTTTAGATAAATCGTACATTGGAGTTAAATTTTTTTATTAAATATTTATTAAGATTAATATTTACTTTTGGATTCATTATAAATTAATTTTGTTAATCATTTTAGGAAGTAGAATAATAAAATTTATCATCTAATTCTATTTTTTTCATTAAATAAAATGTTATATTTCCAGTTTTCAATAATTTTCTATCATAGTATATATCAAGGAATTATTTATAAAATCAAGATGTGTAAAATCTCTAAATATTTTAAAAAATATTTTATCTAATATTTTAAAATATCTTAAATAATATTAGAACAAAATATCATTTCTCTACAAAAAAAAATAGTACATTTAAAAGGCCATTCTGAAGTGATGTTAATTTTAAAATTTATCTCTAAACAATTAAACATTTTTCATCAAAAATATATCTTTGATGTATCCATCTTTCTGCATCTCATGATTCTTGGGATTCTAAGTATTTACCTATTTCTTAAATTTTTAGCCTATAGAACTTATAAAAAACTTTATACAAAATCAAAAACTATAAGAAGTCAATTTATTTCAGAAGCAACATTTAATTCAAAAATATCTCAGCATCCAGTCATTATAGGCTTTTTTCATCCATATTGTAATACAGGAGGGGGAGGAGAACGAGTATTATGGACAGCAATTAAAGCAATTCAAAGTAAATATAGTCATATTATATCTGTTGTTTATACTGGTGATATTAACTCAAAAAATGAGATTTTGAAAAAAACAAAAGTATATTATTGACTTTTCTTATTAACAATTTACTAAAATTTAAAGACAATTTTTAATATAGAATTAGACGAGAAAAGAATACAATTTATATATTTGCATAAGCGATATTATGTATCTCCGGAGCAATGGCCATATGCTACACTTTTGGGTCAATCCTTAGGCTCTTTGATTTTAGTATATGAAGCAATCAATCAATGTGTACCAAACATCTTTATAGGTAAAAATATTTTAGCTATTATTTTTCAATATTAATGTATAAAGATACAATGGGATATGCTTTTACCTATCCTCTTATATCATCTTGCTTAGATATTCCTATTGTAGCATATGTTCATTATCCTACAATATCTAAGGATATGCTTTTAACGCTTCCCTATAAAAAATTTTTAAAATATATATACTGGAAACTTTTTGCTTTCACCTATTCGTTTTGTATTAATCATGCACATCTTATCATAACAAATTCAAGTTGGACACAAGCTCATATAGAGTCCTTATCCAAAAAAAAGGAAATAATTACTATACATCCTCCCTGTAATATAAAGGATTTATATGATTCTAATACAGATAAGGAAATTAAACGTGAAAAACAAATTGTTTATCTTGCACAGTTTAGGAAAGAAAAAAATCACAAGCTTTTATTTGAATCCTTCAAAATGATGCTTAACACATATCCTGAAACAAAAAAATTCAATGTAAAATTAGTTTTAATAGGATCTACAAGAAAAAATGATGAACCATATATTGATATGCTCAAAAATATAACAAAAGATCTAAATATTGATTCTTATGTTTTATTTATTCACGATTTACCATGGAATGAAGTAGTTACATGGCTTAAAAGCTCATGGATTGGTGTCAATACAATGTGGAATGAACACTTTGGGATTTCTGTTGTTGAATATATGGCAGCAGCACTTATTCCTGTCGTACATGATTCAGGCGGACCTAAATTTGATATTGTTATAAATTATGAAGGAAAACCAACAGGTAATATAATATAAAAACAAATAATAGTAATTTATTGATAATTTATATAGGATATCATGCCTCTACACCCTCTTCCTATGCAAAAGCTTTTAATGATATTTTTTCAATGTCTGAGGAAGAATACAATTCTATGAAAAAAAGAGCCAGAGAGTCATCTACTCGCTTTTCACAGGAAACATTTCATAAACGCTGGCTAGATATTATGGATATTCTTCTAAAATACGAAAAGATTCATGCTCGTGAACGTATTTATCGAACTCAATTTAAAGAATCCTAATTTTTATAATTTTTTCTTAAAATGCATTGAAAAAGGATGTGGAAAAGGTTTCACAACATTCAAAACTATGTTTTGAATAATCGAAAATAAAGAAGAAGTCACCCAATATAGACATAATGCCTGTTAATCGTTAGAAATGTCCTTATACTAACAATTATTCATTACTGTAGGTGCTTGCATTGAAACAAAAATGAAAATCAATGCATTCCCCTGCGCAAGACGTGTTAAAAACACAGACATAGGAAACATTTCTTTATAAAAATACAAATTTAACTTTTAACTATTAGAAAGCAATCAATTTTCAAAAAAAAACCTGAATATTTATAAGACTATTCAAACCTAAACAAACAGGGAGAAACCCAGTCGGATCAGGAACGGTTAAGTCATGCATCCATGCAACACCTTCATAAGTAAAAGCGGGCTCAATAGGTATATTTGAGTTAGCAAATAATGGAAGAGACCACCCAGACATTCCACGCAATGCAAATGTCATCATTAAAAATAATGGAGTTTGTACTAAAGGTAGTACCAACAACTGAATAGGATAACATGCATAACGACAAAGCTCATTTTGTTTTTGATTCAGCTTTAATTATTAATCTTATCTTTAACTAAAATCAACTCAACCTTTTCGATCTTTTTAGTATCAACAACTGCATCATTAGAAAACTGAATCGTTTGAAATTTCCATGCTTTAATTAATGGTTTAATATGAATATATCGAATCATTCTATTTCTTGACCAAAAGACAATAGGTAACATAGCAACACGGACAAACAATGTAGTAAGTGAAATCGTTGCCCACCAAGGTATTCCTGTATCATGTACAAAATGGAATGCACTACATATTAAACTAAGATGATTTTGTCGCAAAGATATTGTATGAAAGAGTCGATGAACTTGTTGAGTCATTCGATAACAGCGATATTTTATTGTCCATTGCCGCATCTGATGCATACGCCAATGCATAACTGTTACAAAAATATTTCTTTATAAGATATTAAACAAATAGAATTGACAAAACATAACATTTTTTAATTAAAACATAATACACATCGTTCGAAATTTTGATTTTTTTTAAAAAAAAATAAGATCATTATCATATTAACAAAAAATTACAGAGACCATTGAACTGTATGTTTAAAACTATCCATAATACACATCAAAATTCATCCATTTACAAATAGATTTTTTTTAAAAAAAAATAGCCAAATGATATAAAATTTATAAATCGTCTGTTTCTTTATGCTTATCTAATCAGTATCAAGCTCATCTTCAAACTCATCCGTACAATGATTGATTTCAGAAGGTAGTTCCTCATGATCCAATAACAAATCAGAATGATCATCTAAAACCAAAATCCGACTAGGATTAGCAAACCGAAGATTTTCAAAAGATACCGCTGTTTCATTGGGTGCCTCTAATTCATTATTTTTCTCATAGTAATTTTCTGTTTGATGATTATAATTCCAATGATTATATGAATATCCAGACCCACGAAACTCCGCTTAATCCAATTAGTCATTAATCTAAAAATAAAAAAGATCTACCGTATTCTGGCGGCGCACAGGGCCCATCTTTATTTTCAACTCGTCTCGCTATCATATCATACCACTCCTCCTTCGTTTTTCCCTGAAGAAACCCAACAATAATCACAGTCATGTTATCACATCCTAAACCACCTGTTTCACTACTACTCGCCAAACAATTATCCATAAGATTTTCACAAATCTTATGTAATTCTTGTTTTTCAGCAATTCCCCTTCTGACAAACTCCACTACAGCCTGAGATGTCTGACAATCCCAAATGCCTAAAGAAATATAATCAACCTATCTACTCTAAACAATATCATGCTTACCATCACATGCAAGCACAAGAAATTCATCATCTTCATCCAAAAGATGTTCAGTGACATCAGGATATGCTATTCAATATGAAAATTGTTTCAAAAAGTTCATTTATATATCTTACCTGTAACAATTTGTTGTTCTGGAGGTAAATCTGCATTTTTTTTAAACTCAAAATCACCAATAGCACGTGATAAAGCCAAATTTCCTAAATATTAATCTATATCTATACTAAACAAATAACCATAAATCATACCATTTACACGTCCAAAGTCAACAAACCCACCCGCTGCACATATTCGTGCCTTTTCCACTAGTCACATTAAAAAAAAAAAACATTTCCAAAAAAGATACCCTCATTTTGAGGCTTATGATCAAATGATAACGGTTTTGCTTCACCTCTTACACATAAAACCGATCTTGAATCACCAGCATTCGCCTAATATATCTCATTCAGCACCATCCTGAAAATCATAATTACATACACAAAAAATACGCCCATCACCAGTGATTAATACAACAGAAGCTGTACAACCTGACGGATCTTCTCTAAATCGCGGTTCTGATTTAAATGATTAATTTATTAATTATATAGAGAATAAATATACCCTCAAGAATAGCTTTATCTGTATTTAAAAACCCATTTTTCAGAGCCTTCTCATAATCCCCAGCAATAAAAGATGTATCCTGAGATATAATACGATGAACATGTTCACCACTATATTGAGCTACAGCATCACCTATATCATAAATTTAAACTATTTAAATACACTTTAAAACATAATAATACCACCGTGACCATCATATACACCGAAAAAACTCACTTTATCCTTCCCAGAATTACCATTTAATTGAAGTACTGCAGCATGAGAATCTTCCATTGAAATACGCCATCCTTGCATATCTGATAACCCAAATAACAATGTATCATCACCACCCTTCTGTGAATGCTTTTCAACAATAGGTTCACTTAAAGTTTGTCCCATTTAATAATAATTTAATAGCACAAATGTGCAAAAAAATACAAAAAAAAATTAAACTAAAAAATCACAAAAATCCTCGTTTAAAACAAATACCAAGACAAATAAATTATTATTTATAACCCTAAGAATAAATATTAATAATATTTTCATAATTAAATTATATTCTAACAAGATATTCAAACAAACCTACAAATCTGCTTTTTCTTGACGTTGATACTCATCAACTACCTTTTACTCCGTGGACACAATCACCATAGTAACTAAGAAGAGCAAAGAACGGTTACTATAGTAACTCGTTTCTATGTAACCAAATAATACCATGACAACCGATAAAAGTTCTAATCAATTTATCAATTTAAATTATATAAAACAAATATAAACAAACAAATATAAATAATATTCCAATTAATTTTTAATGCATATTTTAAAAAGATACAAAATTTTTTAAATAATTATTATATAAATGCCGTTTCAGAAGATTCTTGAGAATGAGATGAATAAGGTTGCTGAATATTTTTTTGTGAATATGGATAATCAAACATTTTTGATCGATCTAAAATTGTTGATTTAATAGTAATTGATGAACCTTTTCTATGAAGAGTTGTTGGTAATATATCTGTTTTTGAAATTGATTGCACACAATTATGTAATGGTGTTGAACCTTTAATTCCAATATTATGATATTGAGCATGATTTGAATCTGATACTCTTAATGAATTCCGAGAATATGCAGGTACTTCATTAACAGAACTCATACGCGGATCATCATTTTCATCATACAAAAATTCATTTCTTGAATGTTCACTACTTACTAAACTTGCACTATCCATCGAATCCATATCATCTGTTTGTGCTGACCATGGTCGTGCTTTCGAAAAATATAAACCTCTTTTTTCAGAATGTGCACCATTATCTCCGAAATCATTTATATTACCTTTTGATCCTATTGAATCTCCTGAATAAGATCCAATTGTTATTTTACTATCACTGCTTTTCCCAGACAATTCCTTAGAAGAACCATAGGACGGCGTATTCGAGCTTGCCGGATTACTTATTATACCGGAATATGTATCTGATTGACTTGTAGAACTACTTACTAATTTCACAGTAAACGGTTCATTTATTGATGCATTTCTAACACCCGCACTTTTTCTTAATTCATGATAATCATTATTTCCGGGCCAAAATGAACTACTCATTGTTGTTCTTCGCCATGATCGATGAGGCATTCCATATCCTGGAGGTCCTAGAGAAGTTTTGGACGAAACATCAGAATAATTAGATAATGAGTGCAAGTTTTCCCTCGAAGTATAAGGAGGAGCATTTTTACAAGAATCTTCTTTAATTGGAAGTACACGAATTGAACATGGGGGAACAAAGCTCGTTTTCTCATACTTCTTACTTGATGTTGCATTAGGATTAACATTAATTGATGTTTCTTTAACTTCCGCAACAAATCCAGAAAGACCATTTGCACTAGTCGTTTTAAAAATATCAAATGCCGAAAGTCTTTGAGGTTCATCCCATGTTCGTTCATCCATTGTAGGCCATTGACCATGTCGAGCATCTGGGGGAATTGGTCGAGAAATATATCGATGACCAGTAGGTGAAAAACGAGATCGCTTATCAATTTTAGTTCTTATACAACAGTATAAAATAAGGAAAAAAATAATCAAAAAAATAGGAGAAGTAATAGCCAAAATAACAACTGGGGAAAAGAAAGCTATCTTTTTTACAGGCGTAGAAACTATAAGAATTTATATATTAATACAAAATAATAAACTACTCACCTTTAACAGCATTGATTGAAAAAAAACGCTCATAATTACGATTAGAAGCATGATCCTCTAAATATATTCGTATCTTTGTAATACCTTCAACAGGAGGAGTACCAGTAAGTAGCATTGTACGCCTATTAAACCTCAACCAAGTTGAGGCATTCTTAGGTAAACATTGAACACTCATATGATCAAAAATGGTTAATAAAGAGGGATCACCAATCCGACATGAAAATTCCTTTCCAACAGTAGCAGTTATATTTGGCAAAAAAGATCTTTTATAGATCACTGCTGTATCAAATGGAAAACATAATTCCGTATGCGAAACACTTTCTGAAGGGGATATATCCTTAGCAACAAGATTTATTCGAACATATAATGTAATCCCATAAGAATACATATCCATAATCGTAATTATAACGTTTTCAGGCGTATTATCTGAACTAGGTGTTCCTGAAAGAATATACTTAGCTGTGTCTAGTGTTAACCAATGTGATGAAGTTGCAGAAAATCTTAAACGAGAAACTTCACTTAAAGGAATTACTACACCATTTCTTGTTAAAGTATGAATAGGAATATTAAATACAAATGGATGGCCAACAGTTGCTGTTACCGAATAATAAGACTTCTTCAATTGTAAATGTCCCATACCAATCATTAGACTAAAAGATTCAGCAGTACCAGAAAACCCAGGTACATCAGAAGCAATCACTTTAAACAAAAAATACAACGGAGAAACTTGCGTAGATTGCAATGTTGGTGATACCCCCCATATATGAAGAGTTGTTGGATCAAATTTTATCCATGAAGGTAAAGGCGTATTATTTTCAGATACACAATAATATGTCAAACCCGTACCGAAATGAGCATTAAATGTATTTTTACTCAAATAAAAACTAAATTGTTGATTTGGCAAAATAGTAAACGCTCCATCAACATTAATAGTTCCATAAAGCCCCAATTGATGTTTCAAAGGAATCCTTAGACTTGGTGATGGTCTATCCACTACAATAAATGTAATAGGATTAACAGCACTTCCTGTTTCATCTGTTGCAACTAAATTTAATCGAAATACACCCAAATCATTTTTAGAAGGCGTTCCATAAAACATTCGAGTTGATTCATCAAAATTTAACCATAAAGGTAAATCCATCACTGAATATCTTACATCACCTTGAATATTATAAAATGTATTTTGTGCAAATCTAAAAGAAAAAGGTGAAAATACACGTGCTACTGGTGGTACCTGAGAATTAACTGGAAATCCAAGTATTGGTATACTGTTAACTTTCCATTGAAATTTTATTTGAATTATCCAAAACCATAAGAAGAATAACATTAAGCGTTTTTCACACATCAATGATCATGAACTTTATCCAAATAATAAAAATAATGATAATCAAAAATGACTTATTTCCTTTCCCAAAAAAATAATAATAATAAATAAAACCAATTGGCTTCAAAATTAATAATTTTAATAATAATAATAATTTTTTCACAATTTCACAAATTTCCTTTTAATTTCTTCCAAAAATTGACCTTTTTATTAATTAATAAGAATTTTGTTTTAATTCATTTTACTTACTCAATTGATATTTTATTTTTTAAAAAGAAAACTAAATTTACATTCAAAAATAAATAAAATGAAATTCTTATTTTTTTTAATATTAAAATATTTTACAAAACGCGTTTTTAATATTTAAAATCTTAATTCAAATAAAAACCTTATTTTAAACGTGTTATTTTTGACACCATTTTTTTATCTTATAAACTTTACCTTAAATTGATTAAATTAAATCAAATTAATATCTTTAAAAGGTATTAACGTTAAAAATTAGTGCGTGCCTAACACGTAATATTAACACGTAATATTATTAACGCGTTATATAAAAATGAAAAAAGATAATAATTTAATTATTATTTATATACATTTATAAGATTATATTCTTATTATAATGTAAATCCTTTAAATTGATTTCTCCATATTTCTCCCATTTTTTCATCAATTTTAATAAAAAGATATTGACTAAAATAATTAATATTGATCTTTTATTATATAAAAAACATACCTTTTATTAATTTTATGCCCAGGTAAAATATCAAAATTCCATGTATTAGAAATACATTTTTCAGGAACGTTTAATTGTTCAATAATACATTTCGCTTTTGATGGCATAAATGGTGCTATACACGCAGAAATAAGATATACTAAATTAATCATATAACCAATCACATCCGCACACATTTGAGGATTATTATCAAATAATTTATTATTTAATTTATTATTTTGAAGAAATAAATTTCCCCGAGCAGAAAATTCAAGAACCAATCTTAAAGAATATCGAATTTTTACAGCATCCATACTTTCTATATAATGTTTTAAAATCCTATTAATATCACGTTTCAATTCTATAAAATTTATGCCATCTTTTGATTCATCATGATATTCAATATAATTAGGTATAATATCTTTATATTTCATATTGATAAATTTAACGACACGATTAACAAAATTACCAAGGTTAGCCAACAATTCACTATTATTTCTTTGAATAAATTCATTCCATGAAAATACTGTATCAGAACTTTCAGGACGAGATATTAAAAGATAATACCTCCACACTGATGATGACACGTTGAGATTCTGAACATCATTTCCAAATACTCCAACACCTCTTGATTTCGAAAATTTACCATCTTCATATTTCAAATATTCTAATTTTTATAAGTCAAAAAAAAAAACATTTTTTTTTTACCTGTTGTATTAAGATGATATAACATAGTCCATTTTTTCCTTGTACCAATTAAACTTGCAGGAAAAATAATTGTATGAAAGGGGACATTATCTTTTCCCATAAATTGGTATAACTGAACATGATCAGGATTCTTCCACCATTCAGACCATTCATCAATATAATTTGCAGTAATACTAATATAACCAATTGTGGCATCGAACCATACATAAAACACTTTCCCTTGCAGATCAGTCACCCCTGCAGGAACAGGTGTTCCCCATTTTAAATCACGCGTAATACAGCGAGGTTCAAGACCCATTTTTAAAAAATTCGAAGTAATAGAAATACCATTAGCAGTCCATTTTCCTACTTCAGATGATTCTTTAACCCATTTTTCAACTTCAGACTGCAACTTATTTAATGACATAAATATATGTCTAGTTTCACGTTCAATAGGCTTTTCACCATCCTGCTTACACTTTGGCTCTTTCAATTCGAAAGGATCTAACAAACAACCACATGAATCACATTGATCACCGCGCGCACCCTATTTCCTCTTGTCAATAAGAAAAAAACATATTAGATATTCAAAATATACATTATATGAACATTTTGGACATAATCCTTGCACATATCGATCAGCTAAAAAACCCTGATGTTTTTCACAATAAAGTTGTCGTATTGTTTTTTCCTCTAAAAACCCATTATTATATAAATCCATAAAAATATCAGATGCAATTCTAAATATTTATCAGTAAGAAACAGCAATAAAAGGCACTATTAACTCAGTTTGCTTTTGTGTCGTTGTTCTGCCAAATATGTCAAATTCTATTTCAAACCATTTATAAATTTCACTATGGATTTTATGATATTCATCACATAATTCTTGAGGCGTTATATTTTTCTCTAGAGCTTTTGTTTCTGTTGCAGTCCCATATTCATCTGTTCCGCATACAAAAAGTGTATTAATAGATCGAGCTTTATTATATCTAAAAATATAAATAACAAAAAAAAATAAAATGCGAAAAACAAACCTTGAAAAAACATCTGCACTAAGAACGCTACCAACAATATTACCGAGATGAGGAACATTATTCACATAAGGGAGTGCAGATGTAATTAGAATATTCCGCTGACCCTCTTTTGGAAGACTATTTATAAATTAACACTATTACTAAGATGTTAAAGGATACCATTTTTTTTTTTCATGAAAAAAAATATTAACAGTTGATCTTAACCGACGATCCGAATCAAGGAATGCTTTAAACCAATTGAGATTTTCATGCGGAGGAAAAACAAGTGTTTTTTCCATCTAAAATCTTATTAACAATTATCTTGATACATTTTATTGCTTACAAAAGCAGTTGCTTTATGAATACCATTACAAACAGAATTTTTCCTCGAAAATGTATCCAACCATTGTATTAATTGAGAATCCCACTCTAAATCATTTTGATTTTTATTTATTTTAAACAAATAAAGTATAGAAAAAAGTGAGATTTCAATAGGATTAATATAACTCTCTGTATTTCCCTTGTTATCATTTATCCAATTTTTAATCATATGAATTGCTGTTATTAATTGATTTTCATCAGATAATGAAAGCATTGCTAATGCAACTGTAAAACCCGTGCTAAATGAAATCATTGTTTGATCACATTTCTGAATATATTGTTGATATAAATAACTATTTATATCAATATTATTATTCAAAAAGTTTTATATAACTAACCCAATAATATTATCTGCAGAAACTAAACTTCTTAATGCACCATTTGGATCAACCACTAGACATTGAAGTTGTTGGCCTGATTTTATTAATATTTATTAAAAATAACTCTTTATTTACCTGAAAAAAAAATTACTTCTACATTATATACTTCAACTGCAATCATTATTTTAAGAATAGATAAAAATACATTTGAATCATCCAATAATGGCAATTGTATTGATATTGTCATTTTCAATAAAATTAAACCGATTAAAAAATAATGTTTAAATAACAAATTATTGGCTTTTAAACAGTAATTTTTATATTAATTTTTTAAAAAATATTCTAATGAATATGTTAGTCGTAAATCTGATATTCTCTCGAACCCTTAGTACTTTTTACGTAAAAAGATTTAAGAGCGGAAAATTCGAAAAAAAGATTATAAAAACAATATGAATGATTTTGATGCATTATTATGGCTTGAAGATAAGTTAGTATGAATATACCATATAAAAAATTGTTATATATATATTAGATTTTTCGAAGAAGGATATATAAAAGGTTTTCAAGAAGGAATTTCACGCGCACATATTGAAGGCCGTCTTCAAGGAATTGAAGCGGGTTATATTACTTTTTTATCTGTTGGTCGTATGCAAGGTCGATGTGATATTTGGCGATCTACTCTTGATTTTTCGATATCTTCATCCGTTACCGGAACAACCAAAACACCATCCATTAATATGACACGTATTTATCGACATTTAACACAACTAGAACATTATCTTTGCCAATTAATAAAACAAATAAATCATTCTATTGAATCTAAACTTCTTTTGAATCAATCTAAAGCAAAATTTAAAACACTCACTGTCCTTCTTGGCGAAAAAAGTGATCTCAATGAACCTTGTACTAGCATGAGCGATATTGAAGATTCGTTGCCGCAGCAACCATAGATATAATTCTATCATATTAATTAAAATACCCATTATTTCACTCTTCATGAAATTCATTTTGATTAACTAATCTCCCATCGCGTATAATTCCTTCAGTTACACCTTCATCTCCTGTTAACCAACTTGGCATTTGACGTGCATCAGCATGTCCTTGAAAACACATTTCCTTTAACCCCGAAAGTACATGATTTCCTTCAAATAAAAGCCATATACTTGGTCTAAATGGCATATTTTCCGTTGTTTCTATTGTTCCAATTGCTCTGCTTATTAATTCTGAATTCACCTCTGCTTCAATACGAAAAGCTAATCGATCTAATGCATTTTCCTGTCCTTCTATTTGTCCAAAGCGTGCTGTGACAATTTTAAATAAACTAGAAGATTCTGATTTATTTTCAATCGTTTTTTCTTTTGAATCAAGTGGTGATTCATCCACTTCATCATTTGCATACACATTCCATGCACCTAATGCTGCAGATGCACGTGATACTCCACATCGTGTCATTAATGCTGGAAGACTACGAAGGGTCACGTGAGCATGTCGTAATTGAATTGGTTGTCTTGGTAATGAAAGTGCATTAGTTACTGCCTTTATTATATGATTAATTAATTAATTATATAATCATTCATTTATTACTTGCAATAATAAAGCTTGAGATGTATCACGAATTGTACTATGAAAAAGATAGGGTGATGTAAGTGGTAATGCAACATAAAAAACACGACGCGGTGGAGGTAGCACGTGACTTGTGGCAGGTTCGTGGAGTTGAATACGAAGAAGTCGTAATGGTAATGATGGATGAAGAGATGTATAAATATGCTATTTATGTAAGAATAATTAAATATTAGTCAATAAATGAATACAAACATTTGAAAAAGAAGTATCAAGTGTTTCATGAAGCGCATCAAGAAATAATGTCATATGAAGGGACATTTGAGTAAATGTTTCATGTGGATCAATATGACAAGCAGTCCAACGAATAGCCGTAGGATGATCATATAAATCTATTATCTTATTAGTATTAAAAATTCATATTATTAAAAATAAATTTATATTTACATTGTAAATCAAGCATTGCGATTTGTTTTGCGTTAAGTCCATTAGACTTCACGATTAATTATAAATTTTTTTAAAAAAAGTTAATCACTCACCCAATCTACCTCAAGTATACGTTCAACAACATCTTTTCGTGAAACGACACCTGATGTAATCCATTCATGATAGATCATTTTAACATTATTTTCAATATTTGATATTCCTTGTCTTGATATATGAATTCCACATTGAGGATCATCAAGCCATTGTAATGCAATATTTAATAATGAGTTTCTAGAAAGACGTAATAATAATCGTCGAACCGCTCTTGAAGACACAAATTTATGTGTATCTTCAAGCATCTTTTACATCACCGTCTTATCACGATATTCATCTACTTTGATGAATCTCGTAAGTTCATAAGTTGTCAAGGTAACCATGAATGAAATAAAAATTGTAAAACTCAATGAAATATATACATAAAAGTAAAAAATATTTATCCATATAAACTACCGAATACCCAGTTCTCGTAACCTATTACAGGAAACTTGAACCATATTTTTTGCCTTTTCATACGCTTCTTTATCCACACGAAAAAACCCATATGCTTCTTCCATTCTACGCTTACGCTCTTCCATTTCATATTCACAATTTATACGTAAAGCATTAATATAATTTAATTCAACTTTTTTATCTAATCGAGAAAGTTTAACTTGTGACAAAGAACTGACCTTTAATGGATCAACAAAATATGGAATATGATGATAATAGGTATATCTCGCTTCTGTAAATGGCGGAGAAGGTGTTAATGAATAAGATGGCATGCTTGAACTAAAAAATGAGAATACAGAATTAAAAATCCCAGCAAAAGATGACAAGACTGAAAAAATAATGACGATAATAAATGGGAATAACTGAATTAATGTAGATATACCAAATGATCCCAGACCCGCTTGACCCTGATGTCTATTTGAGCCGGATTGACGTCTTGGCCCACCAAAATGATGCATTCTTATTTGAGGACCTCCAAATGATGCAACAAATGGATCTATAATATTATAAATACCATTTTAAAGATATAAAATGTATTACTCCCGCTTGAAAAGGAAAATCCTCCACCTCCACCGAAAAACATATTAAATAAATCTTGTGGATCAATTTCTTCACCAAATAAACCACTGGTTGCCCGTGAAAATCCAGCACTACCCATATCAGTTGCTCTAGAATCTAAACTATCGCCATATTGATCATAAGCAGCTCGTTTCTGTGGATCTGAAAGAACTTGAAATGCTCTTGAAACCACTATCCAATATTAATTTTTTTTTTATTTATGATTGATTAATTATTCTACATTTAAACGCTTCATCTGCTCCTGGTACTGCATTTTTATCTGGATGAAGTAATAAAGCTAATTTTCTATATGATTTTTTTATTTCTGAATCATCAGCAGTTTTTTTTATATCCAAAATTTCATAATATGCTGTATGTTTACATTTTCTAACTCGATCTACAATAGCCTATAATTTTATTATTAAAAAAAATTAATATAAAATAATATAAAATTATACTTTTTGTTTTTGAGTATAATGTCTTTGTCCAAATGAATGATTTTCAGGTTCAGGATTTTTTGATTGTGTAGATTTTTTTATAAATGTTTCTGAAATATTTGGTGATTCTTTTATATTAGATGAATTTAAATATTCATTTTTAAATGATGAAGAATTCGGTACTGACTCAATATATTCTAAAAATTTTTTTGCTTCTTCAAGGCAGAATAAAGAAAGTGATTTTTTAGAAAATCTAATTGCACTTTCACGATCTTTTTGATTCCATTTTTTTTTAGCAATTTCTAAACATCTAAATTTTATTAATAATAAACAAACATTTGTTTTAATAATAATTTACCTTTCAGCTTCATCTTTATTTACTTCCATTCAGTTTTAAAACTCTCTTTTTTTAATGCCGAAATTTCTACGTTTTTTTTTTAATAATAAAAATTAAAATATTAACATTCGACCTTTTTAAAATAAATTAAAACTTTATATTTTTTATTGATGATTCAACATAAAAATATAAAAACTATGCAAAAATATTTTGATATTGGATTTAATGCTACGGATCTAGTGTTTCATGGAATTTATTACTCTAAAAAAATTCATTTAGATGACTTTAATGAAGTATTAAACCGTGCAAAAGAAATTGGATGTGAGAAAATGATGATAACAGGAAGTTGTTTAAAAGATTCAAAAGAAGCTCTTGAACTTGCTTGTCAATATTCAAATTTAACTTGTACAATAGGATGCCATCCAACACGTGTTAATGAATTTGAAAAATATCAACAAGGTCCAGATAAATATTTAAAAGAAATACATAAATTAGCCCTTTTAGGAAAAGAATTAGGAAAAGTTGTATCTTTTGGAGAAATTGGACTTGATTATGATCGACTTCAACATGCATCTAAAATATTACAAACTACGTCTAAATCATTTATTTTTTCATTTTCCTTTCTAATAAATCTACAGATATTTTAAAAAACAATTATCTATTGCATCAGATATTAATTTACCTCTTTTTTTACATAGTCGTGCTGCAGCAGATGATTTTATAACAATTCTTACACCATTTCTATCTCAATTACCTAAAAAAGGTTGTGTTCATAGCTTCACTGGCACACTAGAAGAAATGCAAAAATACATTTCATTGGGCTTATCCATTGGTGTAAATGGCTGTAGTATGAAAACACAGCAAAACTTAGAAGTAATCAAGGAAATTCCTTTAGAGTATTTAATGCTTGAAACAGGTAATCATATAATTATTTTTTTAAAAAAATACTAAATAAAAATCAGATGCACCATGGTGCGGTATTTCTCCTACTCATGCTTCTTATCCATATATTAAAAATACACCTTATTTATTCCCCAGTCAAAAAAAAGATAAATTTATCTTTGGAAAAATGGTTAGAGGAAGAAATGAACCATGCACCATTATTCAAGTGGCATCTGTTGTTGCTCAATTAAAAGGATTAAGTATAGAGAAAATCTCAGAAACAGCATATATCAATTCGGTAAAAATGTTTGGAAATCAATCTGTCTAAAACATCATAAACATCATTTTTTTAAAAATAATCATAATATACATTTCTTAAATAGACATTGCAAACCATTCTAAAAATTGAATCAACTCTTCTTTCACACCTGGCAAAGCCTTACTATTATACAAAAGGAATTGTATTTCATCTGTTACATAACGGCGACCTATTAACCCATGACATATCTCTTGAAAAAAGCTAGACCATTTTGTATTACTTTCTATCTGAATATGGGAGAATAATCCATGCTTACAAACTATATGAACACTCTGATATCGTTAAAAATTAATCATTCATATGAAAAAGATTATACCACATATCCCCAAGAGAATGTATGTATTAAATGATTCGTAAATTCTGGAGTCTGCCCATAAATCCATGACCATTGCTAATAAAGAATTAGAATAAACAAGCAAAACAAACAGGAGAAAAATAACCTTCATTTCAAAAATACGTTTCTGAATCTCATCAATAGCACATATTTCTTCTTCTGAAACGTAATGAATAGGTACAGACTTTCCTAAATTATACCTCTCCTGAAATACAAAACATAAATGACGGCAAAAATCCTCATGATCAAATTCAAGATTCCCTACAGCGCTAAATACACTTTGTACACCCTTTGCATTCATCGCCTGATTTTGATTTTTCAAAAGATTTCGTAAAGATGTAAGATTGGTATTAAGTAACATTGTTCCATGATGATAAGCACGATCTTTAGATATTCTAAATGCAGAACCCGAAACTTTCAATGCATTTGAACCAAAAACCAAATCATAACGCTCGTTCATACAAACCAATTTACCCGCTAAATATAACGCATCAATTACCATTTGCAAAGTTGTTTTCCGGTTAAAACATGCACGTGATGTCATAAAACAATAATTTGTATTACCAAAATCATGAAAAACAGTACCACCACCTGATCGACGCCGCGCTAGAGAAATTTTTTGCTCTTTCATATACTTAAGATCTACTTCCATCCATGGATTTTGATTACGTCCAATAATAACCGACGTATCATTACGGTATAATAATAATACCGCTGTTGATACATGATTACAAAACAAATAATCTTCAAAAGAAAGATTTACAAATGGTGAATAAGATGTTGAAATAAAAACAACTGGTGTCCTCGAATGCTGAAGAATCAATTTCATGAATAAATATTTGTCGATCCATAGTAACCCATTCAAAAATTCATATAAATATATATACTCAATATTTCTTGATACATCCGTTACAAAACCGTCACAAAACCGTACTACCCTCAATCCTCTAGATGAACTTCTTATGCTTTATATTAATTCTAAATATGCCAAATAACTCAGAAACCGAGTATTCTATTATCAAAACTTCTATATTTCTGAAGCATCATTCAAAACAAACGAGTCATATGTAGATGATCAAAAGCATTTTTCCAATCATATTAGAAATAAAAGAGCATACCGATTTAAAGTATATATATATCATGTCTATATTTAGCAAAATGATATATGCTGTTATACTTTAACATTACACCTAACATAGCACCAAATAAATCGAATATAATGTCAAACATATTTTACTATAAAATAGCCTACTTTATTTCATCCTTTTTAATCCATTGTTAACATATGTATACTAATATTAGATTTAACATCAAATTAATCTGATTCAGAAATGTCTTCAGTCTTAACCTTTCTTAAAAATATTTAATTAAAAAACAGTACATAATCTTCATATAATATAAAAATACGCTAATAAGATTGCCTCATTTCTATATATATGTATACTTTTATTTCCCTGATCAATTGTTTAAAATCGTATTCTAAAAGATATTTTAACATATAACTCTAGTAACAGTTAAAAAAATAAGAACATCATTTATAAGTAAATCAATATCCAAAGAAATATTAAATATACGAAAATATCATATTTCTCATTATTTAAGTCGATAATCATCTGCTGGTTCTAAACAACACACTCCTTGTAATATTTTACGCAATCGTCCAAGTTCTTCTACTGCATTTTCCATTAATACTCGATCACTCACATCTTCCACATTCACTGTAGCTTCAAGTAACCACCCTTTTGCATGATCCACAGATATTAATGTCGATGTTTTATCATCCATTATCATCGTTTGTGTAAGAGTCATTATACAGTGTTCATAAATATAACGTGTGCCATGCAATGCATATGCAAATCGAAAACTGATGTTATAAATAAACGTTATAAAACATGTTTAAATATACGTATAACCAAGTTCCTCAAGCAATGTAAGAATATCACCGCGCAATACACGCGATTGTAACCTTAACCGAGATGTTACCGGCAACTTAATACCAGTATCTGGAGCATCCACTAAAGCAATAACCCTTATATATAGTTAAAAATATTGCTGCATTATTAATGTAGATAAAATAATTTACCAATCACGAGGATGCCGTAATTCTTCTTGAGAAAGTGGAGCTACAATTGGTGTACAAAGACGTAAATATAAGTCAGGACGATTAGAAGATACTCCATCTAAACAAGAAACATGTTATTTATAAATATTCTTAAATAAAATCCAAATATATGCGCACTCTATGCGTCTTGTATGCGTCTTGTATGCGTCTTGTATGTATTCCAATATTAAATTATGTATTGATATAATTTCATGCAAAATTGCACTCTAATCCATTCTTTCAATTTATCATTTATATATTCATATAATTACACATTTTATACATGCATTATATGCATTTAATCATAACTTACCGGATGGTGGTGCATAAATTAAATACCATTCCATAAATGCATTCTGTTTCTGACCTGCTAAACATTCAAGTATTTGAATTATTTTTTCTTTTTTATCTGCACTAATGCCCGCAAATAAAGAAACTTCTTGCATAATTTTAGATTATTTTTTATCAACCATATTTTAAGAATAATTGATAAGCATTCTTGAAATGTTTCTCAAAATACTTGAGAAATATAAATAAATAAATATGAATGAATTCAATAAAAATTATATATATATATTCAATTGAATGTATTATATGAATATAAAATCAATATTTTATCAATATATAATAATTATATTACAAAATATCTTATAAATTAATCCATTAAATCATAATATATTCAATTAATGAATTTTTTTATGTTATTTATATATATTTATATATAATAAATACATATTATATACAAATTAATTATATTCAAATTAAATACATTTTGATTCATATTCATTTATAAAAATCTCTTGTTTATTTTATAATTTTAATCGATATTCATTTATCTATGAATAACAAGTTCAAACATGTCACAATCTCGAATTTGTGCAGTAATAGGTGCAACAGGTACTGGAAAATCTCGAGTAAGTAGTTTTATAAACAGATATAAGGTTTTATTATAATAAAATTTAATTTATTATAGTTAGCAATGGCATTAGCACGCTCATTAAACGGTGAAATTATTAATAGTGATGTTATGCAAATCTACCATGGAATGGATATTTTAACAAATAAACCACAAATGGTAGAACGTCAAGAAGTTCCACATCATTTACTCGGTATAATTGACCGAAATGATTCATATACAGTTCAAGATTTTACCCGAGAAGCACTTAAAATAGTGGGTTTTTCATTATTATTGAAAATCAATTTATAAATAGATAAATCATCTGCATACACAACAACGTTTGCCTATTTTAACGGGTGGAACACACTATTATACACAGGCAATACTTTTTAAAGACACTCTTTTAATGGAACCTATTACATTAAATAATATTAAAAATGAATATATAATTAATGATGATATTAAAGATACGATCAAAAATACAGATAAAAATATGATTAAAAATGAAGTTGAAAGCAAAATCAAAAATATTTCATATCTTTCTACAGAAGAACTTTTTAAACATCTTTATAATATAGACCCAATCATCGCTAAACGTTGGCATCCAAATGATCGGCGCAAAATTCAACATTGTTTGGAGATTTATTATTCAACTGGTCAAAAACCAAGTCAATTATATCATATGCAACATATTAATCATTCTCATGCACGCCATCGTCTCAAAACATGTATATTTTGGGTATATTGTCATTATAAAACTTTAGATGAATTATTGAATCAACGTGTTGAAGAAATGTATAAAACAGGCCTACTAAATGAAATCCAAATATTATACAATGAATGGATCTTACAAAATAAAACACAAGGTGAATTACATGGTATTTGGCAAGCAATAGGTATAAATAAATAATACATATAATTTCAACCAATAGAGTCTAGGATTTAAAGCATTTCTGCCTTATTTAGAACTGCCTGAAAATGCCGATCCATCAATAAAACAAACATATCTATTACATGCATTAAGTGAAATGAAACTTGCAACTCGTCGATATGCACGTAAACAAGTCAAATGGATCCGTAATAAATTATATCCTCTCTGCCAAGAAGCAGGATCAGATGTTCGATTCTATCTTTTAGATGCTACTAATCCAGAACAATGGGAAACACATGTACAAAATCTTGCGATTAAACTCGCTACAGGTTTAATTATATAAATATTAGATATAAAACTCTATAATTAACAGGAAAATAGATTTTTTAAACGATAAACCGGCATGTGACCCCCTTTCACTTAATGAAACTGCAGCAATACTGTTAGCACCAAAGCCAATACCTAAGTAATGTTTTTTTCTAATATAGTATAAATGTTACTAATATTATATAACAGTTACGCTTCTCAAACAGATCTTTGGAAGCATTACGTATGTCACGTTTGCAAAACATCATCTAATAAACCACTTGTTGCTGTTGGTTTAATACAATGGACAATTCATATCCAAGGCCGTCGACATCGAAAGATGCTTGCTAAGCATTCTCAACAAATCTCATCAGGTATTATATTTCAATAATCATTTCAAATAGTTAGGGATTTGATCAAGTAAAATTTAACCATATTTCAATACACATCTACTTATTTATTATTGAATAAGAGGATTATTTAAACAAAAAGTTGGCAAACAGTTAATATATTTATTTTCAGGATATTTAAAATATCTAACAAAAAAAACAGAACTAAACACAATTCACTTATTTTAATAATAATTTAGATTTTATAATTAACATACAAAAAGAGTGTAATACTCCGGCGTGGTGTAATGGTTAACATTTGGCTCTCTCATAACTTAAAGCACAGCCAAGCTCGGGGTTCGATTCCCCGCACCGGAAAAACTTTTGAATTTTATTTGGATTTTAGTAGATATTATGAGTTTTGGATTTTATAATGAATAATCTTCATTACAAAACACAGCTTCTTGGCAATACCTTTTTCAAAAAAAATAATCAATACTATATTAACATTACTTATTATTTGTTAAATTAATTTGTCCGATGTTTAGGGTATGAAAGTGAAAACGTAAAGAAATAAGTGTATATTTATAACATTTTTATTTTTTTAAAATATTTTTAATAATTTAAAATATGATTTCTCCATTACGTAAGTATTTAATAAATAAAACGTTAATTAATAAATTTTATATAATAGAAATTACACACATTTTATATGATCCTCAAGATATACTGGCAACATTATCTGCATTATTAGCATTATTACCACTTGCTATTGTTGTGATATATTTAACATTGATCTATGAACGCCGTGAAATAGAACTATTATTAATGTATATTGGACAAATAACATGTCAATTTTTAAATACGTACTTAAAACAATTAATTCAACAACCGCGACCAGATTGTAAGAACTTTTTCTGCATGTTTATATCATTATTTTGTACATTAATTTATATACACAGCTATAATAGCCGGTTACGGGATGCCAAGTAATCATGCACAATTTATTTCATATCTTGCAGGATACTTATTTATGTGGCATTTTTATAGGTCAACCTTAACATTTAGTCTAAAACATAATTCATGTATATTAATGTAACCATAGAGCGCAAAATTTACCAAAACGGATTTGTCAACGAAATATAATTATATTGGTAATACTTGTTGTTTCAGTTTGTTTTAGTAGGTTAGACATCATACCAAAACATTAAATTACTGTAACACCTAACTTTACAGGGTATATCTTCGGTATCACACAATATGGCAAGTAATAGTAGGGTTTTTTGTTGGTATATTTTTTTCTATCCTATGGTTTTTTTTAATTTCAACATTACGTTGGATAGGTCTAATAGATAGATTACTTCATTCTAAATTAAATACATATTTATACATTAAGGATACAATGAATGAAGAACATCAATTGATCCAAAAAGAATGGGTCGCATGGAAAGAAAAACAAACAATTTTTGACGGAAAAAAACGATATACATAATCCATACATGTTTAACTACATATTTATACTATAGTACCAACTCATCTACATCGATCGTATCAAAAATAGGTTTCTTAATTTCATATAACATAATTGTACCATCATAATATAACATCTAATTTATCTAAAAAATATCAATCAAAATAATCAAGAAATCTTACATAAAGCTTGTAGCATCTCGAATAGACCTTTTCCACTGTGATTCCAAGTAACCCACATGAAGGCGGATCTCTGGGAAATATTTGATCAACAATCATGGTATAACTCGATAAAGTTGAACCATCAGTACAATCCATCACACTTTTTACTAAATGCATTAAACATGCTTTGCCTTTTTGTGAAGCTACAATACATAGTGATAAGTCAGGAATAAACTATCAAATATTCATACATATTATTTCTTTATATGGATCTATTTTTAGATCCATTATCTTACCTCGACCATATTAATTCTATCCATATACCTTGAAATACCTGTTTGCAGGATATCACTATTATCAAAAAGATTTCTGCATTCAGCTAGTAACTGAATCCTTGAAACTGTATCTTTAATATTACATAAATTTATATCTTTTTCAGTTCCATAAAACACTAGTTCATCATGTTCTATAGAAGTATAAAATGAAAAAAGAGATTCCTCCTAAAGCACTAAATTGCGCAATAATATAAACATATAAACTTACATGTTTAATAGGAGAGAGTGAAATTGAAACATTTTGTCCAATAAAATGATTTCTAAATAATTCTTGAATATCAAGACCAGTTAAAAAAGTTCCTTGCATGTCCCAAACATTATTCATATGATCTACACCTTCCTGTTCCTCACTATTAGAATCAGATGAATTATCCATCAAAAACGAAGCATTTCTATCATTTATATGATCTTTAGACAAGGTCATTATTACATGATTTGGAATAGATTTTAAATATTTTTCCGAAAAATCAATATTTTTAATTACTTTAAACGCTAAAATATCAATAAATCCAACAAACCATCCTCTATTTATGTAAACTACAATTAAATATCAGCAATGTTTTACCTTTGAGAATCAGAATAAACATAAAGAAGAGTGCCAGAAACAACATCCCACAATCTACATGTTCCATCGATTCCAGCACTCATAAGTAATGTACCATCTTTATTAAAACAAATACTCGGTATATTATCATCATGACCACAAAATTTATGAGGCCATTCTTTCATATCTGTATCCCATACTTTAAAAGGATTATAAACACTCAAACTCCATAGAGAAATATTATGTTCATTGGAACTTATAGCCAAAAGTCTTTTTGATGCATGAATAGCAATCCCCCATGCGCTTTTCTCGGTATTAAAAATCAATGGTGAGCGTAATAAGTCATTCGTAAACCAAACATTAATATATCCGGAATCTGTACAGCAAACAAGAACTTCCTCATCCCCGAGGTATCCTATTTTTATAGAATTGAATGATAATGGTGTTTCAATATCTATTTCTCCATGAATTATTGCATGAGAATCAACTTGACATTTAAGATGATAAAATACATTTTCACAAAAATCAAAAAATGGTGACTTTTCATAAACACGTATAACATCATTCACTGCTTTAAAATACAAATTTTAACACCTTTTAACATATTTTTATCAAAAAAAAATACCCACAAAAACATTTTTTATTCCAACTGCAAGTAATCCACAGCGCCAATATTTAACGCCAAAAAGTTCAATTTTTTTACTGATTTTTAAGTTAAAATCAACTCGAATATTTTCTATTAATGTCATCAAAATTATCTCTGATCTTATCTCCTTTCAAAAGCCCTTAAAATCTTATTTTATATTTAATCGTCCTATATTAGCTTATTAAGAGATCTTATCGTTTATCAATAATTTAATAAAATTGATAAGCAAACGATACATGTTGCCCAGGATGATTGTCATGACAACAATTAAATAACCCTAAACATTTATCTAGTAACAACCATCAACCTGAACGTATATATAACCCTTAAAATAAGTATTTTTATAAGAATTTAGGAAAATTTTTAAGATTATTTCAATATATTATAATTTCATTTGAAAATTACGATATATTTATGATATTTAATGTTTTTTTTCAAACAAAAATGACCCAATAATGAACGAAAAAGAAATCAATGAAGAGGGAGATGAATTACCCAAAGATTCATTAACATTAATACAATTACGTAAAATTGTATCAGATATTCATGATCAGGGGGTTCAATATTATCTATATGTTTTTTTTTCCAATATTTAAAAATGCAATAGACTATAAAATATGCGTTTATATATACTGATACTGATACACTTAAAAATGAACTTAAAGAGTGGTATGATGGTTGTGACATAAATATTATTCAAGGAAAAATCGTTTTTAAAAGCCTTTTCTGTAAAGGCATATATCATTGTATAATATAAAATTTCATTTAACCCTTATTATAGAATGGTCAAACTCTAAAATTAAAGAAAAAAGAAAAATTATTCGTTATATTTTAAAAGAGTTAAACTCAGATAATCTTAAGGAACGGATAAGATCTTCTCTTGTCTTATTTTATTTATCTCAGGGTTAATTTTGCTATATTTATATTTCAATATTTTTTAAAAGAAATACAGGAAATTACGGAGAAATAAAAGATCAACAAGATCAAATGCATTGGATATTTGAAAATAATAAAATTATAAAGGAATGTGGCGCCCTAAAAATATTATATGACTCTATACGAACAAATATTGATTCATTAACTACTTACAAGTATAATATTTAAACTAATATTTACTTTATTAATCCAAAAATTAGAACAATTATTTCCAGGGGATTAAATACAATTGAAATGGATAAAATAAATCTCTTGAAAATGGAATTGAACTGCAAAATGACATCATTTTATTTCCTTCTTGAAATATTTAGGTCTGATTTAGACTTTCGTAATGATGTAGGTAAGGTTTTTTTCAAAAAAATAATGTGCTGTACTGAAATTTCTAGCGAATCTTTCACCACCTATAATACCATGGATCATTAAAGAAATTTCATATCTAAGAGATGATTTTAATATATGGAGATTACACTTTCCTATTATTCAGGTTCTTTCCATATAAATTACTGAAGATATTTAATCTATAACACTAGATAATCCAAATTTTATGGAAACTAATCCTTTGTGTACTTGGAGATACAAATGATCTCTTAACTACAAAAAGATATGTTAGAACATTAGAAGGTTTACCACCAGAACTTGATAAAAAAGAAATCATAGCAACTCCTCTTGACTATCATATATTCAGGCAATATATTGTTTCAAAATACCCATCATATAATCCTCCACCAACATTATTGGATATGGATTTAGAATATACTACTCTACTTCCTATAAATACAAAAGAAACTAAAACTAAAAAAAACCAGGAAAATATCATGCTTTCTACTGATTATTCTATCACGCCAATACCATCACCGTATTCTTCACCTAAAAAAAAACAATCTATATTTGAAAAGCATCAAAATTTACCTTTTTTACTTCCTCTTTCTGACACACCTCACTTGGAAGTACCTACAAGTATTAAAGAAGCCAGTGAATTATTTAAGAGTAAAACTCATTTCAATTTATCTACAAAACAACTATGGAGAGAAACGGATAGATTTATGAAGTTTGAAAGAGGATGGATTAAAGATAGTCTAGATTTTACAGAAAAGTTATCTTTAGATATATCGAAAGATCCATTACATGATTCTAAATTATATACAATTGAGGTTATATATGTGCGTAATTATTTAATTTAGTATTATTTCTAAGTTATTAGGCATCATTAGTTTCACATTTAGAATCTTTTGTATCTGTAATAATAAAATTTTTAGATTTTTTGATAGACGAAGAAGAAACTTACATAAAAGAGGATATAAATGGTCAGTTGAAATTAAAAATATTGCGAATAATTTATTCTAACATACCTGGAAAAAGAAGGTAAAAAGATAGATTTTAATTCTTTTTCTCCAGAAAGAATTTTTCAAATACGAAAAAGAGAAATAGCATCAAAATCAATTTCATCAATATTATTACTCCTTTTAAAATGGTTTAAATTAAGCCGTAAGTTTTAAAATTATATATCACAATAATTTACATAAAAAGATGTTTTAAAGTTTGAATTTCTTTCTCAAATAATACTGGATTCTAATTATATTGATACTTTTAACAAACTGTTTTCTATATATGATCCAGTAGAATATATTTCATATATCTCAGAGATTCCTTACTTTAAGTACTAATTTTATGCAAAATAACATATAATATTAATTATTAAAAGCTATTTTAATACTTGCAATATGCAGTCAGAAAATCCAAATAAACATTCAGATATAATATATGATTTTCCAGAAAATATTAAAACAGAGAATAAAGGAAATAAGGAAATAAATGGAGGCCAAATTCAGCAGTTTTCTTGGAGAAACCTATTTTCTCTAGTTAATCATCTTAAGATCCTTCAAAAACTTACAAAAAAAAAAACACATAGAAATTTAATACTTATTCAAAAAAAAACATGGACACATTTACAAAAATTAACTAAAATAACAAATGACGTTGTTCGACTTTATATATTAAAACTTTTTAGAGGACAAATCCCATATTACAATAGAAAATGGAAACAAAGTATATTCTGGAATCATTTTTATTTTCTCTAATTATAAAAGATAATATGAAAATAATAACATCAATATATCTCCATTGCAGACCAGAACTTCAAAGTGATTGGGTTTCAGGTGTGGAAATAGACATAAATGCAGAAGAATCACTGGTTCGTCTTAAATCCGCATTTTTAAAAGCTAATATAATAAGGAGCATGCACTTCGTTCATTAATAAATTTTTATAATTTTTATCATTACTCGTTCCCTAATCAATTCAATAATATACATATAAAAAACGAAGATTTTTCTAATGTTTAGATCCTAAGAAATATACATAATTTGTGCAAATAAAAAACCAGAATTTTATACTAGTACATTAAAAATCATTTAATATGTTAATAATTACGGAATATATCATCATAATAATATTTTTTTTTCAAGAACTTTAACGTCTCGGAGTATCTGTATCTAATGGTCTATTAAATCCCCTGTAAAGTAATTTTAGAAAACCGAAAATAATATATTGCATCAATTACCCTCTTCGATTCATATATTGTCGGTATTTTGTTGGTTTAACTTTGTAAACAGCACTAATATCATTTCCTTCAACTTTTTTTTGATGAGTCGTTTTGAATCCAGAAAACCCAAGCATTGCATTCATTTGTAACGTCTGACGATCGATATCATCTATCCAAGAATCTTTAGACGCTTCTGTATCAAATTTCGATGATGATTGACTTTCTATATTTTATAGATTATGAAAAAATAAACAAATAAAATCTCAAACCTCGTGGATCAGGCGAATATTCATTTCTTCGATATGTTTGTAATGGTGACGCACTGCGTCGATTCTCATTAAAAGATGAACCATTATGATTATTTGTATACGAATCACGATTCGAACGACTCAATACATCACTTTCTTTACTTCTACGACGAGAATGGCGCTCTCTACTTCTTCCTATAGAAAATATTAATATCATCTATTAATTTCAAAAAAAAAAACAATTTTCACAGACTTTCATGACGTCGTGATTTATACTTTGAACGATCATGTCGGTCATTATAATGGGGAGATAAAGAACAATTTCTGCCTCTAGAAGTACTTCTTTTTCTATCTTTTGATGAATATTTTTGAGTCATCACTTTTTTATGGTGTTGAGATCGATAATCTTATCATAAAATATAAAGTAACAAGTGATTGATATATAAGTAACAAACAAAGAATATTCAAACATAATAAAATGAATTATTTTTATTTTTATTTAATAAAAATAAAAATAAAATTTAAAAATGATTTAAAATCTATTTTTAAATCTATTTCATTAATTAAATACTCAAATACAATAAAAAAATAATATATATGAATTGGATATATTCAAATGAAGTTAAATTTATTAATTGAATTATCTTATATTATTTTTTTTATTGTATTTGAGTATTTAATTTATTCGATTAAAATATTATCTTTACTAACATTATATATGAAAACTTAAAATAATTTAAAGAATATACAAAGGAAATATATAATTTACTAACAGAAATCCATGAGAATCTAAATATTTTATATCATTTTTATATTTTAATTAATGAATATGTGTTTTTTCTATAATTTTTTAATGAAAAATGATATTTTTATATGGATTTTATTATTGGGACAATGGATTGCAATTTTTGCAAATAAAAATGAAACATATTGGTTAATTAAACAAACTGAAATAGCTTCAAATGCATCACTCTTATGGGGACCTTATCGTCCTAATCTTTATATGGGAATTCGAAGTCGAGATCCAAAATCTATATTAGCAGGTGTAATGTGGACAGGTTTAAATAATTATGCACAAATACAAGGTAATTTTAAAGGTCACATATATAAAAGATATTCGGGAGTTGATTGCCTTTCCTTTAGAGTTAAGACATACATGTGAACAAAATGATGATATAGAAATGTATGGATGGCAAGAATTTGATCTAAGGACGGGCGGCCGTCATATTATAAAAGATAAGAAAATGGATGTTGAAATTGAAATAGAATTTGCTAAAATTTATACTGAAAAACAGGGTAATTTACTTTATATAAAAACCTTGTTTAATCATATAATAGCTGGAAATTGGGGTTTACGTATTAAAGGAAAACCTAAAAAGGGTACATTTCCTACTCATTAATATATATTATGGTATTTTTTACAATATTATAGCTAATGGCAAGACGTCTGTTTTTTTTTATATAGCATCTAATGAAGATGAAATAAAATTAGACTCTAAACTAGAAAAAGAAGTATTATAATAATCATTATTTATTACTTATACTCAACATAATTTAGGGTATTAAAGGAAATGTTTTTTTTACTAGTCAAAATTCAAAAAAAATTACTATTGAAATTACACAAGGCCCTGATACAAATGTATATCCTTCATTTGATCATTCTATTTCAAAAGAAAAACATCTTAATAGAACTATGTATCTTAGCATGATGGTACCACATAAAAATATATGGATGGCAAAAGGTATTCATTATACAAATACTACACATATAAAATAATCACTATATCAAGATTTATTATTATCTGCTTTAAGTAAAAGTGTAAACAATTATTATGAAAAATATAGTGAAAACATTCCTCCTCCTTCCCTTTTTTATACATTACCAAATATAGGCGGACAAGGAAATCTTCATTTTATTCAAAAAATATTTCAAGGACCTTTTGAGGTATATTTATAGCGGGATATTTATATTTTAATGATTTTTAAATAGTTTAATATATTATATTCTTCATTAAATAATTCTATAACTAGTATAAATACATTAAAAATATATCATGTTAACTTTTGTAGGCCATCAACTTGAAAACAAAATCATTTCTAACTCTAAATTATTTCAAAAAAGATTCGGAAAAACATTTCCTTTCACTGCTCCATTCAATTCAAATAAATATACAAATTTTTCTCAAAGTCTTCTATCAAATCTTTTGGGAAATATTGGATACTTTTATGGTGATTCTGTCGTTGATAGATCACACATCTATGGATATGATGAAACTTTCCAAGAATACAATTCACAAGATTTTATACAATTGGAAGGACCTTTTTCTCTATTTACTGCTACTCCTAATAAATCTTTCTTTCCAAGAGGTTTTTATTGGGACGAAGGGTTTCATCTTTTACTTATTGGTCATTGGGATAATGATTTAAGGTAGTTTTTAAATAAATCATTATTTCTCTTATTATTAAACATTGATCTAGCCTTGAAATAATAAAAAGTTGGATTTCTTTAATGGATAGCGATGGATGGATTGCTAGAGAACAAATACTCGGTGATGAAGCCAGAAGCAAAGTTCCTAAGGAATTTATAATTCAATATCCTCATTATGCTAACCCACCAACTATGGTCCTGCCTATTCTTTCTTTTATTGAAAAATTAGATCAACATAATAAAAGTAAAACTGGTTAGTATTTTTATTAAAATATTTTCTTTGTTAATTTACGTAGATTACGGTTAATTCTGTTTGAATTTGATAATTTTGAAACTAATAATTTATAGCGGAAGAAACTATTTATTCCAGATATATAAAATATCCAGAATTAGCCATTAACTTTTTAAAAAAACATTATCATCTTTTTCGTCGTCAATATGATTGGTATAGAAGAACTCAACAAGGAGAAATAGAGGAATGGAACAGGAAAGCATTTTCGTCTAAAGAAGGCTACCGATGGAGAGGGTGCACTTTTAAACATTGTCTTACTAGCGGATTAGATGACTATCCAAGACCATTTCCTCATAACGGGGAATTACATTTAGATTTATTATCATGGATAGGTCTTTTTACAAAAGCATTAAGACAGATTGCAGAAAAAATTAATTATAAAAAAGATGTAGAAGAATATATATCTATTGAAAATGCAATTATCAAAAATATTGAAGGTAAAAGGATAATATATATATTAATTTTAATAAACTAAACTAGATTTACATTGGAGTCATACATATAATGCATATTGTGATTGTACAGTAGATGAAAATCGTCAATCTAAAAATATAAATATAAAAAAAATGACTAATTTTATTAGATACAAGTATCCATGAATGTCATATTGGCTATGTAACAATTTTCCCTCTTTTAACAGGTCTTTTACCAGCATCATCGCCACACCTCGGCAAGTTACTAGACATAATGTATTCTCCAGAACATTTATGGTCACCGTATGGACTTAGAAGCCTTTCAACTAAAGATCCATATTTCGAAAAAGATGAGAATTATTGGAGAGGTGCTATTTGGATAAATATCAATTATATGGCACTTTCTAGTTTATATAAAGTAAGTATACAAAAATTTTCCTAATCCTTTCTTAAATACACATTAGAATTATATAAACACTCCTGGTTTATATCAAAATAAAGCAAAAAAAATATATAATGAACTAAGAATAAATTTAGTTAATACAGTTTTTCGTGAATGGGAACGTACACACTTTGTATGGGAACAGTATAATCAAACATCAGGAATTGGTCAACGAACAAAAGGATTTACGGGTTGGACTAGTTTAATTGTTAACATTTTGTCAGAGAAATATTAAAATTACATAATATATATACATAATTATAAAACCTTTTTAATATAAACATTATTTAAACATATTTAAAATCATTTCCTCCCTAAAAATCATATATAATATATTAATCATTAACAAATAATAAACATATTATTAGAAACTTTGCATATTTCGTGCTTTTGATAGAATTCTAAATAGTATATGTCTTGTTGAATATTTTTTATATACTTTCTTTTGATGTTGTAATTTCCAATGCATCATCCATAAATAATCTAAATTGATTTTTCTGCAGGACTGATATAATTTATCCTGACGTTTATTACGTTTATTAACAATTACTTCAGTTACATCTGGAATAATAGGTAGACATTGAAAATTTTGTTTATATGCAAAAGATTTTGGCAAAGAATGACTTCTTTGCCATTTAGGTCCTTTCTTAGAGGCATACATATTTAATCTTGGTAAAATAGGACGTTCTATTGAATTAGATGTAGAACGTCGGGCATCCTGTTTTGATGTTCTTCGTGATATTAATGTTTGTTTCTTAACATCAAAGTTTCGTTTACGTCTTTGACCAGGCCGATTTTTAGTATTTAAAAAAGTATTTGAATCATTAAACACACATCCTACAAAAGATTTCTTTCCAGCAGAAGGTTCTTCTGTTAATTTTGAATGAGTTTTAGGCATTATTATATAAGAAATTGCTTTTTGAAATTTTTCTTCAAATCTCATCAAATTTTGATTTTCAAAAAACTTATTTGGAATAACCCTCAAATAAACTTCATTAAAAGCCATTTCTATTGCTTCTTTTAAAGAATTTTCATCTGTTTTATTAAATTTTAAAATTTCATTCTGCATCCTCAAAAATCTTTAATACGAAAAAAAAAGGATTTTTCTTAATCATTAAAAACTTATTTAAAATATCTATGAATTCTTCTTTTTTTACTGAACCATTCATTAGAAATATTGGAATTTATACATGTGGAATTTTAGTTATTCATAAAAAAATGATATTTTTTTTAATTATTTATAATTATTTAGTTTTCTTCAGGCTGGTGGTTTTTTATTGACTCTATTCTTTATAGTAAAATTGTTAATACGGGAAATGTTCATATTACATTAATTGACTGGATTCCATTAATTTTATCAACATTTGGAATGATAATGTAAGACATGATTTAATAAAAAAATATTTATTATAATTCTTATAATAATCTTATATTTTTTATAGTATTAATTCTATAGATAAAAATAAATTAATATCAAATACGTTTATTTATACAGAATATCATATCGTATGGAAAGCAAGATTATTATTATTTCTTGGATTTTCACTTCTTGCTAGTGGTCTTGCAGGATCTTTAGTAAATAAATATATATTAATATTTATTACAACTAATCATTGAAAAGACAATATTTATTCTTAAATATGTTATACATAATTATCCTTTTCAAACACTTTATATGGGCATTGAAAATATAATCTCAAATGTTTTAATTATGTTAAGGTATTTTCCTTTTTTTCTTCTTTTAAAATCATCAATTTTTATAGTACAATTATTCTTTGGGCAACTTTAAATCATGAAAATAATCAATATCATTATAATCTTACTTTAAATTAAAAATAAATCAATAATACTAATAAAATATATATCATTTTCTATATAAACTTCAAATAGTTTTTATTTATCCATTTAAATTAAAACATTAATATAAATTCTAGATATAAAATGAAAAATTCAAAACATTCCATTTTATTCATAATTATTGCTGATAGATATGTTTAAATATCTAATACATGAAAAAACTTACTACACAAAACATATCAAAATATCATTCGTACAAACAAACACTAAACATTAAAAAAATATTTTAAATAAATGCAATTTTCCCCCACATGCAACATTTCTAAATATTCTTACACATTACTTGCTAATCCAATTTTATTCGCGTCTTTTCTAATGATATTGGCTGAAAATTATAGATATCAATACCTCTTGCGTTAAGCTCGGGAATCACATGTGAAGGAACTAATTTCTCAATCAAATCAGGTCGGATAGACAATTCTACAAAACAATAAATATAACTCTTAAGTATATAAAAATTATACCATGTTCAGTAAAATCAAAAAGAGGGGGTAATTTTCGAATTACTATAGAACTATCATCATCAGAAAGAGATGAATCAGGTGGTGATATATTAGGATCCCTCAGTTCATCAAAAAAAGGATGCGTTAAAGCTTCAATGGCAGAAAATCTAGAATTCGGTGTATATTCCAGAAGATGAGAAACCAAATCAATAGCGTCGTTTGGCGTTCCTCGTCGAAACATCTAGCATGATTAAAAATAAATACAAAAAAAAGCACGGAAAATCAGTACTCTATTGAAAGGTCGAGGTTTAATCTGAGGAAACTTATGTTCCATATAATTAGGATTCATTGTTTTAATTTGTTCACGTGTAGGAGTGCCCAATACTTTAATAATCTCAACAAGTTGATCAATACCTGATTCACCAGGAAAGATAGGTTGACCCAGCATCAATTCAGCCAAAACACAACCGGTAGACCATATATCTAAGAAATCAATATATTTGTAAAAATAAAAATAAACAAACCTATTTTAGTTGTATAATTTGTTGCACCAAAAATAAGCTCAGGTGCTCGATAATAACGTGAACATATATATGAAACATTGGGTTTTCCAGAAACAAGGACTTTAGCTGAGCCAAAATCACAAAGCTTAAGAACACCCAAAGCAGGATTAAGTAAAAGATTTTGTGGCTTAATATCACGATGACAAATGCCTTGGGAATGTATATATGCAAGAGAGCGAAAAAGTTGATAAATATAAAGCTTAATGTCAAAAAGAGGCATTGTTTGTTTGCGTCTAGCATAGTTCCGAGATACACGATATACTGTTTCTGGAACGTACTCAAGAACCAAATTAAGATAAATTTCATCCTTCTAATATATCTCTCAATAAATATTTTATAAAAAAAAATTCATACACGTTCACCATTTGAATAAAAAAAAGCTTTAAGGTCAACAATGTTGGGATGACGGATCAAACGCATAATTTGAAGTTCACGATTCTATGAATAATAAGTAAAGACAAACTGAATTACATATTCTCTTTACTTTAAATCGTTTATCTTGTAAAACTCGCTTAATAACAACATCTTCATTTGTATCAATCAATCGTGTCTGAAAAACAACCCCAAACGATCCACTTCCCACAATTCTAGACAAAGTATAATTAAGTTCACGTACTTTTCCATCCTGCATATAATGAACATTCTCCTGTTTAATAATTTTGAACGGATCTATTACATATTAATATAAACAGAATCCTACTGGCCTAATTGAACAAAAACAAGATGTTTTATAACAATTAGCCCAAATTTTCTTAATATATATATATCTAATACTGAAATATTTTCCCCGTAATTAAATTTAAATAAACTTGCACATATTTTAGGATAAAATCCTCCTTTATATCCCATTTAATATTTGCCAACACCTCGTTCTTTTTCATATGGCCTACAAACTACTTACCAAATGTCAAACCCTGTAATGTTTCATGCATTATTACACGTAATATAATCTTAATAAACTAAATATTACGTATAAAATCCCTTTTTATTAAATTTATATATATGTATAAATAAAAACGATTTTTTTGGCCGTATTTATGTATATAACCTTTTAGCGACAAATAATCCTATTAAGACTTATAAGAGTTCCTATAAACACTGTTTTTAAATCGTTTTTTCAATGTAAATGCAATTCAATTGATAATAAATAATATTCACTAAATAAATATCCGAATATATGCGCCTCCAATAAGTCAAAAATCGGAATATATCTTTAATTTATATGTAGCGTATACGTTATTTTATATACCCTAATACTTTGTACGCCAATATTCTAATATATATATCCTTTTCACGTAATTCAACTTCCCCTTTAATCATTCAATATTATTATTACTTATGTATTATTTCAACAACTTAAATATTTTATCACAAAAGTTCAATTATGTTATTCACCGTTTTCTCACTATTCTTATTTTAATATATTATTTTATAAATATACTATTAAACTCACATTAAATCTATAAAAGGATACGAATTAACCCTTTGATAGGCGTATAATTAGCCCATCTACTCATCGCATGATTTTCTCAGTTTCTTCTATAACATTCTCGATCATTTTCTATCAAAGCTTAGACAATACACGGGGACCCGAATAAGGGTTAAACCCTAACGAAATATAGGATATGAACCTAATATAGTAGATAAGGGAGTAGAAAAAAATATAGATAAAAATGATAGTAAATGATGGTTTAAATATGAAACTTTAAGATACAAAATACCTATTATTATTATCATTATTATTATTCATTACGACCATTATTATTTTCAAGCGTAATGCCGACACCAATATTAACATGATTTTTAAAATGATCTAATTCTCCAGAAAATGTAAACATAAGTGTATTTGCTAAACGTTTTTCCAATAAACATGAAACCTTTCCTGTTGTATCTACTTGTGCACGAAAAACGCTATTCATAAATTCATATTTTGCTCCAATTGCAGTAACACCTTCTTTTTTAATAACACCAAGAGGTGCTATAGATGGGGAAGCTGTTATTAACTGACATTCGGAACCCACTTGTACTTTCGGTGATAATCGACACCAATATGTTAATGAATAAATACCCTGAGATGCCAATTGGGCAGTTGCAATCCAATTTTTTTCAACATATCGTGCTACATAACTTAATGTCATATCTTCCGGTCCTACTGCTAATGGTGGCTTTTGCCAAACACCTTCAATACCTAATGCTAATTTCGGTGTAATTGTTTGAAGAAAACTACCAACAATGATTCCAGTTAATCCATTATCTAAAAATGATGGATTCATATATTTTAAATTAATACTTGTATCAGGTCCTTGATAATCCTGCTCAAGCTGTACAACCGATTGACCAACCATCGAGGTCAACTAACTATATTACTTTTTACTCTTATATCATCTGTTTTTTTTACCTGCATCTGAATTTTACTTGTTAATTGAGGTGTCCATTGATAACTTAAACGCATTGACGCTTGTCCATCCATATCTATATTCCCTGTTGCTGCAAACTAAAGAGTAATTAATCCCATTATTTATAGTATAAATAATATTAAACTACTTTTTTTGTTCCAAAAACCGCACCAAAACTATATGATGGAAATTGTTGACTTCCCATGGAAAAAGAATGAGTTGTTTGAAACGTTATATCATCTTTACATGGAAACACTTTCCCTAAATCTGCTCTTGCGCCCGTAAACATCATACGACTTAATAATACATCCTGTTGAGCCTCACGTGACAAATATTCAACAGTTCCCGGATTTGAAAGTCCTAAAGACGCACGAATCTCACGAAACATTTCAAAATTACTCTTAATATACTCCTTAAATGGAAGGAAAGGTTTTATCCAACTTTTTTCATCCATTTTTTAATTTTATAAAACAATTCACAAAAAATTGATTAAAATTCCTTTTTATACGCTTTTTTTTCAAAAAAAAAAGATAACCTACTTTAAATCCTCAAAATTCCTTATAATAAATTAAAAACCCTTAAAATTTAATCCTTTTATGTTTTATTTTTTAATATAAAATTAACCTTTTAATAAGTCAATATTACATTTTTAAATTTCTACGTTAATCTTTCAAAATTTATTATAAAATCCTTTTTTTTTAAAAAAAAAAGTATAAATAAAACATTATCTTTTAATTTCTTAATAAAACAAATATTTTAAAGGTATATATTAATAATATTCCTTTTTTTTCCTACAAAATTGAACAATTAATCAAATTTTTAGATTATTAAATAAAATTAATAATTTAAATCTTGAAATGATTAATATATAATATAAATTTTTATTGAAAAATAAGATGGAAAATCCCTCTCCTTCAGAAATGTGTTTAAAAAACAGTAAAAAGTAAAATTGGAACGTTTTTATTTTAATTTTCTTTTAATTTATTAAGTCTTTTTAATGCAGGAAAAATTGCAATTATTATGGGTCAATTACAATTACAATTCGTTAATCAATTTGACTTTTTTTAGTTGGACTTCCTGCACGAGGAAAAACACATCTTTCTGTATCACTTTGCCGATATTTATTATGGTATTTCATATTTATATCCATATTTTTAATTTAATTTCCATTAAATATTCAGGCTTGGTGTTAAAACTCGTGTTTTTCATCTAGGTGATTATAGACGACAAAGTCTTAAGAAAGGAGAAGTTTTGCCTGAAGACTATTTCTATGTTAATCGTACATTTCATCATAAAACTTATTAAATTATATTAATTTTAATTAGCTTCAGAAAAAATGAAAGAATTTCGTAATTCAGTATTTTCATATTGCAAAGCAGATATAATAAAATTTTTTGACAATGAAGATGGAGAAGTCTCTATTTATGACGCAGCTAATCCAAGAGTATCAGATCGTCGAGCTTGGGCGACCTTTTTTGCTAAAAAGGGAATTCAAGTAATTCAAATAGATTTCTATTTAATATTCGTAAAAAAATAGTCACTTTTTATAGAATCTCTCTGTGATGATCCAGAAATAATCGAAGAAAATGTACGAAATTTAAAAATATCATCACCAGATGTAACAAATCGTTAATTATATCATTTTTATTTAACTATTTTAGTATATTAATTGGAAACCAGAGGACGCAGTCAAAGATTATTTAAAGCGTATCAATAATAAAATACCATTTTATGAAACTATTGAGGAGCAGGATTTAAGCTATATTAAGGTCAATAAAATTGGCATTAATAGTAAATTTAATAATTTATATAGGTTATAAACTTAAGTCAAAAATTAATCATTAATAATGCAAATATTGGATATTTACCCGTAAGTTAAGCAAATAGAAAAATTCGGTATATTTATGATATTCTAGTCACGAATTATATTCTATTTAATGAATTTACATGCAAAACCGAGAGTTATTTATTTTGCTAAGGCAAGATTTGTATACCATATTCTTAATAACTAAATATAAAACAAGGCTTGTGATTTTCCACACAATGATATCAATTCTGAGAAAGATTATCAATATGCATCAGCACTTGTTTATACACTATTAAAACACCGAGAAGAGGTACAAAGTCAAAGTCAACCCAATTCCAATAAAAATAAAAACACAAAAGATTTGGCGGTTGTTTTCATTTTATAATAATCGATCTAACTGATTACAGATTTGGACATCTATTTTGCACAAAACGTGTCATATTAAAAATATTTTACAGAATAAAGGATATACAATTGATCAACGTCCACTCTTACGTCAAATCAACTTAGGTGTAATTGAAGATATGGCAACGGAAGAGATAGAAACAAAATATCCCACAGAAATTCGTCTTTATCAAGAAGACCCATATAACCATCGTTTTCCCCGAGGAGAGGTTTATATTCATATATATATATAATATAAACTGACATATATAGAGTCTACATGATCTAGGACTCCGACTTGAGCCCATTATTTTTGAAATTGAGAGAGAAAACAATGATATTCTCATTATTGCACATATTAGTGTTATCAAATTATTATACGCATATTTTATGAGTACACCGATAAACGTAAGTAAAATCATTGTTATTCCATAATTTTATATTAACTAGAAAATACCATTTTTGGATTTACCAAATGATCAAATTATTAAAATCATTCCGGGTGCTTATTTCTGTACTGAAACGAGAATACCCATTAAAACAGTTTCAACCACTATTATTGATTCGAGGACTTCGACTTGAATAACGACTCCTTTTTCGATACCGACTATGACTATGAGGACTATGATTACGATTTCGACTCCTATCACGAGATTTGTAATATCGATCGCAAGATTGTTGCGCTCTATCATACTTATCTCTATGCGAATTATATCTTTCTCTGTCTCCTTCAGACTTAAAAGCATGAAAGCGTTTCATTTCTTCAGATATTTCTGTATTTATCTTGCTAATTTCTTGATATGATGCCTCTTCCCATCGCTTCGTCTTTCTATAAAAAAGTCACGTGACCACGTCTGTGAATTATATTATCATACGTTCGGAATCCTATACCCTCAGTAGTATGTATATCTTTCATTGCAACATCAACAGCATTGATCTCTGCTTCTTTATTTGCTCTATCTAATGCATTTGAAATATCTTCTATTATTGTATTTGGCGCCGTTTTTTTTTCAACTTTAAAACCTCTAATAATTAACTACTTTAAATTAAATTAAATTATTTTTACAAAGCCTCAGCAAGTGCATCTTTTTCCGCTTCCTTAATCCTTCGTATTTCTTCATCCCGTTCATCACGAGAAATTTTTGGTGCTTCTTTTTTGCCTTTTGTATACCAAGTAAGATCCCGACCTTTTTGCCATCGTCCAACTGGTGCACGAAGAGAATGGCCTAAATAATTCTCACGATATTTGTCTTCTTTAACATTTTCCCAGCGAAAAAGGCCATGTCCACCACGATTACCCTCACGAATAGGTCCTGTTAAGAGATCTGCCATATTATAAAATATTTGTAGATGGATAGTTGTTATGACAACAAGTATATATATATATAATAAAAATATATAAAAATAAATAGAAATAAAATCAAATACAATTATACACCAAGTATATACCAAACCTAATGATTAATAATTGTAGATTTTCCTTTAAAAATTGAACGAAATTAATTGATTTTTTTAGAATCAATATAAATACGTTCATCTTTACCCTCTACAGTTTCCTGAATAGCTTTCATTGCAGTAATTTGAGCATCAATTAATGCTTTCTCGGTTTTCCTATTTGAATGAATCATAAATTCATCAGGCATTCTATAAGATTTGAAAAGACGATCAAATAATGTGAAAAATTGACCATAATTATAATTAAAAAGAAGATGATGAACAGAATGGCAAGCAGAACCATTAACCACAGGATTTAATGTAAAAAATTCGCTGTCGTCTATATTTTATTCATATTAGTTTCAGAAGAAAATATAAAAAAGAAAGAACAAACGAATTCTAGAAACAATAAGTCATATTTTTTAAAAAAAAGTGTTAAACACACAAAATAGTCCACAAATTAACAAAAACAAACATTCCAAGATAAACGTATTTATGAAGAGGAAGAATAAAAGGAAAAAGATGGTAAGGAATAGACTAATTATTATAAGATTTCAGAAAAAAACATTATTAATATCATACCTGTAAATATCCATCAAGTGGATGAAATGCATATGATGCATAAGGTGTTGGTATAATCCATCTATGGTGCGATTTATGTAAACTTTTATAAAGAATACGATGATGTAAAGCACGATGAATTAGATAGATTAGACCATCAGTAAATACAAAAAAGAGAGGAAATTGAATAATATAATACAACATGCCATATTTTAAAGGATTTTCATATATTTTCGAAAGTCCATGAATTTCCGCAAGAAACCAAGGAATCGTAAATAATGTCATAAATGGCATAGCTTTCAAAGATTGTGTTATTTCCATACGTATTTGATTTTTAAGAAATCTCGGATGTTTCATTGTTAATTTATCAAAAATAAAAATATATGAAAGTGTTGAAAATAGAAAATAAGATATCACCGCAAAAATCCATATAATCATAAAAAGTGAAAACGCTATATCATTTATTACGTATTTTTCATTTTTCTTATCGTTTACCCTGTCTATAAATAGAATTACGATTAACAAATGAAATATCAGTAAAAAGACCCATTTTATTAAGAATATTCTTATAAATTAACTTCATATACCATGATTTTCTTATATTCCTGTATAAATCATCTAAAATATAATCATCTAATATAAAATATCAGTATTTTTTTTTTAATCATTTTTTCCATAAAATAAGTTTAAAAATAACTTAAACAATAAAATAATAAAAAACATACCTAATAAATTTAATACAACTTCCATTTTTCTTAAATATTTTTACTATTTTTTAAATATTTTATTGTTTAAAAGTTACTAGTATTTTTTAATTTACCGATAACGTCAAGTTTAAAATAAAGAGTAAAAAAAATTGCGTAATATAAGAGTATTAAAGAAGGTAATTTAAAATTTTAATAGTTTTAACTTATTTATATATGTTCATTTAGTATTTCAACTTTTTTTCCCGAATTTTAACAGAAAAAAACGACTAAAATATGGCAAGTAATAAAACAGATGAACGAAATCAAGAAGCAACAATTTATGGTAAAATTAATCCTTTTTGAACCTATTTTTAATATTTCTAGTCGGAAATTTGGATGAAAGAACTACGGATGCAATTTTGTGGGAACTTTTTCTTCAATGTGGACCAGTTGTTAATGTTCATTTACCTAAAGTAAATTTTCATTTTTAATTAAAAATATTTCTTAAAATTTATTTCTTTTCAGGATAGAGTTACTCAATCTCATCAAGGGTTTGGATTCTGTGAATTTTTAACTGTAGAAGATGCAGATTATGCATGTCGTATTATGAATCAAATTAAATTATACGGAAAACCTATTCGTGTAAATAAGGTGTTATATTGTATCCATATTTGTTTTCTTATGATTAATTTATGTAAAAGGCTAGTGCAGATAAAAAAAATACAATTGAAATAGGTGCCGAATTATTTGTCGGGAATCTTGATCCTTTAGTTAATGAAAAAGTTCTTTATGATACTTTTAGTGCATTTGGAATGCTAATAACTCCCCCGAAAGTGAGATATTTGTATTATACAATCTGTTTTATTAATAAATAGATTGCTCGAGATGATAATGGACAATCTAAATGTTTTGGCTTTATTTCTTTTGATTCTTTTGAAGCAGCCGATGCAGCTATAGAAGGAATGAATAATCAATTTCTTATGAATAAATCTATCTCAGTAAGCTATGCTTTTAAAAAAGATGGAAAAGGCGAACGTCATGGAGATCAAGCAGAACGATTGCTCGCCTCACAAGCTCGCAAAAATAATGTCAGTTTACAGCCTGCAGGGGTTCCTGCTCTTCCTCCTGGATTTACCAGTCAAATTCCAATAGGATATCCTGGACAGATTTCTCAGAATCCTGCAGGATTTACTCAACCTCCTTTGGGTTATCTTTACCAAGGTTACCCGGGAGCAGTTCCACAAAGATTTGGTATGTACTTTTTTATTTTTCTTTTTTTAGAAAATGAACATGTCTTCAACAGCACCACCACCACCACCACCACCTATAACAGGTGTTCCTCCTATAATGAATTCATATTCTGTTATTCCATCACCTCCTGTTTCAAATTTTGGTCGATAATTCATTTCAGCATTTTTTATTATTTATATAATATATTAAATAAGGTTATGTTACATCATATTATTCCAACTTTAGTCTTATGTTTTAAAATTTTTATATAATAGTCAATTTAACAAAAATATCAAAGTTATAGATTTTGAAAAAAATTCAATATTCAAAAAACCCTTTAAATACTCCTTAAATAACAAATTATAAATCATTAGTATTAATATCTAAAAAATATCGTATTATTAAATAATATAAATTCTTTAAAAAACAGTAATTAAATATTTTAAATCACTGATTTTAAAAAATAAGATTTCATTAAAATTTCTTATATTAAATAAAACCATAAAAATCTCATCATTTTTTTTAGAAAAAATGAATCTCAATAAAAATTATTATAATACATAATTATAATTTTTAAACAACTTAATACTCTTTTTATACTCATCTTTCTTAACAAAACCTATTTGCTAAAATTTTAAAAAACAGCTTCAAATATCTCAAGAAATTTCTATAAATATTTCAAAAATATAATTTAAATAAAAACATGCACAAAATAAAATATTTAATAACTTTACAACGCTCAATTATAATTGATTTACCTTGATAACCATATTCCTAGAAAACTAATAAAAATAAACAACATCAATGCTTAAAAATAAGAAATGATGTTCCAAATTTATATATTTAACACAATAAATGAAATAAATATTTAAAATTAATATTTTATTTTATATATCCTTGTTGAATGATCATCACTTGCTACTCCGATATAATGTATATTTGAGTTCAAAAAAGGTCGCCATTGAATTCGAGATACAGATGCACCAGGTAATAATCTAAATATATTAAAATTTTCCTTCATTAATAAAAATATACGTTTCTGTAATATTAATTACTTTTTCCCATTGAGAAATATTTCCTTCATTAGATTTTAAAATAATAATAATTCCATTTTCCATACCAACAGCCAATAAACATCTATAAAAAATAAGTAAATAAAATAGAAACATTTATTTCTTACGAATCATCTATCATATAAGAACAAACACCAACAGAAGTTACAGCATCAGAAAGCCTTAAAATAGTCATACATTCAGATTTTACTTTTTCAGTTTGAAATTTCCATATTTTTACTGTTTTATCTCTTGATGCAGTCACAAATACATATCCTATAGCTTGAGGCGCCCAACAACAATCCCATATAATTCTTGAATGTGCAGTTTTTGTTTCTACTAATTTATAAACATGTTTTTCATCTGTTCTAGCAAATAATGCATAAGTTCTATCTCTTCCAACACTTAATATATATTTATCATCTTCAGAAAATTGAACTCGTGTAACAGTTAATGCATGTGCAGACAACGGCGGTAGAATTTCTTGCCATATTTGCGTATCAAATAAACGAAGAACTGCATGTTCCGATGTAGTTGCTTTACATGTAGTAGCAATCAACGTTTTGTCATGACTGCATGCCACTGTTATAATTTCATACCCATGACCATAAAGCTTCTCAACTTCTGGCCAAAGTGTACGCATCTGAAGATGTTCTTCAAAAGGCGGCATTTTTAAATCAATATCAAAATTCTTCCAGGTTTTCTGATCAGAAGAATTTGATGCAGCATTATTATCAACAAAATCAAATTTATTTTCCAAAACTTCATCCACAAAATCTACAGCCTTATTAGATAAACCAAGTAAAGGGACATTTGCTGCATCAGAAAGATTTTCCTATACAAATTAGCAATTTTTAAAATATTTGTAAAAAAAATTTTTACAATTCTTTTGTCAAAATCCAATTTAGAAAGTTTTGAAATCAAATATGCAACAGATTTAGTAGGATTGAAAACTCGAAGAGCCTTTTCATCAGCACCACTAATTAATTGCCATATGTCAAGCATACAAACACAATTTATATCATAACCATGAATTTGAGGTCTCGAAACTTCATGCCAAGTTTCCTGTAATTCCCCATTTTGATCTAACCGAATCCATGGTGCAAAAAGTCTAGTAGTTTGATCTAAACTAAAAAAAAATTAAAACCAAACATATATACTTAATAATATTAACCTGGATGAAACCAAAAACTCACCACCAGGACTCCATGATACACTTTTTACAGCCCTTGTATGTCCTGTAATAGACAATCTTTCAACCCAATTATCTTCTATAATTGAAAATATCCTCCATCCCCCACTTTTACCCCAACATGCAATATCTTTACCACCAGGTCCCCATAATCCACCATAAAACCCACCAAAACTCCCTGTAGCTGTACTGGAACCCTTTAAAAAACTAATTTCACCAACACGACATGCAGAAACCCAAATTCCTGAATCATAATCAGGATACCATATGATTAAAGAAGTATCTGCAGATGCAGTTAATAATCTTAATTCTCCATCTGAAATATTTAGGAGGAAAAAACATAAATAAATTACACTACCTGGATGCCATAAACATGTAAATATCCAATCATCATGGCCTATCAATAATGCATCAAACAATATAGAATATCTAAAATAAAAAAATCAATATATCTTTAAAAAATACAGAACATTTACTTATATATAAATTTTTCCTCTTCTATAGAGAAATCAAGCATTTTGTTTGTCAAAAATAAATCAATTTCACTAATTTATATTAATACTAATATTTAACTAAAAAAATTTATAACCCATTATCATTTTTGTATTCATTCAATGCATCCACTCCCTTTTCAAATACACAGGTCCTGGTTATTCTCCAAATTCTAACATATTTATCTTGACTAGCACTTGCAAGAAGTAAATCACCTGTTTTTTTATCAATTGTAATATCTAATCCTCTAACCCAATCATTATGTCCCTCAAGAGATGATATATATGAAAATATATGTTCTTCATTAACCAGAGAAGAAACATATATATCAATAAGAGTAGACGAACCAGCTATAGCAAGCAACATTTCTGTAGTATCCGGTAAAATATAAAGAGACATAGCCAAAGGGAACAAATCAGCATTCTTTATAACTTGAATTTTTTCAATAATTAAATTCTGTATATCTAAATCTTTAATTTTCCATATTGATATTAAACCATCAGCAGAACCCACTACGATATAGGAAGCAAGTGTCTCAAGGGCATAAATCGAAGTTTTATGTTCAGAAATTATATATACACATTCAAACTTTAAAAATAAGTTTATATTCTTGTATAAAACGTTTTTACATGATTTATCTTTTTTCTCCATAATCGAACAGTTGAATCTGCTGATCCAGACAAAATACTTTCTTCTCCATAAAAAATTCCTCCAAAAAAACGCACAACTGTAACCATATCAGAGTGTCCTTTTAATGTTTCAAATATTCCATTGAAATTAACATTCTTTAGTTCTTTATTAGCAATTTTTGAAAATTTTAAAAAAACTCACAAAAGGATCATATAAAGCAACATTTTTCTGCGTTCCAAAAGCAATTAAACCAGAATAAGAACTCCAATCAGAAACATTCGGTGCTCCATTACATCCTGAGCTAATCATTACTGCAGATAAGCTTCTATTCATGATTTTTTTAAAAAGTGAGGTTAGCCAATATTACCATAGAAACACGTAATTAACTATATATAATATTATGATAACCGGAAGATTTTAAAATATCTTTTTTGAGGGCCAATTTCATTAGAAAAAGTGTTTTCAAGAAAAAAGAACATAAAAAAAAGCAATGAACACAAGTACAATGAGGTTAAAGGTTTTTTTCCGGATTTTTTTTAACGATTTTATCAAGAAAATTCAAGAAATTAAATATGTCATTTATAAAAAAACTAGACATTGGACAAAACCAATGTTATTTGTTTGTATTATTTGGTTTTTTATATTATGGTATGGAGAAGTGAGTATCTTCAAACAGACAGTTAAACTTTGTTCATGGTCACATTGGGAAAATTGGGTAAATAAATTAATTATAAATTTTATGTGAAAAATTTATAATTAATTTAATTTAAATAGGGGCCTGATGCACGACCTTACCATGTTGCACTCATTGGAGACCCTCAATTAGTTGATAAAAAAACTTATAATCGCAGTTTTATACTTACTGCATTTACGAATTTTTATACTGATAAATATATGAAAAGAAATTGGAAATATTTAAATAATCAATTACATCCGCAATCACTTATTTTCCTTGGGGATTTATTAGACGGGGGAAGAGATTTAGAAATGAAAAAGTAATAAAATTTCATTTTAAAAAAAATAAAAATAAAAAATATTAAATAAATTAGATGGATAAAAGAATATAGAAGATTTGATAATGTATTTTTTCAACCGCCAGGAGTAAAAGTAATATCATCTTTACCTGGAAACCATGATATAGGATTTTCTAATAGTGTAACACTTAAACGCTTAAACCGTTTTCGAGCATATTTTGGTGAATCTAGTTCTTCATATACAGTGGGAAATCATACTTTTGTGCTCCTAGACACAATTAGTCTTTCCAATACAATTAATAATGAAGTTTCGAAATATACAAGACAATTATTACAAGATTTAAATCATACATGTAAAAGTCAAATCAAGGATTAAAAAACAATCTAACAGCTAAAGATGATCAGGATTATCCCCGCATTTTATTATCACATGTTCCATTATTTCGTCCAGCAAACACACCTTGCGGTCCTAACCGAGAAAAAAATACATCAATAAAACTAGAGCGTGGATACGAATACCAGAATGTTATTTTGCCTAATATCTCTATTGCTGTCCTTAAAAATGTACGCCCTATTGCTGTTTTTTCCGGAGATGATCACGATTTTTGTGAAGTTCAACATATAATATCTCAATACGGCACAATAGTTATTGAGAGAAGCATAAAAAGCTTTTCTATGGCAATGGTATTAGGTATGCTGGATAATAATTATCTAACTTTTTTGGCTTATAGGGTATTCGTCAACCCGGAGTACAACTTGTTTCATTATACAATCCTTCGGGAAAAAAAACACATAATCAAACATTTCAAACAAAGCTATGTCTTCTCCCTAAACAGTATTCCATTTTTCTTTCTTATTTGATTACATTTCTTATCACAGCTTTCATTTTATTTACATATCGATATATATTCAGAGAAAAAGAACTAGAGTCCCCTAAAACTTATACAGACAAATACCAACAATCGCCACCACGTTTTATATCAAAAATACTGAATTGCCTTTTATTAGATATCCTTAATATTTCTATTGTTATTCTTCCATGGTATTTATATTTATTATTTCGATATTAAAAAGCATTTTTTTTTGAAAAAAAAAATTAATAAATTTTGTTTAATTTTTAAATTATTTAGATTCATATATATTTCTTCAAAAACATCTTTTTGCATGAATAACGTTTTAGACGTTGTTGTTGAATTTTCGTATAATTTTTAAATTCTATTTTTTAAACTAATTTTACATTAGAGGAGAGCTTAAAGCTTTATTCGGTCATCAACATACTCATCATATTCAGTTACTTTTAACTGATCCTTTACTTAATAATACTTCTCCTACTATCGGTTATTTAATAAAATATTTATCAGAAAATCTTTTACAGGATTCTCGAAAAAATTTATTTATTAAAGATGATACTGTGTATATTTCTTTATATTTCAATCTATTTTTCTTATTGTCATAGACGTCCCGGTATTCTTGTTCTTATTAATAATGAAGATTGGGAATTAAAACATGGAATAAATTATCTAATTCAGCCTAATGATGTAATCACATTTATTAGTACCTTACATGGTGGATAATTTAAAAATAAAATTGTTTTTTTTTATATTTCTTATAAATAAATTCTTATTTTCTCTTATTCATCTAATTATTTAAAGATCAATTTTCCCCACATTTTGTGGGATCTCCGGACACAATTCACGTGATATATTCGAGATTGAACTTGGGTAAAAATCTAAAAATATAGAAACCTCAGTAAAATAGTAGAGCCTTTGAGGAGGGGAAAATGGAGACATATGATCGGGGGTTTTCTCAAGGATCACGAAAAAGATACAGAGGTAATTGTATTTTAAGAGGGTGTACCTTTTTTCCGATTTTTTTTTAGATGATTGGGGACCAGAGAATCATAAACGTCTACAACATACAACAGAGGAAATTGTACTTTCACGACTAAGAAAACACATTCTTTCTCTAGGAGAACCTGTAAGTGTTATAATAGAAATAGACATGTTTAATATTTCCAAAGATTTTAGACAAAAATATTGAATCAGTGGCACAAATATTAATAATTGATTTTACAGATGAAACATTACATAATGGAATTCTAAGCACATTTAGAGACTAGTTATAACATGTTATATATTAGAAAATACCTGATTTTTAATAGTATTACTGAACTTCCCATGAAAATCCCATTTTTAGCGACTGTTGTTTCACTTGCATCTACAAAAGAAGCATCTATAGGAAAATGTACTGTGGAATATATGGCAACCGCTGCACAAGCATTTATTGATAGTGGGGAATGGAGAAAATTTAAACTGGTTCTGCGATTTCTTGTCTATGCAACATCAATGATTGATGGTGATGGTATAATGCATGTTCTCAATGGATTGTCACAAAGGATATTTGATATATATATGACCATATCAGAAAAGAGCGATTTTAGTAACAATGTAAATTTTCAAATATACTAAATAAACTTTCTAATAATATAGTCTTATGCGGATGAATTGACATATATCTTTCTTATAACAGTTCCTTATGTTATAGCACGATCTATGGAAAATATCTCAATTTTAAAAACTCTTTTTTCCTACGTAGATCGTATTGAACCATATATGAAGTATCGATCAATTGATATCTCATTACTTCAACCGTTTATAGAAGTCGAATCATCTAATGACTCAGAAGTAAATAAAATCTATTTAAAAATAAAGTTAAATATATATAGATTCTTGAAAATCTTTGGAATCAAGTACAATACATCAAAAATGATAATTCTAATATAAATATATTTGTACGACCATGGGCAAAGTTTGAAATCCAACTAGCAAATACACCTAAATTTGCTTTGCCGTCTATTGTCATACCTGAGACATTCCGAGATGTAGGAAAATGTTACTTTCCAGGTCCTGTTTTTCATATTTTTATTAATCAATCAGTTGAAGTATTTCTTTATCTATAATGATATTATACTTATATATCTAGACAGTTCCATCCCCGAAAACTATAGCTTGCTCTGTCATTAGGGATGTAATCAGAGATATCATTGATATTATGGAATTTAATCGAAAAGAAGCAGCACGCTTTCTTGCAGATTTATCTTATTATTTTGCACCCAATTTATTTGTTTCTCAAACATCTTCAGACGAAATAAATAATGAAACAGCTGCTCTCACTGAATGGAAATCTGATGATATCGTCTTGGAAACTATATTTGAGCGACTATTCCAACTACCCAAACCATCTCAACATTCCATATATTATCATTCTCTTTTAATAGAGCTTTGTAGATTAGTTCCTAAAAGATTTGCACCGTCACTAGGATATGCAATTCGATATATTTATCAGGTACTTCCACGTCTTAATGCTGAAATTTCATTTAGATTTTGGTCATGGTTTTCTCATCATTTAAGTAATTTTAATTTTAACTGGAAGTGGGATCAATGGTGAAATAATATATCTTAAACATTCGTTATTTATCTTTATAGGACATCCTATCTTGAACTTGATTCAATGCATCCTAATAAAGTATTTATAAGAGAAACAATAGAAAAAGAAATCCGTTTAAGTTATTATTCCAAAATTAAGGACTCGCTTCCCAAAGATTATCATATATTATTACCCGAAGAGCCCTGTGGTCCTTACTTTGACTACGAATTACCAAGTAATTTATTTATTCCTGTAGTCAAATTATTTAGCATCTTTAGATTCTAAATACTATGCAGAAGTTGAAACATTACTCGAAACAATGAAAGTGAATACTGAGCAGTCAGAAACAGATATTGCACTTGAAATTATTGAAAAAACTGCTATAGAAAATAATGAGGAAGATCCAAAATTTGAAACACTTAATGCTTTAGTACAGTGTGTTTTACATTTAGGAGCACGATCTTTTTCATATGCTTTAAATACAATTGAACGTAATTTACCCGGATTAAGGGCTCGATGTAATGCAAATGAGAAATCACGTCGACAAACAATTGATATTATTATAAAGTTTTGGAAGAATCAACCAGGAATTGGGGTAACTCTTATAAATAAGTTTCTGAACTATTCAATCATTGATACAATATCAATTATAGAATGGGTCCTTCTAGATGCTGATATTGAATATATTAGTAAAAGTTTTACATGGGAATTAATCAAAATGGCTTTGGATAAACTGAATTTTAAAGTAACTCATACTAAAGACTATCTAAAAAGCACAAATTTACCTTTCAATGAAGAATCAAAAAACATTTCAAATAACCAAAAGATATATAATGATGAAATATCTCTAGAACAAAAAAAGGTTTTCATTGCAATTTTCGAAAAGTTTCCAAAATTGTTTGATCGTATTAAGGATCTACAGGCAAAAAGTAATGGTATTAAGAAAAATAAAATATCAAACGATCAACAACTATGGCAACTTTGGTGGGCTAAAGGATTATTTGAGGAATGTGCTCGAAGAGTATATACATTTTTTAATAAATTATAAGAATTTTAATTTTTTTTAGTATCATCATGAAATATCGAATCTTTCAGAAACATTAAAACCTGTTATACAAAATGAATATGTAAAAGAAATTTTTGAAAAAATAAGAAGTCTAGATCGAATTATATAATTAATATATAAACATATAAATAATACATTTGTATAATTTCCTTTTTCTTTTTAATGATATGTCGAAATACCATGAATATGTCCTAATATTCGGAATATTAAATATATTAAATGTATTTGTATTAACAATTCTTATAATATCAACTTTTTCATATGTACCTCAATCCGAATTTTATTACTCTATTTGTTTCAGTAAATGAATTCACCATATTTTACAGGATCATTTAATCATATGATTTTGAATGTTTATTTATTTTTGTCGACCAGAGACTAGGAATATTTATATATTGAAAATTTGGGTCTACACATTTCTCAATAAACCAATTTCTAATACGAAATTCCAAAAATTGAGAAATTTTGGGAATATCCTGAAGTTTTGATCTTGAACCTACTAATGAGTGTACATTCATTTTTAATTGAAAATCAGGTGAAAAAGAAAAAATAAAAGCAGCGATATTTGTTATATCAGGACGATTTTCGCAAGAAATAAGAGAAATAGAAAGCTAAAAATAAATTATATACCCCTTAAAAGTAAATTTAAAATCAAAAAAACTTACTGTTCCTGAAAAACGAATAATAGAAAGTGAAAGTGAAATAGGAAGAACAGCAAATTCATATTTTGGATAATTTAATACGAATTGTGTTTCAATACTTAATGTTATTTCATCAGTAAGATTAACATCCATTATTGCATCCTAATTACTTTTAAATTTATATAAAAAATTATAATATCTATACTTACAAGACGTTGTATCATTTCTGTACGTGAAATTATACGACAATTACTACAAATAGGAAATTCTTCTCCAAGATTTATATCTATTACTTTAATATAACCCTATAAATGATATCATTCATATATTTTTTTTATTATATTCAATCATACCAAAAATTTTGGCTTATTTCTTCCATTTAGAATTTCATCCATATAAATTAATAATGCTTTTTTAAAATTTATATCATTTCTAAATTGCACAATTGCTTGTGCAATAAGTACATTAAACCAATCTAATGATTCTGCTGGATGACTTGTTACATTTCCATAAACTTTTGATAAAAGATGTGTTAATGTTAATGATAATCTTGGTTGATGAATTGTTGTTGTATTTTGATGCTATTCTTATTAATTTTATTATTTATGATTATTTTTTTTTTCAATGATTAACTTGTCTATATAAACGTGATGTTAAAGATGCTTGATTAGCATCAGAAAAAATGAAAAATTTAAGAAATACACCAACAAGAATCCATACAGTCAATTGTCCAGCCTTTATAATATCAATAAATATCTTAATATATGTTTTTTCTGTACTAAAAATCCCTGAATAAATCCAATACTCATTGAATTAAGTAAAAATCCATCCATAATTAATATTAATAAGAAATTAGAATAAATTTTATTTAAATTTATAAAAATACTAGATTTTATTAAATCTATTCACTTATTTATCGTCTTATATGCTTCTTATATGCTTCTTATATGCTTCATTCAAATCTTAATAAAGTCCAGTTAATGATCTTTTATTTAGAATCAAAAAGGTGGGCGTCGATCTACGATCTCCAGATTTTTTTCAATAATTAAATCAATATGTCTGCACCACCATGGCAGCAACAACAAACAATGACAGAAGCACCTTTAATAACGTCTAAATGGAATGAATATAAGGCACCGGATGGACGTATTTATTGGAGCGATGGAAAAACGTCAGTATGGGAAAAACCGGATGAATTAAAAACAGAGGAAGAAGTGTGTTAAAATGAGAAATATTTAAGCAAAAACGAGCTTAAATTATTAAGAATAATTGAAATAATAGATACTAATAAAAAATTAGATTGAAATGGGAAAATTGCATTGGAAAGAATATACGGCACCAGGAGGACGAAAATATTGGTATAACGCAAAATCAGGTAAGAATAAGACGAAAATATGAGAATGATTAATATTATATTGACGAAATATATATGTACTTTTCATATTTTTTAAATATTTTTCATTTTTCAATAACAATTCGTTAATATCAACCTTTATAGGTGAATCCGTATGGACTATGCCAGACGCATGTAAAAAAATTATAGAGACATTTAAAGCGGCTAAGGAAAAGTATTCTTTGATATTAATTAATGAATTTATATAATATTAATTATTTCAGAGCGGCACAACACCAAGAAGATGATTTTACAAATACTGATGATCAAGTTACTTTACGAGAGGATGTTATGATAGCAGGTCAAGATGGGAAAGCACAATCAATAGTATTAGCATCTACTTGGATGGAAAAAGAACCATTACAATATACAACTTTAGAAGAGGCGGAAGCAGCATTTATAAAAATGTTAAAACGATGTGGTGTTAGTCCTGATTGGACTTGGGAACAAACAATGCGAACTGCTATTAAGCAACCTCAATATCGTGCAATTAAAGATCCAGTTCAAAGAAAATTAACTTTTGAAAAATATGTTAAAGAAATTCGAAAACAGGAATCAGATAAAGAACATGATAGAATGACAAAACTTAGGATCGATTTCAATCGCATGCTTAAAATGCATCCTGAAATAAAATACTATACAAGATGGAGGTAGGAATTGCATATTTTTCTTATATCATCTTGGAAATTGTTGTATTTATTAAAATAGTGTTGCACGCAACATATTAGATGGAGAAACTGCCTTTAAAGCCACTGATAATGAAGATGAAAGAAGACAACTTTATGATGAATATATTACTGAATTGAGACGCATCGAGAATGAAGCTGAACATAAGGCAAGAAATGAAGCAATGGATGCTTTTTCTGCCTTACTTGAATCTTTAAAATTAAAACCATATTCTCGCTGGTCTAGTGCACAAGTAAAATTTCGAGAACATCCAGAATTTAAGTCAAATCCCAAATTTCAAATACTAAGTAATTTAGATATTTTAATTGTTTATGAAAGTCACATTAAAGAGCTTGAACGTGCGTATGTTGATGAAAGACAAGCTAACAAAGCCAAGAAACACAGAGCAGAAAGAAAAAATCGGGAAGCCTTTGTGGTATGTGTGTTTATTTTGCCTACAAATGTGTTAATTTTTTGTTAGGATTTATTACAAAATTTATATCATGAAAAAAAGATAGGACCGGGTACAAAATGGATGACAATTTATCCATTAATAAAAAATGATATAAGATATAAAAATATGCTAGGGCAGCCTGGATCTACACCTTTGGATCTTTTTTGGGATATTGTAGAAGAAGCAGAAAGAGAAATGAGACATAAAAGAAATATAGCTCATGATATTATGGAGGTTAATATATAAATAATTTTATATATTTATATTTATACCTTTTAAGGAACAAAAGTTTGATTTTAATGAAAAAACAACTTTACCTCAATTCACTGAGATCATACGAAAAGATAAAAAAGGTCTAGAGTTTTCAGAGAGTACCCTTTCATTCATTTATGATATGGTAAAAATGTTATTCTATGAAATAATTCTGTTAAAATAGATAGTTGCGTGAAAGATTTCTTCGAAAACTTGAAGATGAAAAGCGAAATGATGAGAGGCGACAGAAACGACGGATCAATGCATTAAGATATCTTATAAAACATCTTAGACCGCCTGTTCAATTAGATGATACATGGCTTGATGTGAGGAAAAGGATTGAACATACAGAGGAATTTTTAGCAGTTGATTCAGAAGAGAATCGTGAATTAGCATTTAAAAAACAAATGCGTAGATTAAAAGAAAAGCATGAGGAAAAAGAAGATATTTCTTCTAGAAATTATCATAAAAATACACGAAGCTCTAAACATTCTAGTGGGTCAAGAAACAGAGATATACTTGATTCTCGAGAATTTAATGATAATTTTCGTCATCCAAGATATGATTATCATGGATATAGAGACAATGGATATAGAAATTATGATAGTGATGAGAGTGATTCGAGATATAGAAAGGTAAAAAATATTTAAAACTAAGAATGATATTAATGTAATGAAAAAAGCGTATAAAAAGTGATAAAGAGAATCATTCAAATGAACGTAATCATGATAAAGAAGATAAAAATATTATTGAATCGAGTGAAGAAGAAGGTGAAATTCATTAAACAAATAAATATCTAAGGATTTTATTATTCTATATTCATAAAAAATAGATTATTTATTGTAAATTAAATACAATAATAATTAATCCTGATCAATTGTTTCACGTGCCTAAAAAAAGTTACAAAAAGCTTAATATATAAAGTAAAATAAATACAGAAACATAAATTCCATCCAAAAATTTGCGAATACTAAAAATATTAAATAAAATAAATTATATTATTAAAATATATACTCTTTATTTCGAACACTACAAATTTGTTGAATTGATGCCGCCGATTGTGATACATTTTCAAGAGAAATTCCTTCAAGAATAATTTCATCTTTCTGATTTTTTGATAATTCTGCTGTAACTCCTTCTAATAATGTAACACAACGTGTAACTTTTTCACCAAGAAAATTACGAATTTCAATAATTTTTTTATCATCTGAAATATTAACATTAATAGGAAAATGTGCGTATACAAAACGCATCTAAAAATATATAAATCAATAAAGAAAAGAGGAAAAAAAAAAGAAAATCTAACTTTATAACGGTAACCTTTTGTAACACCCGTAATCATATTATTAATTAAACTACGAACTGTACGTAAACATGCCGTTTGTTTTTTACTACTATGCCATGCAATTATACGAATTCGATTCATATTAGTTTTAAAAAGATCCATTTGAATATGTTTAAAATTTTTCCAAAGTTTACCACGAGGTCCTGATACATTAATGATTCGTGATTTTATTTCAATATTCACATTTTTAGGGATAATTAGTTCCTGTTGTTTATAAATATCTTTCATTATTTATTATATAAAGAAAAAAAATGAATAAAAAATTTAATTATAAAAAAAAAACCCTAAAACAATATAAAAAAAATATTATGAAATTTATATATTCAATAAAACGTATATTACAATCATCATTAAAAGAAAATTCTTATCAAAAAACAAAATCAAATCATTCTATTTATTATGAACCTACATCAATTCTTTTTTCTAATAATAATGTAATAAATAAATTAATTAATTAATAAATAAATAATTATTTATAATAGAAATCTAAAGATGAATGGTGGCCTCTTTGGAAATATGGAATGGGAGGATTTTTCATTTTATCTACATTAATTTATATTTATAAACCAAATACAAAGTAAAAATTATTCTTTTATTTTTATTAACTAATTTTTTTAAGTCTTACAACATGGGCACTCCAAGAAGCGAAAAAAAGATATACACCAATTTATAAAAATGATTCATAAATTATTTTATTATTATGAAAAAAAATATATTCTACAAGAAATATTAAAAAAAATCAAATAATCTATTTTAATAATCTAATATATATAACGGTATATATAATAAAAACATGAAAGCTTTTTAAATCACTATTAAAAATTATCAAGAAATATTTATCATTTTATTAACCCTTCATCAGAATTATAATCTTAAAACCAATAATAATTTTAATAAATAACATAATTCTCAATTTTATTCAAAAACCTTTTTCATATCTCATTCTTTAACATAAGTATAAAAATTCTCTATCTAATTATTTATCAATTTCTAAAAGAATAATTAATAAAAATTTCTGAAATTTTAAAAAATACCAATTCATCCTTATATATAAAGATATTAAACTTTATTGTATTTAACTGCCATCAACAATATCATTCAAAATCAAATATCCTTGATAAATATAGATAGTAATTTTCTCAAAAATTCATTAGGAATACAATTAATAAGCGTAGAAACAGGGATTGACAATCCCCCTAAGAAAATTGAAATTATCCATTGTTCTGTATTAAGAGGTTTAACGTGAAATGCTTTATTACCAAAAAAAATAATAATTATCTGACCTAATATCATAATAATATTAACAAAAATATACCATGGATTAGAACGAATTCCTTCTAGGACACTAGCATCATTATTTAATCGCCAGCAACTTATCATGTTAATTAAAATAATTAAAAGAATAATAAACTCTACTTAAATTCATTAAAAATTTGCATAAAAACAAACGTATTAAATATTAAAGTAGGTAATGTGCCAGATAAAGAAGCATCTCCTTGATCATATTTAAATATAATATTGCCAAAAAAATGTAATAACAAAGTAACAAAAAGCTGATAAATAGATTGTCCAACAATCATTTTCCACATTGAAAAAGTAATTAAAGGAGCTGTTCTAGGCTCGGGACTATGATTTAAAATAGTAGAACTGGGTGGATCCGTTGCTAAAGCTAATGCTGCAAATGTGTCCATGATTAAATTAACCCAAAGAAGTTGTACTGGACTAAAAACGGGTCTTTGTTTTGAATCAACAACTGCAGTTACAAAAGTGAGTAACACAGCAGTAAGATTAACTGTTATTTGAAACTACATATTTGATTATTTAATTCATTAATATATGGAAAACAATACCTGCAAAAATTTTCTAATAGCAAGAATTATTGCTCGACCCCATGCACATGCTTTAACTATAGAGGCAAAATTGTCATCCATTAAAATTATATCAGAAGCCTCTTTAGCTACATCGGTACCTGTTATTCCCATGGAAAACCCTACATCCGCCTTTTTTAATGCAGGACCATCATTTGTACCATCACCCGTTACAGCTACGACTTCACCCAATTCTTTAAGCTTAGAAACAAGGATTCTCTTATCCTCAGGGCTAGATCTTGCTAAAACTTGAAGCCGAGGTACTACTATATTCATATCTTCAGGACTCAGGTTTCTAAAATCAATTCCTTCCATAAGAATACCTCCAGGAGTGTATATACCACATAATCTAGCAATAGCAGCAGCTGTAATCTTGTTGTCACCTGTTACCATTCGAACTGTTATCCCTGCCTTTTTACAAACGTTAATTGCATCCTTTACACCCTCTCGTAATGGATCCATGACACCCACAACACCAATAAAAACCATCTCAGAAAATATATCATTGAAACTAAAATCCGAACTATTTAATAAAGTTTGAGAGCTGCTCATGGGCCAAGAATCAAAATCTCTATATATAAGCGCAATAGTCCTTAAAGACATAGAAGCATATTTAGTAATTGTTTCACATATTAAATTCTTATCTTCCTGCCTTAAAGGTGATATAGAGAAACTATCAGAATCTTCTGATAGAGGATTGTCAAGTATAAATGATGAATACTCTAGCAATATTTCACTGGCCCCCTTAATATATAATCTTGCTCCACCATTAGGCAAAGAAATAATTGTTGCCATATATTTTCTTGATGAATTAAATGGTATAAATTGTAATATATCCACCCTTTCTCGTTCAACAGTAGGATCATTCATGCCAAAGTATTTCTGAGCAAATTCTAGCAAAGCACAGTCGGTTTTAGATCCTACAAAAACATTTTGACCTTGTTGATCTGTACTTAAAAATGCAGTAGAATTAACAGCTATACTTTGAAGGATAAGCTGTTTCACGCAAGGATTTAATGATCTCGAAAAAGAAGAAAAATCCATACAAATCATTCCATCTACCATATTCTCATAACTTTCTAAATTAGAATAATCCAGAAACTGAGCTGAAAGGCCTATTGTCCCAATAACCAATGTCATTTTATTCTGTGTTAAGGTACCCGTTTTATCTGAACATATTGTAGTTACATTCCCCATAGTTTCACAAGATTTTAAATGACGCACTAAGTTATTTTCTTTAGACATTTTTCTAGTGGCATATGCCAGAGTTAAAGTAATAGCAAGAGGAAGTCCTTCCGGAAGAGCAACTACAACTATAGTGATAGAACTAATCAAAATCCTCATAAAATTCATCGTTTTTTTGTAAGATGAATCCTCATTTTCTAGAAAATATAACAAAAAGAAAAAAAAAAGAATATTAAATAACATAAAGCTAGTACTGAAAAAAATTACTGAATATAATATAAATAAAAACAACTTACAATATCCCAAATTTCGAAATACCAATAGCAAACTTATTTAATTTTATTTGTAACGGAGTATCATCTGATTCCGTTTGAATAGAAGCCATAATTTTCTCATAATATGAATGTTCACCAACAGATGTAACAATATATTTCCCAGTTCCTTCAAGTATTTTACTCCCACTTATCATAAAAGGATCATATTGCTCGTCAAACATCACTTTGGCAGTATTAGATAATGACGAAGAACATGATACTTTTTCAATCATATTTGATTCACCAGTAGCACCTGACTCATCACAATAAACATTATAACCATCAATCAAAACTCCATCAACAGGAAGGAGATCACCCAATTCAAAGAGTAATATATCGCCTACTTGAAGTTCATAAACTGAAATACTAACAGGTTTTTGAGATCTTATAACTCTAACCTCATAATCTTCTTTCTTATTACACATAAGAAACAAACTGTATGAAAAAAAACAAGTTTAAAATACCTTTGCATTCAATTTTTCAAATTGCACCTCCTTTTGATAATCATTAATAGCACTGACAAGTGAAATAACAACAATAGCCACCAGAATAGCAATCCCATCAATACTTAGTAAAATCAATAATGATCCATTTAATAATAATAATAAAACTACCCTGAATTTTGCATTTCATCGGAAACACTTTTATCATGAATTGCAAAATATCTATGATATGCATCTATACCAAAAGAAACAATTGTGGCACATACCAATAATATAAGTATAGGATCTCTAAAAATAAGCAAAACTAATGGTATTATGCCTTTTACACGACGTCTAGGTGTTCGATTCACACCAAAAATAGAAATACGAGTTTTAAATGAATTGCCATAAAAATTTATAAAATCCTTAGTAGACTCAGATTTACCAATCAATACTTCTTTCAAAACCCGTATAAATTTAATTTTAAGAATATTCCCTAAAATAGAGGATAATATTTGAAAAAAGGTACTAAAAACATTATTAATATATAAAAAAAGACATTTAAAAAATATCGATATTTTTAATAAAAAGCTAGGTTTATCAGAAGTAGATTTTTCCTGTAAAATAGAAAAAATATCAAAAAAAGATCTATATTTCTTCTCAAAAAAAGAATAATTATCATATTTTCCCCCTCCTTGTTTCTTTGATTTTAAAGGTTCATTTTTTATTTGATAATTTTTACACATTTTTTCATATCTAATATAAATATTATTAAAACAGTATACATATAATTAAATGATAAAACAAACATTAAATAATCACCTGTACTCATTAAATCTTTCATCGTTACACGATTAGTAATATATTCCTCATCCATTCTAAGACCCGTAATAGGATCTGTATGTAATCCAAGATATAATCCTTCAATACCAGCAATAATTTGAAGAATTAGTATATTCTTTGGATCAATAAACGTTTGAAGTTGTTTTGCCGTAAATGCAAAGGGATTATCTATATCTGAACTAGCAATTGCTAACGTTCGTAATGCCATCTCTCGGTCAGGATACGTTTCTTCAGATTTATGATAAATAGAATATGATGTCATTGTCGTTGCATCCCATGAATCTGCACTAAGATGTTGAGCTGATACATCACATTGAGCTAAATAATCCAATTGATTAAGAGATGAATCAGGATATGATATTTGGTCTGATAACCCTGACCTATAACACGGACATTCATCTTCACTTAATGAATCTGAAGAAATATTCTATAAATAAACAATATATTAGTAATTAAACATTCTTTAAAAAGCTGTATCTCAATCATAATTTTAAATTATAATTTAATAAAATTAATACGCATATAATAAGTAAATATGTATATTTACTTATTATATGCGTCATTTATACGTTATACATGCGCATTAATTTCATAATTATAATAAAATATTGAGATTCAACTTCATCTTATACTTTACCGATGTATCAATTTTAATAATCGGTACGTTCTGATTTAATGTTGGCTTATTTCCGCTCATAGCATTATAATTTTCTACAAAAAATAATCTTCTTTTTCTAAACCATTAATCAATTTCTCTATAAAATATCAAGAAAGTGCCATATTTTAACAAATTAACCAAGATTCTTTTTAAAAACGCATAAAATCAAAAACCCGTTTATATAAAATCGCTCACAACCTATTTCACCGAAACAGGAAAATTTCAATTAAGGACACTCCGAAAATACCCTAAAATAATAAATTGACTTTAAAATATTTTATTGAAAGATAAATTATATTATATATAACATTATATAAAGAATTTTTTATAAGATCAATTGATAGGGAAAAATGGTTATATATAATTTAAAGATTTATATAAAAAATGAATAACACATGAACAAATTATGATAAAAATTGAAGATATGTTAAATCAATATTTTATATAGAGTATTCTAGAAAAAATAATAAAACTTAATTTTTCTTTAATATCTTAGATGGACACTTTAAAGTAGTTATAAAAATATGTAAATATTATGATTTATAAAGTCTAAATATTATATAAATATTATATAAATATTTAAAAACAATTAAAATCAATCCATCATTCCTATTAATAAATGCCCTTTTTATAAATTATTAATATGATTCATATATTCCATAATGATTCATTAGATTTATTATGATAAGATCCAAGCATAGCAATCGAAGCACAACGTACCATTTTAAGATATTCTGACATTCGATCACTTATTAAAAACGTTTCATATATTTTTTTTTCATCATCAGCTACAATACAAGATAATTCCATACATGCATGTAAATTTCTATTATAATATGTTAATAAAAGTAATAATAAACATATATTTACCTTGGAAAAAGTGTATGTGTATCATAATAAACTTTATGTAAAAGACAAACAAGTTCAGGTATATACATATTTCTTATTTTCATTAATTCCTTATACGTAATTGGATCTATTATATATTTAATATAACATAAATCATTTTTACAAACATATATATATACCGTCTGCTTCAGATACAAAAAGTGTATCTGGATGTAACCAACTTCCTTGAATAAGTTCATAAAATGTCGAAACACATTCCTCAACTGCTCTCTAAAAATCATTAGAGCATTCTTTTTTCATTCTTGAATACCAACCTGAACCTCTAATTTCCATTGTCTTTTCCCCATAAAATTATTCTTATCCATACTATATTAAAAAATTAGAAATATATTTATTTAATTAATTATTACTTACGCATCATTTAAGCCGCTCGACATAATATTTTTCCAGTTCTCATATTTCATATATCCAATACATAATGAAGAATAACCCAAAAATTCTGTAGCATACCTAAATCTTTTGTCTTGTTCAAGTCCATCTTCATTTTCTACCATATCCCTAGTTATTAATATCGACGAAGACAGCCTCAAATTGAGAGCTTGAGCAGCATTTAGCCTTCCTCTCACTAATAATATTATTTAATTTAGAATTATTATTTACAAATACTCATACAAAGAAAACGTCTATAAAGAATATTTCCTTTAAAAATAATATCATATTTCAAATCATCTGAAGATTTCATCCATTCTAGAGCTCTTATTTGATATAAATCCCATTCAGATGGTGCATCTGTAATGGGCACTAATTCACCAGTAAATGAGTTGAAAACATCATCGTTAATTAATGCTGTAGAATATACAATATCAACAGTTCTTCTCAGTGAATTTAACATATCGAGTTTATATTTAGAAGCTAAACTCAATTGGTCTACACGTTCTTGATCATCATCAATATCTTTAAATATATGTTAGATATATTTTATAATTTAAACCTAACATACTACTTAAGAATTTTGCATAAATTTCCATGGATATATCATGAGGAAGTTGAGAAACATATAATGGAACAATATTTTTCTACAGTTTTTAAAAATTGTACAATATTTTAAAAATGTTATAACTTACTTTACCACCTGCAGCCAATAATTCTATGTATGCCTGTATAAGATTATTGCAATTATTTTGATCAACTGGCACGTTGGTTTGCCTTAATAATAAAATGAAATGAACAACAAATCTTAAAAAAGATGGAACTGAAGCTATATCTATAGAACCTCTTCTATCCCGAATATCCTGTAACTGTTTATTAAGATTCAGAATCAATTCATCAATTTTTGATGTTATAATATTCGACTGAATAATTCTCATTGGTTCATTTGCAACATTTCTATAAAATTGTTATTTAAATATAAAGAAAAAAACAGTATACCTTAATAATTCATTGTCACTATGAACCAAATTTTCCAAAACAGAAGATAAAGAAATAGACTCAATACCTGGAATAAGTATATCATGAGATGGATTAATCTTTCCAAGCTGTTTAAGATTCTATTATAATATAAATATTACGTTATAGCATAGTTAATTTTTACAGTGGTTATTTGATGTTCGCAAATAGAATTACAGTAAGCCCATAAATAATCCTCCCATGTTTCACAAACTTGAAGCACCTAATAATAATAAAATATTATATTATCATTAAAATAAAATGTACCGATTGAAAATCTCCACATAAAGCACCATATAAGGCTCTTTCATAAGGATCCAGTTCCGTTTGTTTAGATAGTTCATAACACATCTTTTTCCAAAGTTGTTTTCTTTTAGTTCCCATAACACCTAATTCAGAATTGTTTTCGTCTTTATCACTTTCAATAAAATATTATAGGACAAAAAAATATTTATACCAATCAATGGATCTCTATATTCGACGCATCCTTGAAGAATTGCAGATCTCAAAAAATTACCAGTTTCTTTACAAAGATCACATGCTTTATCAAAATCTCCAGATCTTATAAGTAAAAATAAATTACGAAGAAATTTACGTTCAAATTCCTAAAAAATTATAAAAAAGTTAAATAAAATAAGTTCTTACGGAATCTTTATCATCCAAAAACTTTCGTTGTCTTGTCGGAGCATCCGGGTCCAATTCATCAATTAATTGATCCTCTTTATATAATTTTCTTTGTAATCTTTTCATTCTTATATTTTCCCTTGTATATAACCATTTTTTTCCGGATATCTCTAACAATGGGGGTTCTGGAAAAATATCTTTTAACCAGTTTAATACAATCTAAAACATTATTAGTCAAATATATAAATATAAATAAATAAAAAACAGTATTCTCCATAGCCTCTGGATTTTGAGCATAAAACATTTCTTCTAAAACTACATTTGAAGAATATTCATGAATATTCGGCAATTCATATGACTTTTGTACACGATGACTTAATGATTAGATTTAATATTTAGAAATAAGAAATAAATTACGAATATAATCTTTGAATAAGATCCCAAGTTTTACATTCTAAATCCCATTTTTCAAGTTCTAATGAATCCTCATGATGTTCAGATTCTATTAATACATCCAATCTAAATATTATAAAAAACCAATTATGTATATATTGAAAAAAATAAAGAACCTTTTTTGTCCATACATATAATACTTTGAAAGTAACCCATTTTCACCAAACATTTCTGAATCTTTATATCGATCAAAAATTATAGCGTATTCATCAAATTCTTCCCCAAGAATAATATTTGATTCTTCTATATATATATATATATAATAAATATCATTTTAAATAAAATATTAAATTTGTCTAACTACCTATTATTTCACTCAATATAGGAATATTTTCCATCTAAATTTCATTAAAATCTTTATTTTTAATAAAAAAAATTCTTCATTATTAAATAATCAAATACTTTTTCTAAATTTAACCCGAAAATAAAGTTATTCATATCATGTTTTTCTAAATCTTTCATATTCCAAACACTTTATACTAATAATATTTATTAAATAGAACTTTATCTTAAAAAATGAATATTTAACGTTAATATTTTTACATAACGTTTATCTTAACGACAAGAATTATTTAAAGGGTACCTTAAGATAATTAAAAGACCTTAATTTTAAGAATATTTGAATAAATTATAAGATTTTGAACTCTTAAATGGAATATTGCTATTGGTTAATATCTATTCCTGAAAAATCCCAAGAAAAAACGACAACATTTGAAGATTTTATAAGTCATTTATCATCTAATGCACATAATTACGCACAAGTTTTTAAATTTATTATACCTTATTTAAAAGTTTATTTTTATAACTTATAAATATTATTTTTATACTATTTAGACTGGAAATTTGGATTCTTTAATTTGTCAAAGTGAAGATCTTGCAAAATTAGACGAAGACGCTAAAGAATCTATTTTAAAAATAATAGAGATTCTTAAAGAAATTTTGGACAATGATATAGATAAATGTATTCAACAATTGACTATAGATAATAGTTTGTTTTTTTTTAAGATATATTAACCCATCTTAAATAAATACAGAATCAATCGAACATTATCTTCAAACATTTCAATGGAATACAATGAAATATAGAATAGATTTATCTATTAATGTTTTAATACAAATAATTAAAAATGTTTGAAAAATAGCAATTATCTAATAAATTAATAATGATCAGGAAATTCTTTCAATTGAGGAATTAAAAAGAAAATATCAATCTTATAATCAAGCAAAAAATAACCTTTCTACTTTGGAACGCAAATATACGTTTTTTTATCTGTTTGTTCTTATAAAAAATATCTAATAAAATATATAGGGGCGATTTATCTCAATGTAGTCTCACAAATATTGTAAAAAAAGAACACATAGTTTGGGAATCGGAATATCTCGAAACAGTTTTGATCTCAGTACCCATGTTCATATTCACTATTTTTTAAAAAAAATCTTATTTTATTTAGATCTAATAAAAAACTCTGGCTCAAATCCTATGAAACTATAACTCCAATGATTGTTTGTCGTTCTGCTTTGTAAAACTCACTATTTCTTTTACCATTATTTTAATACAGTATAGTGAGATTTCTAAAGATGATAAATATATTCTCTATAGTGTTGTGGTTTTTAAACAATATGTACAGGAATTTAAACAAAAATGCCGTGAGATCAAGTTAAGAAGACGCCCATTCTATTATTTATTAATCATAATTAGATGTATACCCAGAGATTTTCAATATAAAGAAAATCTTCATATAGAAGAACAAAATGAATTTGAAAATATCCAAAAAAAAGAAAATAAACTATGGGTTAGTTTACATCTATGCCCTTTAATACAATTAATTTTGTAGTGTGAGGTTTTACGCTTAATACAAGCATCCTTTAGTGATATATTTCAAGCATGGATACATTTAAAGGCTATAAGAATTTTTGTTGAAAGTATTTTAAGATATGGAACTCCTCCCAATTTCATTTCAGTAATCATAAAGGTTATTTATCATTTCATTATTTATGATTTTTCTAATTTTTAAAAGCCTAATCTAAAATATAAAAATAAAGCCAAAAAGGCCTTAGATTCAATCTATTCTCATTTTTCTTACACAACTAATACAAATAATTCATCCGGAAATACAATTAATCATGAATTAATTAATAGAAATATTACTGCATTCATGGAAAATCTTCATATTAATGAATATACGGAATATATTTTTTATGAACTTTCTTTAACTTTATTAAATACATAATTCTTTAACAAAAAATATCGAAATTCATTGATTAATATTTCATTAATAATTATGTTATGTATGTATAATTTAATGGGCTTTTAATGAAAAATAGTTTAACTTTTTCGAAAATTAAATGATTTTTTTATAATTTCATTAAAATATGGCAATTGAAACATATTTTCAAAACAATTTATCTGTCAAAACCAAATTGACATACCATATTTTTTTACCATATCTACTATTTAATTCATATAATTCAACATTTTGTCACAAATATATTCGTTTTATTTCCGTAAAATCATTTTATCATTTTTATCATCTAAAAGGCCATTAGAATCATCAAAGACCATGTTTAAGCAATATATTTATTCCAAATGGAGTTTCCTATCAGAATCCCTTTAAAACGGGTATTTTTTATCATTTATTACTATTAAATTTACTTTTTTTAAGAAACTGGATATGATCTTCTAATTAAAGCTGGATTTTTACGCCAAGTATAGAATATCATTTCTTAATAAACTTAAGAATTATAGTCGTCATCAGGAATATATACATTTCTACCATTAGCACTAAGAGTTCAACAAAAAATAGAAAACATTATTGATAAATCTTTACATAAAATTTGTGTGTATTTTATTCATATTATTTCTAAGAATAATATTATAGGTGCATCTAAAATTTCTCTTCCAAATCTTTTAATGTCTAACTTATGGAAAAAATCAAAAAGATGGGATTTATTAGAAAAAGAGGTTTATAATTTAATTATATCAAAACATATTCATTTTGTACAGCTTTTTAAGCTTAAAAATAGAAAGGGTACAGAATACTGTCTTTCTCCTACACATGAAGAAGAGATAACGAATTTAATTGCTAAGGAAATATCAAGTTGGAGACAATTACCTTTAAGATTATATCAAACAGGCATATAATTATTATTTTTATATATTTTAATTTAATATTTTAAAGGAAGAAAATTTAGAGATGAAATGAGACCAAGAGGTGGTTTATTAAGAGGATATGAATTTGTCATGAATGATTTATATACATTTGATAAATCCAAACAAGATGCCATGCACACTTATGAACTCGTATCCGATGTATATAAAGAAATTTTTTCTAAACTTGAGTTACCAATAGTTATAGTAAGTCTATGTTTTGTATTGCACTCTTTTTTTATCTTAAATATTATAGGCAGAAGCAAATAATGGTAATATTGGAGGACATCTTTCACATGAATTTCATATTATATTTCCATGTAGTATATAAATACTTTTAAACATTTTTAATTAATTATATACAACAGTAGGGGAAGATATCCTCATTATGTGTCAATCTTGTGGATATGTTTCAAATGAAGAACTTGCATCTGTTAAACCAATTTTTCCTATTTCATTTAAATTTGAGAATTGCAACCATTTTTATATCAAAAATATCAATAATACAGTTATAGGGATTGCATATATACCAATTGATCGGGAAATTAATATATTACTTGTTAATAACCTTATGAAAAATATAACTTCAGAAACACTAACTATAACGCTTAAAAACAACATAAAAAATGAAATTAAAGATCACTATAAAAATGAAATCATTCATATTCTTGATATAAACTTTAATCCAAAGTCTTTTACGTATCCAAATCATCTAAAGTACTTTCAAAATAATTTAATATCCGCATCTATAACTAAAGCAAAAGAGAACGATTTATGTCATAGATGTTCTCAACCTTTGAAATCTAAAAGAAGTATAGAATTGGCTCATACATTTTATCTTGGTACAAAATATTCATCTACTTTATCTGCAACATTTATTTCTGAAAAAGATAACAATATTTTACCAATTGAAATGGGTTGTTATGGCATAGGGATATCAAGAATACTTTCTTCTTTGGCAGAAATAAATAAAGATGATAAAGGTCTTATTTGGCCAATAACAATTGCTCCATGGAAGGCTATTGTCATATCATCATCAGATTTAGATCACGTATTATATAACGTATATGATATGATTATTCATTATTTTGAGGAGGATTCTATTATTATTGATGATAGGAAAAGTAAAGGGTTTATATGGAAAATGAAAAATTCCGATTTAATAGGATTTCCATATATTATAATTATAGGAAAACGTTGGAAAGAAGCAAAAGAGTTAGAAATTCAAATTAGAAAAACAGGGGAAAAAATATATATTAAACCGGAAAACATTAAAAGTGTTATACAATAATTTAATTGAAATAATCTATTAAACATGAATAATAAATAATTAATAATTATTTAGAAAGTTATTTAAATTATATAAAAAATATACTAAAAATATGACACGTAATAATCAGAGTTATTTAAATTTTAAATCATACATTTTACAATCATTCATATTATATAAAATCATAATTTTGTAAAATTTGAGAAATCCATTTGTATAAATTTTTATATAAAAAAAATTCAAAACAATAAAATCATTCTTATGTTAATCATTTTATTTTAATAAATTACTATTAAGAAAATAAAAATTACAATAAATAAAAAATCAATTTTCCAAAATATTAGAATACTCATCAATGGAAGCAAAAACGGGTAATTGTTTTAATTTTTTTCTTTTAATATAACTATTTTTCTCATTTAATTTATGCTTAGATCCAGTAGAAATAATTGACGTGATTTCATCCATAGATTCATTAAAAGATGTCTGACTTAAATTATCGAGATTATTATTACTAATTAAATCATTTTCAAATTCACAAAAATCCAAATGATTATCATCCAATTCTTGACTATCTATATCACTCATACTGTAAATACTTCCATTCATTTCCATATCATCTTCAATACTTTCTAATTCTTCAAAATCACTATTTTCTAATTCACATTTAAATTAATATTTCCATTATGTTATATCTAATCATACCGTTTTTAGAAGAATCATTTTGTGATGCCTTAATTAATTTTTTATTATTCATAGTTTGTCTATGTTTTTGAGAAAAATACTTAAAATAAAAAACCTCATCAGATGCAATTTCATCAAGTTTTTTACCAATAAAAGATCCTTTGCTTAAAGACTGATTTGAAAAAGTTTTATCTTTGGTGAGAAAAAATTGATTTTTATTATTTTTTTGGAACATTGACTGCATGATAGAATGTTGAGATGAAATTTTAGTTTTAGGATCTCGATAAATAAACTTATTCAAGAAATGCGAAAGTGTATATAATGAAAGATTTGGTTCTGATGGCATTTCATAACCATATAATAAGGATTTTGCAAATGAAGTTATTGTAGGGTGAAAATGATGAAGAAAAGGAATCTAGAAGATAAATAACATAAAAAACACAATATAATATTTCCTTACCAATTCCCATAAATAAGAATTATCTACATTGCTATAACGAGGATCACGTTTACGACTATCGTATTTATCCAAATTACTTGACGAATTGAATTTATCCTTATTTTTTTTTGCAAACAATTCATTCTGATTTTTATGTAAAAGATTGTTGAAATCATTTTTCTCAACATTATAGACATAAGATTTATTATATAAGGATCTTATTTCTGGATGAATTTTTTCCAACTTTGTATTTTAGAAAAAAATCATTAAAACTTAAAGTAAAAACCTCATGAAGCAAAATCATTATTCCGCAAACAAACGTTACTTGATGCATATTGGCGGACTGAATCAATCTTTTTACAAAAGACTTTACCCTAGTTTTATTCATATCTGCCTTAATAGCTTTGAAAAGAAGATTAAGATACGTGACTTGTTTAGATGAATTAAATAACTTAAAATTCTGAATTGATTCGTATAAAGCTTTATAAAATCTATCTAATATATCCTTTAAAAATATTAAATAAAATCAAAAGTATGTTTTTTAATTTTACTTGTTGAAATCTTGATATCTGAAAAATTAAAACCAATGCTTGAATGGAAGTATTAAAATTAATATTATGAACCATTATAAATAATGTATTTATATGATTCTCAAATCTATAGAGATTAATATTAATCTAATAATTTCAAATAATTTACACTCTATCATCAATTTTTGAAAAAGGAAATGCTCTATTTATTCCAGACATAACTGCCAAAATTAATTTTGAATTTATTTCTTTCTTATATACATCATAATCATCCTTATTTAAATTTTTCAGATTATTCTTATAAATTTTATAATATTTTTGTTTTTTTACATTATTTGTATTTTGTGATAATTTTATAAGTTTAGTAAAAAATGAAAAATAAATATTCATTAAATGATTCGCAACATTCGTTATTTTCTTTGACAAAACAATCTGATTAAGAGTAATTACTGCATAGTATTGAGCATGCTGTGATACAGAAGAACGGAAAAGAAGCCGTTCAATTTCAGATATAATAACATCTTTCATAGTAGGATGTGCTGCACTTAATTGCAAAATGCAATATGATGTTTTTGATGCAACCTTTTTTTCAGGATCACCCAATTTATTTACTAAAAGCCTCAATAAATTCTGTTCCTGTTCGGGCTTATCTCTAATTAATTCAAATACACATGTCACCATACGTGTTCTCAGAAAAGATAAGGGATCTTTTAAGAGATTTGAAAGAATCCCTAAATACTCAAAATAAAAATGTTTCAAAAAATCCTCAAATGCCCATAAAATTAAATGTTTTTTCGTTACATCCTTAGAACCAAGGAATTCCTGTTGTTTAAAATATTTTAACTTCCGATTAGGCAATATTGTTGATATAAAAAGATCCTTTAAAGCCTGAAAACTTTGAATAATTTCTGTTCTATTTCTCTTTTTGGTCATATCTAACAATAACCTCATTTTTTTCGAAGAATGTAATGGAGATTCCTGAATTGATAATGTTAAGGCACTAATTTTATCACTTAACGTTCCTGATTCCATAATATTATTAAAAAACTGCTTATCCGAAGGAGACACATGAGAAGATGTATTATACACTTCTTCCTCACGTTTAAGATATTTATTTGCTTGTATATATAATTTTTCTATCAACTCTTTATTTATTTTTCCAGGAGAAAGAGCAGGAAACTCCTCTAAATACCATTGTGGCCTTGGAAAACATATCTTAACTGTTTAAATACATATAATTGTTTTAAAATATATAAATATACCAATTTAAAAATTTCCTTATCCTTTTGGTTGGCATGCCAACCATCAGAAACTTGCATCATATTTGAAACATCAATTTCCTGTGTTTTCCTTCCATTATTTTTTGAATTCTTTACAGATTTCATATATATAATTTATTATTTAATGTTGGCTATTTTTTTTTTAAAAATAGTTTTTTTTTCAAATTCATATTTACTTTTTAAATGATTTAATATTCTTAATTAACCCTTTCTTTTTCATGCAAAATATTCCACTTTTCCTCAATTTTTTTACGCATATATATATATTAACTACATTTTTTTTAATCTTTTATTTTAATCAAACTTGATAAGTTTTACAATTATTTCTATTCATTCTCCTTATTTATATATTTATCTATTTAAAAACCCTAACCCACCTTTTTAAATAAACGATTTTTATTTTGGTTTTTAATATTTCTATAATATAAATATCATTTTATTATATTAAATAACTCATTTATAAATATGCATATATATTCATTAAAATGTAAAATATTGTTTTTATTTTAATTAATTATATATTGATTGATTAATCTTTATATAATTAATAAATTATTTTAAATTTTATTATTTATAGAAATACCTACAACTTCTCTTGATACGCATTTATAATGTTAATCAAATATTTTATTTCTTTTTTATAAAAAACTATAAAAAGGGAGATGGAGGAAAGGAAATCAGAGGTAAAACGTAATTACTTTAATAAAATTAAATATATATTTTATAATAGATTTATTCATGGAATATACAAACCAATGCATTTTTAGAAGAACTTTTATCAAGTATTCGATTACGATCTATTGCATGGGAAGGACATCAACGAACAGGACTTATAACAGAAGAAGAGATTAAGAAAATTAAAGTATTAGATTTTCAATCAAGAAAATCTCGTGCATCTATTATATTAGAAGTACTTTATAAACTATCTATCTCGATATCAAATAAATAATTTAATATATATATAGGAAAAAAAAGAATACGCGGAACTTTTTTTAACGTTATTTCAACGTGTTCAACGAATTAATCTTCTTCAATACTTGTTAACTTTATGTAGTGATCTTCTTGATGGTTTATTTTATTTCTTTTTTTCATTCATTTTTACTCATTCTTAACCTTTTTAGATATTCCAGAATTTTCAAATACCTTTCTTATACACAAAAATAAGGAAAACCTTCCATTTTCACCATTAATAAGGTATTCTTTGCAATAGAAAAAAATATTTGACTCACTTTTAGATTATTAAAACATGATGATCAAATTATATCCTTATTATCCGGAAAAATTGCCTCTTCTCTTATTAGGTACTATTATTCATTATTATTGTTATTTTAAATTCATTTCATCATTAGTGAAGCCTCTCTTATTCCTGTTAATACACTTTCACAATTTTTCGAATGGATTTCTTCTCTTTGTCAATCATCTGATCATAATATCCAAGATTTGGCTGTTCAGGCGTTAACAGAAACGCTTAAAACTTCTTTTAATCGTCTACAGTTTTGGAAAGAATCTACATACATGCAGAATTTAATATGCATTTTAAAAAACAATCAAGATAATTTACAACTTCAATACCATACATTACTTATTATTTGGCTTATTACATTTGAACAAAAAATCGCTAAAGAAATAAATAGGTATAATTTTTTATCTTTTATAAATGTCATTTGACCCTCAAATAGACGACATAGTATTATTCTCATTTTAGTCAATTTATTAAAAAATGTTATAAAAGAAAAAATAATACGTGTTATTTTCGCTATATTTAGAGTCTGATAATGATACTATTATTATTTAAGCTTATTCCCAACAGAATTTAATCGACTTGGCGCATTTTGAAAATCTTTCAACCATGCTTGTTGTCAAACTTCTTCCTCTCACTGAGACTATTTCAAATAAAAAATGGCTTGATAAAGAAACAATTGAGGATATAGAATTCATTAAATCAAGTCTCAAAGCGGATCTTGAAGGGTTGGCGTATGTATATTATTATAACAAATATCTATTTTCTAACATTTTAGTACATTTGATGAATATGTCTTAGAAATAGAATCGGGACATTTAAGCTGGACACCTTCACATTCTTCCGAAAAATTTTGGAGAGAAAATGCATCTAAACTGATGAACAATGATAGTTTATTACTTAAAAAACTTATACGTCTTCTCATTGCCTCAAAAGACCCACTTGTTTTAGCTGTTGCTACTCATGATATAGGAAAGTTTATTCAACAATATCCCAATGGAAGACTGTAGAGACTTTTTCTTTTATTTTATTCTCTAATATTTTTCAGTTATGCACAAAAACTTGGTGCTAAACAAAAAATTATGGAGTTAATGACACATTCTGATTCCGATGTAAAATATGAAGCATTAACCACTGTTCGGCGATTTATGTCACAATTATAATGTATTTTTTTAAATTTATTTTCATATATATTGATACATTTAGGATCCAAAATTTGCTTTTTTTGTAAATTATAACATTTTGAATATTTTATTAATATGTTTGTTTTCACAAGAGGACAGAAATGTAAAATGATGACTACTTTTTCGAAAAAATCGTTAATTATGATACATTTTTACCTATATTTTATTTTTAAGAGTAAGTCTTATCAATTTTAGGTAGTTAAAAAAAGACAGTGAAAGTGTAAATTCCTGAATTAAAATAAATTATAAAATTATTTTAGGATCAATATGTTTCTTTTTAAATTTTAATTTTCCTTTAAACTTTACATATAATAAATAAATATTTATATTTATTTATTAATTTTAATTTAAGGAATAGTATTTATAATATTATAATATAGTTATTATTCTGTTTAATCTAACATAATTATTATATATATTTATTATCGTATTTAAGAATATTATGAATTAATTATAATACTTTTTTAAAAAAATATAAAAAGGCAATTAATATACATTTAAAAGAATTTAATATTTTAAGACTTAGATTTTTGTTTTTCTTAAATTCTTTAATCTATTTTTCTATCTTCGAACACATAATTCATACAAATTCACTTATTTTACATATATTTAATAAGTATTTTATAACATTTTATATATTTATTAATAAATACTTTTAATCTATTTTAAAGAATGAACAATAATTAATATAATTTATTAAGTTTTAATGTGGGGGGATTTTTTAAAGAAAGCAATTGCTAATGTAGAACAATTTACTCATGAAAATTCAGGTAAAATAGATTAAATAATATTTTAGGGATTTATATCTTTTTATATGACTTTTTGAAGACTTAAACATTATATAATTTTAATAGAACTAATATATTTTAGTCAAATCATCTAATGATATTTCTACTTCAAATAAATCATTACTTAAAAAAATAGGACAAAGTAATCGTAAACCTATTCAAGAGAGATTAGCTTCTATTATTACGAATGTACAAAGTGCTACTCGTTTAACAGAAAATCGATCTCATGCATCAACAGATTATCAAACAATTTGTACAGATCAAATTGTACAAAGAGGTCAAAAAATTACTTATCCAATATATGAAACAAATGAAATAACTGAAAACCGACTTTCCAGGGTTTTTCCTGCATCAATGCCTGATTTTATAAAAGATCATAGTATAAATAATGTCGATTTAAAAGATAGTTCAAAAAATATATCTTCAAATTATCAGGCAAAAAAAAAGAATAATTTTTTATCAGGAACTTCTATATCCACTAACTTAGATGTTAGTGCTATGCCTATTAACATAAGGCAAATAATAGATCAAAAGAATAAAGAAATATCTACATTGTTAGAAGAAGGAGAAAAATTATCTAAAAAGGAATTAAAACATATGACTATCATTAAGAATCTTCGTTCTAATATTAAAAAGAATGAAAAAGTAATAATTGAGATGGAAAATAAAATGAAAAAATCAGAATTGGAAATAGCTAAATTAAAAGAAAAATTAAATCATACTTCTGAAAACAATAAATTACTTTCAGATCGTTTAAATACAATGATTAAATTAGAAACAGAGTATAATACTTTAAAAAAAGAACAAAATCAATCTAATGTATATGGTATTATCTACTTAGTAATTCATTATTTATATTCATAGTTTGAAAACAATAACATTTCGAAAAATTTGGGAAGTATAGAAACATTTACCAATAAGTCAGAGAATCATTATTATTCTGAAGCAATGGAGATTCAACAATCGAAATCATCTTTATCAGAAACCTCAAATATTTCGAATATCAATTTAACTTTATTAGAGAAAAATCATAAATTAGAAGTTGATACTTTGCATTCTCTTTTGGAAGACCAGAAAACCAAATTTTTAGAAAAAGAAAAAGATTATATCGAAGAAATATATGTAATTTTAGAATCTAAAAATAAGAAAATAACTTAATCACTATAGATTTTAGAAGCAAAAATCGAAACTTTAAGAAGCAATTTGGAAGAAACATCACATATTATGAACACGAATGAATATGCTAAATTATTGCAACAAAACGAAACTCTACATACTCAATATTTAATTGCTTTTGAAAATTGGAAACAAAAAGAAGACGATTTATTTTCTAAAAATATAGTTTTAAAAAATGAAAATGAAAAATATCTCAAAATAATACACCAAGAAAGTTTGAAGTCAGAATGTTTGGTAAAAATATCTTTTTTCTTTTCAATTACTTATGAAATAAAAGGGTAAAAAAATAGAATCTGCAAATGAAGAAATAAAAGATTTAAAAACAAAACTATCTAGTAATGAAAATATTATTAAAGATACTGGATTACTAAATAATGCTCTTAAAGAGAAAGTTTCTAAACTTGAAAAAACCATTGTTAAAATGAACGCCAAACACAATGAAGAATTAAAAGAATTAGAAGTATCATTAAAAATGCAACACAGTAGTCAAACAAAAGAGCAATTTGAATTGAATGATAATAATGAGTCTGAAATACCAGCAAATATTTCTGAATTAAATAAACTAGCAAAGACATTATTAATCGATAATAATTCAGATTTACAGGGTAAGAATTATACTTTAAAATATAATAAATTGATATTTAATATTTTTATAGAACATTTGGATATTGATTCACATAAAAAAATATACCCAAATACTTTTTTTACAGAAAATAAGTCTTCTTGCTCGCTAATTAATTCAGAAAATAATGATAAAAATGATAATAACAATAGTAATAGTACTAATGATAATTACTCCCAAAATGTGGAAAAATCTATCTTGTTACCAGGATTATCATCTCCATTTGATCTCCCTAATTATCTTAATACTTCTACATCTAAAGCTGAATCAAATATTAATATAATACAGCAACTAGGTTCATCTGTTCAAAGACTTGAAAGACAATTAATGATTGCGCGCGATGAGATTAATCAAATAACTGAGCAAAGGGATGAAGCAAGGAATGAATGTATTAACTTAATGATTGAAGTTGAAAAAACAAAAGAATTACAACATAAAATAAGCATTTTAGAAAAAGAATTAGAAAAAATAAATAAACGTTATGAACAATGTTTAGAGCTTCTTGGGGAGAAGAGTGAGAAGGAAGAAGAGTTAAAACAGGATATTAAAGATATGAAGGAATTATATAGCCAACAGATAGAAGAGCTCATTAAAAAACTTGATCATTCCTAAGAATTGGTACTGGTTTTTATTATTTTAGAAAAATATGTATGTTGAGGACCTATTTAACATATACTCTCTAAAATATAAAACTGATGCATTTTTTGAAAAATTATAATTTTACACCATCACGCTTACAAATCATTAGAACTTTTTTCTTGGTATCTATATCACCGCAAACATCTTCTGGAGTTTTTTTTTCATTGTTTTTTTGAAAAATATCAGCACCTTGTTTTAATAATTCAACAATTGCATCTGGATGACATTCCTCAAAAGCATAATGAAGTGGTGTATATCCTTCAGTATCTAATGCATTTATGAATGAATTATATGAAAGTAGAAGACGAATTAAGGGTACTGATCCTATTGCAGCAGCACGATGTAACGCTATTTGATGATGATTATCTTTTTCTTGAGCTAAAAAAGCAGCTTTTTCAAGTATTTTTTCAACAACCTTTAAATTTAATGATAAGAAAAGGAAACAGTTCGAAAATAATACCTTTATATGATTTTTACTTACAGCATGATGTCTAATTCATATTAATTATAATAATTTTATTAATAATTATTACAAGGCGGTTTGTCCTTCATGATTTTTAGAAGATAATTGACAAGTTTCTAATGATATTAGCTTTGATACAATTTTCTCGTTTCCAATCGATGCTAATATATATTAACATTTAGTTTTTTTTATATTTTTAAATATTACCTGACATATGAAGTGCCGTCCATCCTAGAAAAAAAGTTAATTAAAATATATCAATTATAAAGGATAAATATAACCACTTCCATCTTTTATATTAACATCAATATCTGGATTTTCAAGTAACAAAAAAACAATATCTGTTTGAGATCCAATACAGGCCCAATGTAATGCGGTTCGTTGATCCTGATCTTGTACATTAATAATAGATGGATTGTCAAAAAGAAGAGAAGTAAGAAGATCTTTATCTCCGTGAAAACTTGCCCAATAGATACTTTTTTCCATAAAAATTTTTATGCGCTTAAATCGATCGAAGTTATAATATTCATTTTTTGGCATCAAAAAAAAGTTTATAGGGTAAAATAACATTAATTATCAAGTATAAAACATAGAATAATAATATATTTAAGGTCCTTTTATAGGGTATTCTTTTTTTAATTGAAAAAAACCGTATTTTAAGAGGGTATATATAAATATTTATTAATTCAAAATTTTTAAATGTGTTTAAAAACAATAAATTCATCAGAAACTCAATTATGTGATTTATCTAATGATCTTAAAGATTGTATTATTACAAATTCAAAAAAAATATCGAATTTTCCCATTGAAAATTCCAAAAAATTATGTGAATCTGATGAAATTGATAGTTGGGAACAATTATTAGATAAACCTGAAGAACATTATGAAAAATTTCCATTAAAACAAGTATTATCTAAGGATGAATTTTCTAAAGAAAAAGAATCATCACAGATTTCTTTAAATCTAGGAATTCAACAAACACTTAAAACAAATATACTTGAAATATCAAATATGCTACCTAACATTTCTGCAAAAGAAATTTATGAAACTTTTGATACTGAAAAAGATCATATGAAAATTAAATGGATTAATCATACAAAAGCGCAACTTTGTTTTTCATCTGAAGAAGCTGGTAATTTTTCTTATAACTAAAAAAAATCACTTAACGTATTATTAGCAATAAATGCATATTTTAAATATCTCTCTTCATCTTTTTCAATTGGAAATTTATCTCCTTTACCTTCTGACTATTATTCTATTCATTCTTCAATATCATCTGCTTTTACATCTTGTGCAAAAACACCATTTACGGTGTTTCATAAAAATACATTTCTTGAAACATTAGAACCATTAAAATACTCTGTATCAGATAAAAGACCAGCTAAAACATCAACTGTAGCTAAACGTTTAATTACAAGTGTTCTTGGTATACGTGCATTGCGTACAGCTAAGGAAAAAGAATATGATGAAATTATGATACACCAATTTTTGAATACGCTCAAAGAAAAAAAAGAACAGGAGCGTCTTAAAGAGGATATATGGGAAAAAGAGTTTTAATTTTTTGAGTATAATTTTAATGTAAAATATTAATTTTACATATATATTTATAATACAGTGTAAGAACTGTATTATACAAGAAGCAATGCCTTAGATAATTGCTTAAAAGTATTGTTTATAAATTTAAATTTAACTCTATGCTTTATATTAAAAGTCTTGATTTTATATTTATCATAATATAAAGTTTGACCTAACTTTATTTCAATTTATAAACTTGAATTTTTACCACCAAGCTTAATTTTAATTAATATAAATCAGTCATTAATCTACAGGAGATCTACCTGTTCAATCATAACTTCAATTTGATCACCATCTTCCATATCCAACTATTATTTTTAAAAGATTTTTTTTTTATTAAAATTAAAAATAACCTCTGCTGGTGTTTGTTCAGGTCGTGCACGTTCACCATCCACAAGAAAACGAAGCATATTCATTGATTTTCCTTGACGTTCACAATATGCTTCCATTAATTTTTTAAGTGGTGTATGACGTTTAATTTTAAAAAAAACTTCATTACTATCATAACCAACAACCTATAATTAACTATTTAAATATATAATCTTTATTTTTAATCATAAATACTCTAATATTAATATGTTCACTGGGCTTTTTATCTTCCTCTGGAGGTGCTGACATTTCATATCAAGTTGAATATAAGTAAGTGTCCGAGAGGGTTATTACAAAGTAAATCAAGATTAGAATTATCAGAAAATGTAATAAAAATCAAGATAATATTCATTTATATACATTAATTATCATTTAAATAGATAATACTTTTTTAATTGTATCTAAATGATATATATTGATATTTTATATTTTAAAGAATTTAGTATTGAAATTTAAATAGAAAAAAAACTCATTTCTATTTCAAAATATCTTTTTCAATTTATTTATCTAATGTTTTTTGTGTTTTTATAAATCTTTTTGATCTTATTAAAAATGAACATCTCATCTCTCACTTTATTTCGCTTAACGACCAACTTTAAGATGGGAAATTGTTTAAGTTTATGTAAGGGAAATCAAAAAGATCAAAGGGTTTGTTACTTTATTTGAATTAAATTTTTAACTTATTTTAGAATAATTCATATGGAAGAACTTGTTTGTTACACTCAGAACAGAGTTCTTCAACATGGTAAAATAACGATTTATAAAAATCAATTTATAATTGTAGTTCATGTCATAGTGAACAAACATTTTTAATAGAAGATCCATCTAAAGATGAACAAGAAATTCTTTCTAAAATTGTTTTACGCACATCTGAGTGAGTTTAATGATATTAAAATTAAAAAATGATTAAAAAGTTCAGACAACTTATTGATATGTATACATTAACATCTGAAAAATTATCTCTTCCAAATATACTAGAACAAAAACCGAATGATTTGTATATTTATTAAATTCTAATACATTTATTAATAAGCTTAGAAGACAATTAGAACAATTAGTAGCACCGGAAACGAATATTTTCAATGGTCTAATTAGAGTGGGAATAACACGTAGAGAACAAGAATTATTAGAAAATACTGCACTACTTGTAAAAAAAGCAATACAACAGGCAAAAATGATTAAAGATGTTGGTCAAATTGTTATTAAACTCAATGAATTTGAAGAAATACATAAATAATGAATGAATATCTTAAAAAGAGGAGTATTAATATTAGGGGAATATTTATTATACAATTAATTATCATCTTTTTTAATCGGTTAATTTTTGAAATATCTATATTTTCGGTAAATGATTTTCATCATCATTTTGTCATTTAAATTACATACAAATTCACATTTTTTCAAAAAAGACAATATCCACACAACTACTACACACTAATGTACAATATAATCTATTCAAGCGGCATTCTATACAAACCATTTAAATTTTTTAATTTCTCACTGTTTTTATTATACTTCATTTTACATTCTACTTTTATTTAATTCATATACGATGTATATCAATCTCTATTAAATCATCAATCTTTTAATTTATTGATCAAAAATATTTTTTCATTAATATTTTATACAATGAAATCAATTTTCCTTCTAGAAAACATCTAAAGCATCTATTTTTCTTGTATCTAAAAAAGTAGGATGCATCTTCCCTTCAATAATGTTTTGTGCAATATTATCAGTTCCATTTGTAAGATATTTTTGTGAAAATCCAGAATGAAGTGTCTGAGAAAGAAGTTTTTTCAATTCAAGTCGAAGAATTTGAAGATCTTTCTTTGAAATATTCTTTTTTTCATTATTACTTAAGATAAAATTAGAAAAAAAAAAGTGAAAGAATATGATTTTACTTTTTAGAATCCAATTCATTCAAGTCAACACCTAAATCATCAGCTGCTTTTTTTAACCAATCACGATCATGATGCTGTTTATTTATATAACGTATAGCATTTGTAATTTTTCTTCCAAGAACAATACGTGGCTTTAACTTTTTCAATAAAGAATAGTCTACAGAAAAAGATAGCATTTCATTAACATTTTTTCCTAAGGAAAATAACATTTTTCGAAATTTCATTATTTCAGAAGGTGCACATAATAAAATGGATACTCCTGAATTTTGAGCGCGTGCTGTTCTTCCTGATCTATGAATATATAAATCTGCAGATCTTGGTAAATGATAATGAATAACATGTTGAATTCCTGAAATATCGAGTCCTCTAGCAGCTATATCAGATGTTACTAAAATACTTGTCTTATCAGTATTAAATCTATTAGATTTAGGTGCAGATTTTAAAATTAAATAATATTTACTTTTCAATCATTTTTAATCTTTGTTTTTGATGAAGTTTGGAATGTAAAGAAAGAGGCTTTAAATTAAATTCACTTAACATTAATGAAACATGATGAACATGCTCTATACTATTTATGAAAACAATTGTATGTCCTGGGTATTTTAGTAAAAAATAATATAAATACAAATCCTATAAATAATAAAGATACAGTATACAAAATAAAATATTATAAACCTTATCAGAATCTTTACATTCTATGATCCCTTCTTTTATTTTTTTAGGAATGCTTTCTTGAGGGTTAGCATCAATAAATTCTAGTTGTTTTCCAAAATTTAATTTTTTTAAAAATAATTCTAGAAAAATTAAAAATATATTTATTTCATTTCGTATCAAACCCATTTCATCTTCCGCTGAAATGTTTGTTTCAAAGAAATTGCTATTTTTTATTTTTTTTTGTAAACTTTTTTTAAAAGTTGCTGAAAAAATCAATATTTGTCTTTCAATTTTATACTTTTTTAAAACTCCAAGAATTTCCCCTAATTCCTTAAAATGACCTTCCTGCAAAAGCCTATCTGCTTCATCAAGTATTAAAAATCTAATTTTTGAAAGCATTATAACAAGCCATTCATTCTGATCCATCACCTCCCATAATCTTCCTGGTGTAGCAACAATAATATCGGGTTTTTTTTTAAGAAGTCTTTCTTGTTTTTGAATTGACATACCTCCAACAATTGTAACAATAAATAATGATGAAAATTTAGAAACAGATTCAAGATGATTCATAATTTGATGTGCTAACTCCCTTGTTGGTGCTAATATGAGAGAAGAAACTTCTGTAGGCACATTTTTAATAATATATTCCATCACTGGAACACCAAATGCTAAGGTTTTTCCAGATCCTGTTTCAGCTTTAACTATAACGCTGTTTCCTTTCATTATACTTGGAATTGCCATTTTTTGTATAGGTGTTGGTGATAGAAAGTTGAAAGAACTAAGACCTTTTAATGTAATATCAGATAAACCAAAATTTGTCCATTCTGGAAGGTCTATTGAAATTTTATCAAATTCTTGAAAAATATTAGCAGATTCTGAATTAAATAAAGCTTTCTCTTTTTCAAAGTTTATTTTTTTCTTAAAGATGTTTTGTTTTTGATGCAAAATTCCTGCCTTTACATCTGATTTTGGAATTTTATGTTTAATTTTTTTATTATTTTCATTATTTATCTTATAAATATTATTTTTTAAAAAATGAAAAATATAAACATAATAAAATACCTTAACTTCAACTTCTTCTTGCTTATTTCTTTTAATATTCAATTCGATTCCATCTACTTCTTCAAGATCTACAAACCCTTCTAAATTTCCAAGTTTATGAGAAATATCCACTTTTTTCCATGGTAAATTATTTAATGATAAAGATTTCTTAAAAAGAGAACTATTAGATAGCTTTCTCTTCATTTATTCTATAAATATCTTTTAAATCATTTATTTTTCTATAAAAAAGTGAAATTATAAAATAAAATTTGAATTTATATCAAAAATAATAAAAAAATTAAAGATCATAAACTGAAACTCTTAAAAAGATATTATTTTGTTTTTAATTATCATTTATTAAATGCTGCAATACTGTAAAATATATTAATTCATTCAAAAATAATAAATCATTTGAATATTTTTATAAAATACTCTTAAATTATTAAGATACAACAGCCTATAAAAAATATAAATTATAAAAGATTTTTTTTAAAAAAGAGAACAAAAAAATATAAAATATTTGCTAAATCATTATATAAAAACATTTATAACTATTATAAAACTAATTAATACAAATATACAAATTAAACCTGATATAAAAATATTATATTTTCCATAAATTTATTAAAAACAAAATAGTAAAAAAGTAGTTTCATTTCTTCTTATAAATATATGTTAAAACCTATATTATTCACAAACAAAATATCTTTTTTTAGAAAACATATTATTACATTCCAGATATATAGAAAAGTTTTTATAAAGTTATTTGTTTATTAAGAATATAAAAATCATAAGTAATTACTTCTTTTAGAAAATAAATTTAGAAAATCCCCAAACATCAAAATATTTTTATTTCAATTAATTAATATTAAAAATATCTTAATAGTTCAAAATAAATAAATAAATCATATATATATTACAATTCAAAAATAAGTTTATTTCGAAGATAATCAATATTATTTCATATAATGATAAAATAAAACATCATTTATTAAAAACAATCTTTTGAATTCACTAAATAATGAAATATATATTTAAAGATGAATAGGAGATACGCTGAATTTTAAAAGTGTAAACAAAACTTATATTGAAATCGTTTTTACACAAATTATATAAAAATACCGTAAAAACTTCCGAATATATTTATCAAAAATGATTATGTAAAATTTGTTCCCGGAATACTTTTAATAATTGTCCACAAAAAAGATATAATTAACAAAAGCCGGTACAAACAAATAATTTTAAAAATTTTTAATACTCCAAAAACTTCTTTCCTAACAAAACCAGTCTAACGCAATACAAAAATACCTCAATAATTTAAACTTTACCATGTTACTTTAGGTATAAATTTAATTACATTGATTTCATTAAATGAGTATGTATTAAATGAATCCTTTAAATATAATTTCAAGACGAATGAACACCACGATGCCCAACTGAATTTCCTACTGATACTGCTTCCCAATTCTCACAGTGACGCAGAAATTGATTCCAAATCTCTGGAGTTTCTAACAAATGTTGCTGAATAATCAATCATGTGCTTTAAAACAGTTATTTATGCTTACTTTTATGATACGTGCTTTATCTTTTAAATCAACCTAAAAAATCAGTTTATTTTTATAATATTTTTAAAACTTCATTACTTGAGTTCTTCTCTGAAGCCAACCATGAATATCCATTTTTTTAATTTTAGCCCATGAAGGTCCATAAATGTTAACAAGATCAATCAATGCTACAACCTCATCTTCCGTCCATTTTTGACGTTTTCTACTAGGATGAGATCGGACAGGAGATCTCATTTCTTGAGAAATTTTATAAAGAGTCATAGCAGAGCTTGAATTACAAAAATCGTTTTCATCATAATTCAAATTCCTTGGAAAATGGTGAAAATGCCCAGGATAACGAGACTCCAAAGGACTCCCATCTTCATTATCTCTTCTAAACAATGGTTCTTGGAGTTGGGTATCTAAAAATAAATAAAAAAAAAAGTTAAAATTAAAAGAATAATATAATAACCTTTTTGATATAAACTTTGGCGTTGTATATCTTGTGATGGCTCATCTTTATTTGATATTTCGTCTAAAACTTTTCCTTTTAATAATTCCATTCTAAAAAAGTATTATCACAAATTTTAAATATGAATTCAATTTACAATTCATTTAAGTGATGCAACTGTTCTTTAAATAATGTCTCATTATTATTTAAACGTTGCAAAATATATTCTAATTGTTCGTTAATTGTAGAAATGGATTGAGTCCCAGAATTTTGTGAAAAATCATATTTTTGTAAAGTTGATGAATTATTTATTTTATCCGAGTTTTTTTCAGATTGCTCTACAGTTATAATTTCTTCTAATAATTCTTTTTGTTGAGAGATAGTTCTTTTTTCCAAAGATTTTCTATCTGAACTTTTAAGATCATTTATGATATTTCTATCTCCAGGTAAAGCATCCATTGATCGTGTACGTACTCTTTTTTGTTGATTAACACGATCTACACTTTGATCTTTATTTGTTTCTTCATGTGTACGATGTCGTTTAAGTTGATATTTTACAGATGTTTTAAGAGAATTATTTTCCGCTTGATTTTCAACTGATTCAGGTGTTTCTATTAACGTCGTCTTAATACGTTTTCTTAAAACACGTTGTGACATTCAGAAAAGTATTATTTCTGATAATTTTCTTCTATAATTAATGCTTATTTTTATGTCATAAATCATTAGTAAATCATGTATTTCTATGAAAAAAGGTTAAATCTCATTAAAAAGAAGGTTATTATTATAGATTTTATAAATAATAAGAACAAATAAAGCCTTTTTATGAGATTAGATACAATTGAAAACGGTTCGATCGGGGGACAAAAGTATTGAAGAATGAGAAAAATAAAATAAAACAAGAATATTTAAAGTATTTTTGGAATATTTTAAAAATATATGCGCTCATTTAGTGTAATCTATGCGTATATTTTTATCATTTAAGTGGATAAACAAATTCTTAATAAGGTGTGATGAAAGTAAGTTTATGAAAAAAATGCATATATATAGATTAAAAGATATTTTCAGTTCGGAAAACAGTTAATATTACGTGCAGCAGATCCAAAATGGTCACAGTATTATTTGGATTATAAAATGTTGAAAAAAGTAAACCAATTATTTTATATATGCAGAAAATCTAAAATTTTATTATATAGTTTATAAAAATTTCATATGATGAATTAAAAAGTATATCTATCTATGATATGATGAATTAATCAATGATATTGGTTTATTAGATAGTAATTTTAATCTTGAAATTTCTAAAAATATTCATGATGAATTTCATAAACGATTAACTCATGAACTTGAAAAAATTGATAATAGATACTGTGCTATTGAGAAAAAGGCATCAGAATCGCTTAAAACACTTGATGAATCAGTAAAAATAATATATATATATATATTTATTTATTAGTTAATTTCAATATTAGTGGAATGATGAAATGTCAGATGCAGAATTAAATGAATGGTTAGTGAAAATTCACTCAGGATTATTTATTTTAATAAAATAAGGAGAAAATCTCTTCTTCAAGTAATTACTGCTCTTGAAGAATTGCAAGGTAAAATGAAATCACGTGATTTTAATTTTATTCATAGAACGTTAGAGTATATTCAAATTAATATGGCAGCAATTCAAAAAATTAGGAAGAAATTTAATAAAAATGTAAGAATGTTTCATTAATTTTATACACTTAATATTTCTAGTTCAAGTAAATAAATTAATAAATTAATAATATCTATTGATTTTTTGACAATAGATTTCTTTCAAATAATTTACCAGCAAAAGCGTCTATGGATGCATTAAAAACGGCAGGCGTTTCATGTGAATTATTAAATATGTCATATTCTCCAATTACACCTAAGTCTGAAAAATATGTTACTCCTAATTTAAATTTTGAAACTTATAATTATAAACACAACATTGGTCCTAATGATAAAGAAATATTAAATTTTATATCCAGATTTAAATTTATGTCAGTCGATATGAATGAATATTTACTTAATAAGGCCAGAGAGGTAGCTTCTTTCAATGATAAATATTTTAATTTCATTTGTTTTAGTTGTGGAGAAAACGCACACCTCCTCCACAAGTGCCCGAAGAATCTCCTAATATCAAATTATTAACTTTAGATGATTCTGAAATTCCTACAACCACTTCCTTGGATCTCGAATCATTACCTAGAGGAAGAATTAGTAAACTCTGGATTTCTCTTATTGAAGATGCTCTTAAACCTTTATCGGTTCCTGTATTGGTTGCAAGAGGTATTTACATTACTAAAATGCGCGCCATTAAATATAGAATAAGGTGTAAAACATGGGCCGGTTGTTGGACTTACATGTGCTTTACATGGAAATGAAGTCAATGGTATCAGAGTTGTTCATCGTTTATACGAATCGGAACTTAATCCTGAATCTCTTCATGGCACAATTGTTGCAATAACGGTAGCAAATATCCAAGGGTTTTTAACATCATCTAGAGGATTTAAATCTCAGGATTTAAATAGATTGATGCCTGGGTAGACTCAATATATGATATTTTCTAAACCATTTAATTAAGAAATTAGGAAAAAAAATGGCTCTACTGCTCAACAATACGCTTATAATCTCATAGAAAGAATTGTAAAAAAGTTTGATTATTTAATAGACTTACATACTGCATCTAAAGGAAGAGTTAATTCTTTATATGTAAGAGCGAACATGCTAGATGATCGTACAAGAAAGATGGCAGTTTTACAGAACCCACAGGTATTTTATATTTTAACTTTAAATAAATTATTAATGGAAAGATAATTGTGCATAATACAAGCCCGGATGGATCCCTTCGAGGTGCTGCTATGGCGGTTGGAATTCCTGCAATCACAGTAGAGGTAATTTCGGAGTAATCAAAAATAATATGTATATATTAGCTTTTAAAATAGATAGGAAATCCGAGTATATTTCAAAAGAGATTTGTTAAAAACGCTCTATTAGGAGTTTCTAATATTATAAGTCATTTGGGTATGATCCCAGATGAACATCAGCAAGCTGAGTTTAAACCCATTATCTGTGATAAAAGTGTAAATATACATTCTTTTTTAACATATTTTTAAAAACAGAGTTTAGTATTGGATATTCACTACCAAAGGAGGAATCTTAAGCGGTATATAAAATAATCATGACTATTTTTCATAGTTAATTATTTTAGTGATTCCGGAAGTGAATACGTGGGTTAGAAAGGGCGAAACAATTGCAACAATTCATTCGATTTTTGGACAATTAATTGAAACATATACAGCACCAGAAGATTGTATTATAGTTGGTAAGGAAATAGATCCTGTTGCTAGTTCAGGTATGAATACTAAAGTTTAACTTTTAAAATCTTTATATATAAAGGTTCTCGTATCGCACATATTGGGGTTTGTCATGGATTTTACAGTACTGGTAAGGTAGATGACGGTCATATATAAATATCAATATTCTATAAATCAGAATAATAGTGCTGCATTGTATAATCCAATGTTGATGATATTTATATTTTTTATGGAATTATATAAATTCCTATTTATATATATTGTAATTCCCCTTTTCTTTTCATTTCAATAGCTTTTTTATAAGGAGGGGCTACTCTTTATATTAATAATGCTGTTACTTCCAAAGTAAATATGGGTATTACCAATAGGAGGTTGAATAGCATCCAAACTTTTAGAATTTTCATTAGTATCAAAAGCGTATGTTGCATCTGAATCATATGCACTTAAATCTCCACATGTTACAAAGGGAACAATATAATTCGTATCCAAGTCACTTCTTGGAGAAAAAGGAATAGAAATATCTGGTTTATAGCCATTAGGCAAAGAAAAATTCTCACAAACAACAAATGCTTCTAACAAAATCAATTAATTAATTAATTAATTAAAAAAATATATACCAATAGAACTTCCTCGACTACTGAGGGGTTTTGCACATGATACCTTTTCAAAAAAGCATTTTAATTGGGCATATAAGAAGCTAGTATCTCTTCCACGGAATATTTTTGCAACAAAATTCCCACCAGGTCGAAGTATACAAGTAACCATATTCAAAGCAGAAAATAAAAGTTGTCCCTGAATATATTCATCAAGATCATGTAATCCTGTAACATCTAAAAATCTTTATAAGAAAAATAATTTAAATAAATCATAAACATTACCTGGTGCACCATCACAAATAACCAAATCTGCTGGTTTATTATCAAAAACTTCCAGTATTTTAGAGAGAGTATCCGGATGCGTAATATCCGCTTTAAGAGTTATTACACCTTTAATAGGTGTTATTGATTGCAAATCAACAGCAACAATTGTTGGTTTTTCACAAGAATCAGAATTCTCTCTATAAAATAGAAATTAAAGAAATAAAATAAGAGAATGAGAATACATCAGTCTTTTAGATAAAACTTGTGACCAAGATCCAGGTGCTGCACACAAATCTATAACCCTTTTGACATCTTTAATAAAATTAATATTATATATTTTTTTCTTTATATATTTATGTAAAATACTTTTTAAGAGACCAAATTCTTCATCTAACTGAATAAATTTAAAAGCAGAACGAGCTCTCCATCCTTCTTCTTTCGCAAGTCCTGTTTTTAAGTTAAATATTTCACCATTTGATATTATATATACGATAATAAATATCTCTCTGATTTTATGTTAAAAATTAATATTTAGATGAAAATAAACAAAGAATACTTTATCTTTACTAGATTTCCCCATATCTTATATAAAAATAGTTTTAAAAAGACCAAATTTCTCTTAAACAAACATTAATAATAATAATTTAACTATTTTATAAATTTAATCAAAAAATAACCTATTTAAGTCAGGAAAAAAGCTTATTACATATAATTTTAAAAGATTTTGTTTAATGTTTGTTTAAAACTGTTAAATAATCTTTTTTCTTTTAATTTTATATATTTATTTTTTTAATATTTTAACGTCGTTCTTATTTAAATATTTTAAGTTTACTTAATTTCTAATGAATGAACAATTTAAAGCTTTTGATGAGATTTCTTTATTAGAAACGTTTTCTCCTAATTGTTTTAAAAGAATTGATTCAAAAAACGAGGTTTCTGAGTTCCAAAAATCAGTTGCTCATGATAGAATTATTCATTTTATTAAAATTTTAAATATAAAACTTCCAGGAATTAAATTGACAGATTCTATTTTTATAAGTAATGAAGTTGAAAAAGTTTTAGATATTTTAAATATTCTTTCATCTTGGATTGAAGAAATTCCTCCAGAAATTGGTCCTAAACGTTTTGGAAATAAAGCATTTCAAAAATGGATTTATCGCCTTGAAAATGTGTGTTAAGGAAATTTAATCGAGGTTTTTATTATTCATATTGTCTATAGGAAGCATCTTCTTTATTAATGAAGTATCTTCCGGAATGGATATATCCTGCTTTAGGAGAACTTTGTCCTTATTTTATATCTGGATTCGGTCATGGACAAAGATTGGATTATGGTACGGGACATGAACTTTCTTTTACAGCATTTTTATGTGGACTTTTATTGCTCCGCTTTTTTAAATTAGATAGAGATGAAGTGGCTATTGTTTTAAAAATATTCAATAAGTATGATTTTTTTTTGAAATACCTTTTTTTCAGATTCAATTTATATAGATATTTTGATATTATAAGAACCCTTATTATAACATATAGTTTAGAACCAGCAGGTTCTCATGGTGTATGGGGACTTGATGATCATTTTTTTTTACCATATGTCTTTGGATCCTCTCAATTATCTCATGTTAATGCTACTGTTTTTCCCAAAGATATTCTTGATAAAAATATAGTTAAACAACAAAAAAATGAAAATTTGTACTTTGGAGCTATTAGTTTTATTAATGATGTATATATATATATATTAATTAACTAACTAATTATTATTAGGTTAAACAAGGCCCTTTTTTTGAGCATTCTCCTTATTTATATGATATATCTGGAGTAGAACATTGGAAAAAAATAAACAGAGTATCATTTTTATACAAAACTAATTATAAATATATTAATTATTGAATAGGGCATGTTAAAAATGTATCATGTTGAAGTACTTGGAAAATTTCCAGTTGTACAACATTTTCTTTTTGGAAAAACTATATTTCCCTTTGTTTCTATCCATTAATGATGAAAAAAAATCAAATTTTATCTTTTTAACATTTAAAAAATAGTTCTATATTATATTTTCATACTTGGGTTTTGCATATTTTTAAGAAGTTATGCTTATTTATATAATATTTTAAAAATTTCTAAATCTATAAAATCAACATATTCTTATTGTTCTAACTTATCATTTTTCACTAGAATATATAATTAACTATTTACTTCTACTTATAAAATAATTGTATCTATTAAATTATTTTTATGCTTATTTAAATATCAATAATTTTCATAAAAAATACTCAATATTTCATATAATTTAAAGTGTTTTATTAAATAAAGGTTGAATTTCAAACATCCTAATCTTGCTTAGATTCATATTTAGAGTAAGGGTTAGGTTTGGGGTTATAAAATATTGAAATATTTGTCGTTTTAGTTTTTCACTAAAAAAATGGTAAATGTTTTTTTTATATTTTTGAATTAGAATAATGATTATTAGCCGAAAATTAGTGCATATTCTCTTCGTCAGAAGACGAAAGCAGAACTTGAAAAAGAATTAGATGAATTGAAACAAGAGCTTTTATCATTGCGTGTGCAAAAAATTTCAGGAGGAGCAGCATCAAAACTAGCAAAAATGTGAGTTATTACCTATTAAAAACAGTTAATTTACATCTATTAAGTGCGGATGTCCGTAAATCTATTGCTAGAATTCATACAGTAATTAATCTAACTCAACGACAACAACTTCGACTGTTTTATAGAAAAAAAAAATATATTCCTTTAGATTTGCGCATTAAAAAGACGAAAGCATTAAGACAAGCTTTGACACGTCATGAAAAAAGTCTAAAAACATTAAAAGCTCAAAAAAAATTAAAACATTTTCCTCGAAGAATATATGCTTTACAAGTGATTTTTTCAACTTATAAATAATACTTTCTTATCATTATAGGCGTAATTGATTTGAGTTTATTAGTTTTTCTCCGAAATTGTATATACATTAATTTTCCTTTTTATTTATAATTAAATTAATAACCCTATTTCCTGGTGCAATAATTATTTGTTTTATTTCTTTTTCTATATTTTTATCTTTAATATATCGCCTCCCATGCTCACTTTTCATTATAATTTTCATAATATCTTCCTCATTTGTAGAATTGAATGGTAATGAAATACGAAATCTTGTTTTTCCATTGATCTGAACGCCAGCTTCAATAATATCTTCATTCAAAACAGATATATCAGCTAAAGGCCATGATAAATCAAATATAGATACTTTTTTTCCTGGAAAAAGATATGAATACATTTCCTCTGCAGCAGCAGGTGTAATTGGTGCAATCAGACGTAGTAATATTTCTATAACACAAAAATATAAATTATCAGAAACATCGTTTTTAAAAGAAGAAATACTAGTTGTTAATTTCATCAAAAATGAAATAGAATTATTCATTTGGTAAGTTGTAGAGAAAATTTCAGTGATTTTAAATATGGTTTTTTGAACTATTATCCATAATTTTTTTTCTGATAAATTTAAATTATGCCATTCAATTTGATGCAACTCCATATTTTCATTTTTTTTAATACTTAACTCATGAACTAATTGAAATATTTTATTAAGCCATCTCTGTATGCCAATTATTTTTGTCTCTTCCCATTTAAGAACTTCACTAACAGGTGCAGCAAAAAGAATATATGCACGGACACAGTCTGCACCATGAGTATCAATACAATCTATAGGATTCACTCCATTATGCTTGGATTTACTCATTTTTTCATATTTAATTTCTGCAATTATATTTGAGTTTTTTATTCTTGGTAGCATAGGATCTTTTAAATCTAATTCATTAGGCTTTAAAAAACGCCCACTAGTTGGATCAACATATGTTTTTCCATGAACCATGCCTTGAGTAATTAGTCTAGTAAAAGGTTCACCATTATTTATATTTTTTAATAACCCTGTTTTAATTGCAAATTTCATAAAAAATCTAGAATATAAAAGATGTAATATTGCATGTTCAATACCACCAATATATAAATCAACTGGTAAAACTTGAGACACTTTTTCCATAGAAAAAGGTTCTTTTGTATTTCTGGGATCAATATATCTCATAAAATACCATGATGAGTCAACAAAAGTATCCATAGTATCTGTATCCCGTTTAGCTGGACCGTTGCATTTAGGGCAATTTATATTTAAGAATTCCTCATCATTCGCTAACGGTGATATACCTAAATTTTTAGTTGTTGATTTTTCTGGTAACAATACAGGTAAATCAGATTCAGGCACAGGAACAATCTAAAATTTTTAATAAAATCCCAATCAAAAAAAAGACTTACATTGCATTTTGGACAATGAATAATAGGAATAGGAGTTCCCCAAAATCGTTGACGACTTATAAGCCAATCTTTTAATTTCCAATGAATACTAGGTTTACATAAATTTAATGATTTCATTTCTTCAAAAATTGATTGTTTTTTTTCAGAAGATATCTTGTGAAGATGTTTAATTTTTTTATCCAAAAAAACATCATTAATATCCATTTCATTAGCTTCATTAATATCAACTTCAGGACAATTTTCTTTCCAAAATTGAAAATCTTGAGAATTATAAGTGAAAATCCCCATAATAGCATCACAGCCATAATTGTTTAAAACGTATCCTGCAACATAAATCGGAAGAGAAAGATCAGGAATAAGTTGATTGTATGCATGAACATCCTTTAATAAAAATACCTTCTTACAATATATAGGTGTCTTTGAAATGTTTTTTAAAAACAGTTGAAGATCAGAATTTTCAAAAGCTAATTCAGAAACAATAGGATGAAATGGCGAAAGAATGATATGTTGAATTCTAAATAACGCATCTGGACGTGTTGCAAATACTTTTACATATTTAAATGAGTTGCAAGATTTTTCCATATTTTTATATTTTAAATTAAAAAAAAATTCAAACCCAGTTAGTTTTCCAATCCAATTTTTTTGCATAATCTTTACTCTTGAAGGCCAATTTTCAAGTGTAGAAATATCCTTAAGGAGAGACTAGCATAAAATTATTATTAGTAACATATAAAAATTCTTTTTACCTCAGAAAAATCAGTAATTTTAAGAAACCATTGTTTCAATTTTTTCTTTTCAACAAGAACACCAGAACGCCATGATCTACCCAATGCATCAACTTGTTCATTAGCAAGAACAGTACATTCTACAGGATCCCAATTGACATATTCCTCCTTTTGGTATGCATACCCAGTATTATAAAGTTTTAAAAAAAGTAATTGTGTCCATTTATAATAAGATGGTAAACATGTTGTAATTTCCTAATTAAAATAAATCAAAAATTATAAAGATCATGAATTTTAGAAATACCCTATCCCAATCAAAATCTGTGTGCATTCTTAAGAATTGTTGTTTCATTTTCACAATATTTTGCGAAGTCCATTCTGCTGCAGAAATATTCCTCTCAATTGCAGCATTTTCTGCAGGTAACCCAAAAGCATCCCATCCCATGGGATGTATAACCTAATATTATGAATTATAATGGTAAATATATATATATATCAAACATCATAGCCTTGCATTTTTCGAAATCGAGATATGACATCACTTATTGTATAAACCCGCATATGACCCATATGTAATGATCCACTGGGATAAGGAAACATGCTTAGTATATAAAATTTTCCAAACACTTTATTTTTATGTTTTTTATTCATCTTTTTCATCTCTTGCCATCGTTGAGTCCATTTAATATCTAAAGATTTAAAGTCAAGTCCTAAAACTTTTGTATGTACATCCTTTGCGATATCAGTATATCTCCTTTTTGAATATCCCAAAAGTAACCAATTAATGTATATATTATGAGGTTTTTTAATAACCCACATTTAAAAAATATTAAAATCTTATTTTATGATTTATTTAAATTGTTTTTATCCTAAAAGTTTCAAAAAAACTGATAGATGAATCAAACATTCTTCTATCTATCTATTCTGTATAATAAATATTTATAATAATTTTTTGCTTTTATTCTAAACACTGTTAAATCTTTTTAACCTGATAGATAACTTAAAAATATTGTATATTTAGTTAATATTCAAATAAGTTAAGCGATATATTTTATTTATTACTCTGATTAAAATTCAAAATTAATTTTATTAAAATAATATAAAAACAAGAAGTCTTTTATGTTACTTTTTAATCTACTTTTCATTTTTATATTATTTTAATGTTATTTTATATAATATTAAAATAATAAAATTTAATATTAATTTATAATAAAAATCTACAATTGCAACAATTATATAATGAAAATTCATTACATTCATTTGTTTAATTAAAATTGAATGAGATTTTTATTTTAAAAATAAATTTAAACCATATTTTAACTATTTCATTATATAATTATATTTTAATAATTAATATTTTAAAAAAATCTCTGGTTTTTTTAAAATATTACTTTAATAAGAATGGTTTTAAAATTTAATTTTTACAAATATTATAAATAAATGACATTTCATGCAAATATTAAAATTTCTTTTATTAATATTTTAATTTTTATTATATCATATATAAATTAATTATTCTAATTTACTTAGAAATATAATATTGTTGAAAATTATATTATTTCTTTATAAAAAAGCAGTTTTAGAATTAATAACAAAAAATAAATCAAATCTATAATATTAATATTGTTAAAAAAATTTAATATAAATTCTAATAATATCAAGAAAAACAATTTTAAAAAAAGATCAAAAACTATTAAAACAAATCATATAAAAACAATTATTGAATTTAACAATAAACATTTTAAAATTTTAATAATTAAAACTTATATTAAAAAAAACATTTTTTTTTGTTTAAATAATCATATTTATCTTTAATTAAATTAAATAATTTTAGAATTGATGAAAAATAATTATTTAATTTAATTAAAATAGAATTTCATCAGAACATTATCATTAAATTTTAATAAAATTAAATACTAAAAGTTTTAATTACAATAATTTCTTTAAACCTATAATTTATATTAAATTATATGAAAAAATTAAAATATAAACTCATTTTAAAAACAAAAAACCTTGTTTTCACATTATGAGTTTAGAATATAAAGAAATTCAGACTGATAATACGAAGAATTTAGATTTTTTGAGGAAGAAAGTTCAACCCAAGACTTTTTTTTTCAAAAAAGAAATTTTAAGAGCTTTAAAAAGAGTAAAAAGATTTGAATTTCAAAAAACATCAAAAAGGATTAGAAATATGAGGTGTATTTTACATAATTTTTTAAAAAATAACTTAATTTTAAAGATCTATGAAAAACGATTCAGCTTTAGATAGATTAGAAGAAGAATTATTAATAATAAAGGTATAATCATTTTTACCAATAAAATAAATTAAAATAGTTAGAATCTTCATCTAGAACCAATTGGTGACTTTTTGCTTTATACTCGTTGCTTAAAAGAATCAGAATTATCTCAAATTTTACTTTTGAAACCTATTGACTCTCCATTAAAAAATACATCAGAATGTATTAAAAATGTGATTACAAGACTCTTTAATTCAAGTATCGTTAAACGCTGTATAGAAAGGGTTATTTTGTCTTTAAAAAAAGTAGCTAAAATTCAAGATAAGACAATTAAGTCAAAAAAGTTTAAAAAAAATCAAATATTTTCTTCTACTAAAAACACACTTATATCAAATAATCATGAGAAAGATAGTAATATTTCTAAAAAATCTTCAAATACACAAAATAATGTAGTAAGAAATACAATTGTTTCGAAAAAAAAGTCAAATAAATTGAATATAAAAGATTATAATCATGTTATTGAACAAAAACCTAAAAGAAATCAGAAAAAAATTGAAGGAAAACTTAAAAACATATTTAATTCAGTCTTTCTACCTAGTCTCTCATCTGGTTATATTTCAGGTACTGATGATGACAATAACACTAACATTGAAAATAATGCTTTTGATAAACCTAAAAAAAACAGAAGGGGTCAGAGGGCTAGACGCAAAATATGGGAAATGAAATATGGGCAAAATGCAAGACATTTGCAAGCCAAACGTTTAGAAATTGAACTAAAAAAACAGAATTTAAAGAAAAAAAGCAAACCATTAAATATTAATAAAAATATAGATTTAAAGAATATAGAAAACAAAAAAAGCAAGCCTATACATGCTTCATGGGAAGCAGCTCGTCGTTTAAAAAAAAAAGAGTCTATTAATATAAAATTCGAGGGAATAAAAACTAAATTTGAATAATCTTATTGCGATAATTCTAAAATATCATATAAAACTAGAGATAAATATTATATAGACAACTGTCCATAAAAATATTTTGAAGCTGTCATAAACTCGGATATATTTATTAAATATCGTTTTGATATATTTTTTAATAGTTTTTAATAATTTAAAATAATAAATATAATGATTTATCCTTAAGATTTATCATCTTATAATTGTTATATATTGAATTAATTTTGAAATAATTAAGCTGTAAAATATATTGTTTAAATCCATATATTTCAACCTATAATTTACATTGTTTTTATCTTTTTTAGTTGCTATTTTTTATTTCCATTTCTTTATAAATGCCATTAATTTCTGCTAGATAATCCATAATTTTTAAAATCCTGCTCATAATTTTTTATTATCTGATCCTTTTCTTTTATGACATCGGCATATTTAGACTTATCTATTAAAAATTGTTTTAATAAAAAAAATACTTACTAATTTATCTTGTTGTATATTTAATTTTTCAATAATCATGTTATGTTCCTTAAATACGGATCTCAATGTTATCTCATGCTCTTCTTTAACTCTAGAAATATGTTTTGTGATTTGTTCATTTTTAAGTAATACTTTTTCTTGGAAATCAGCATGTTTCTAATATAAGGTTATATAAAAATAAAATAAAAATAAAACTCACATATTTTAATTCTGAGAATTCAAGATAAAGTTTATTGTATTCTTCTGTTTTGTCCTTTAATTTTTTCTTCTCATTTTTTAATTCATCATTAATAGCTTTGAGTTTAGTATTTATTTTTTCAACATATGCAAATTTTTCTAAACAAATATCATTTTTTTCCTATATTAACTCAATATAATTTTTTTTTTTAAATATAAAAACCTTAAATTCCCTCTCTAAAGCTTTTTCATAATTATCTTTAACAATTTCAAGATTATTTTTAAAATTATCTATTTGTTTTAATAAATCATTGTTTTTCATTAATGCATTAGAAAGTTTCATTTCCATTTCTTTCTTTGACGAGTCGGAGATTTTTAATTCTTCTTTCATTTTCTGAATATTTTCAAATGATTTAGTTTTTTCAGCTTCCATAGCTTGCTTTTTAATTACTACATTAACATCCAATCCCAAATATTATATAAAAAACTCACCTCTATAGAAATAAGCTTATCTTGAAATAGTTTTTCTTTTTTCATATGATCTGAATTAATAGAACTTAAATAGTCGTCAAAATCCATTTGTTTTACGTTATAAATCTAAAAAAGAAATAAGGAATTATAGACTAGAATATAAAAAATACCTTTAGCTTTTCTTCTAAATCTTCTATAATATTTTTAGATTTCTTAATCTCATTTTTTAAAACTTTAGTAGATTCTTCATTCTCTAGTTTCGAATTATCTAATTGTTCTAACAATTCTTTATTATTTATATTTAATTCATTTAATTCCAAATTCAACTGTTCAACTTTCTGGGTTAAAAAATCAACTTTCTCCATATATTCCATGCCTTCTTTTGCCTCAGATATTAAAAATTCCTGTTCCTCAATTTGTTTATTTAATATATCTATAATTTCTTTTTGACGTTGATTTTCTCCCTCTAAATTAATATTTTTTTCAACCAATATAGAATATTTTTCATTAAATGCTTTTTCCATGTTTGATTTTTCCTGTGTAACAAAAACTAGTTGGTCTTTTAAATCATTTATTTCATACATTAAATCTGAATCTAATGAATTACCATAAATACTGGAAGAATCATTAAGATAAGAACCACAATTTTCATCTCCCTGAGATTCAAAAAACTTTTCGTTTAAGGACTTATCACAAGTGTCACTATTTGAATTCTTTTTTTTTCAACAAAAGATGATTTAATGATATTACTTACTTCTACATGAAATTCCCCCTTGTTCCCCATTTTTTCTATCAATGATGAAAGTGCAGGTAATGATTTTCTCGTAGGAAATGGTTTTATCGTGTCTGTATTTGAAACATTTCTTTGTTGAGGCATAATAGAATATGAAATAACATGAGAAATACGAGGTCGTGTATTAACTTTAATAGGTGCATTTTTTGTAGAAAATTTAGTCTCATCAATAATATTATATGTCTTTTTTATATTTATCTTTCCATTTTTTTCTAAAGAATCATGATAATATAATTTTTCATTTGTTATTGAAGATTTAGGATGACATAATGAAATTCGCGTTTTTTTACAAATATCTTCATTTTTCATCATTGATGCTTTTAAAGACATTTCTTCAAATACTGAAATTGTATTTTTAATATTATTATTTGAACTTTTTAAATTCTTTTGAAGATAAGCAGATGTCATCACTTTTTCACCGTTATATAATGGTAATCGTGTCTCTTTTTTCCCTGTTTTCACTGTAATTTTATTTACTACATGTTTATTCTCTTTATCTTCTAATAATTCTAAAGAATTCATCTTATTATATTCATTTTGATAGATTTTATTCATAATTTTTAGAAATTGATGTTTATAATTAATCTAAGATGATAAGATTATCGATTAAATCTTAACGTCAAAGAAGTGTTAATAAAAGAAATAAGAGAAAAGTGATAAAAAGTGAAAGATTGAAAGAAAATAAAGGAATTATTTATGAATATTATGAAATGGAATGAGAAAAGGTTTTTTTTCCGCTTTAAAAATGAGTTAAAATGGGGGAAATCAAGAAATTTTATGATTCGAATTTTTTTGAAAGAAACCAATAAAAAATTAAATGAATTTCCATTAGAAGTGCTTAATTATCCTATTGGAATGAAGGAACCTCCTATTTCTCAAAAAAATATTAAAAAAAAAGTAAAAACTTGGAAAGAAAAAATAGATAATATGTTTAGTTTGGAACGAAATATAGAACGAAGAAAAGAACTGTATGATTTTTTTAATTAATATTTTTAAAAATTTTTATAGTAAATTCTAGTTTAAAAGATATATCTAAATCCTATTGGAGTGATTTTCAAGCAATGAAGTATCATCAAGGAAAAGTAAATAACAGGTAGTTTTATTTTCATTCTAATACGAATTATAGACATGGATAGCTCCTAAATATTTATTTAGAAAAGATGTAAAGTTTTATACAATTTTTATTTGTATAAATTAACATTTATACAGAAAGCTTTATATATTGCAAATTTTCACGGTATAACTCTTTCCAATGAAATAGCAGATACTACTTCTCTTATAAAATTATCGCCTGTATCACTTATAAGTATTTTTTCATCTAATTCTGGTGAAAAACATATCAGATCTTTCCTAAGTCATGAATTACATTCGACAGTATCCGATATACAATTTATTTATATCAATTTGCAAGAAAACTTTTTAAAAGCCGGACTTGTTCGAATGTTTTCTGCAGCAATAAGAAATCAAATACTAAAAGAACAACATGTAATATTCTAGAATTTTAATAATATATAAACATTTATTTATATTTCTTTAGAGTAAATACTTCTTTGTTAATAAATTACCAAGGAATGTTAAAGAAAATATGATGATTTCAAACATGTGTGTTGGTTATGTTTATCTGGTGGATAATCAATGCCGAATTCGATGGGCAGGATGTGGTAATGCTACAAATGAGGAAAAAGAATATTTGATTACGTGCTCACAAAGACTTATAAAAGAATACGATAAACAAGATATCAATGTATAAATATTTACTGGTATATTTTTAGTCTATTTATTATTGCGTGAATTTTCATAAAATATTTTTTTACATTATAAAATAGATTATAATTATGCATATTGATATAACAAGTGATATGATTAAATTATTTCTTTTTCTTTTTGTATTTATTTTGGAAATAAGAAGATTAATTCCAGGAATATGATCTATCAAATGTTTAGTTACTCACCAAATTTATATTCAATTTACTTATAGCTTTTGCTATTTTATGATTCATATTATCAAGAAGATATTTTTGTTGTTGAAAATCATCTCGTGTAGCATAAGCTTGTCTATTAAATTAATCAGAAACTTAATAATATGATTTATAATATTGACAAAAGAATTTGATCTGTAATATTGTGTGAATTATCTAGTCTAGTTGATTCTTGAAGAAAATAATTAGATTCAGAATCTTCCGAAAAACCTTTATGTTTACTATATAATTATTTATTAATTATATAATCATGTTTAATTAAAATACCTACTTTATATTACTTTTAGCAGAATCAATTCTATAATGTTCCCAATTTTTTTCTTTTTTTTTCTAAAAATAGTCAAAACAATCAATTGCATTATAAAATATTTCAAATAACAATCATTTTTTCAAATTCCTTCCTATGTTTTTGTAAAATTTCTTTATGTCGTTGAACATGATATTGTTTAGTTATATTACCCTCATAATCCGGATTTAATAAACGTGATAATGAACAAATATTTACATCTCTCTATATATTTATTAAAAACTTTAAATTTACTTAAAATAATATACTTTATTAAAAAGATCATCAATAGACTCTTTAAAGTCTGATATCTTAGGATAAGAAAGAGATGTAAACTCTAATAAAAGATTCTCTGTTTGTGATTCCAAAGATATTAATTGCGCTCTTAAAAATGACCATGAATTTGCTTCATTTGACATGATTCTAATTATATTTCTATTCGAAAATTCAACTTTTATAGAAGATTGAATTAATAAAAAAGAAATATATAATACATATTAATTAAGATTTATTAATATTACAAACAAATATTTAATATGATTTTAATTTAATATGATTAAATTTTTTGATAATATTATTAATATTATAAAATAAATAGGTAAATATTATTAAAATTTACAAAATCTTATTTATAAATAAAAATATACACATATTTTTTGTTTAAAATATGTTTTATATGTAAAAAAAAATAAAACATTACTATTTATTATATTAATTTTAATAAAATATTTATAAATTATCATTATTTTAGAAAAAAATATTATGAATATACAAATTATGCAAAAAATCTCATAAAAATCATTTTTATACAAAAAATAATTATCAAATAAACATTTAATAATTCATTACTTAAAAAATCATATTTTATAATATTTATATATCTTTTTTTGTATGTTAAAATTTGATTTATCTTAAATATCATTCAAATAAATCAATATTTCGATCAAATTAACCAAAATCAAAAAGAAATCAATAAAAAGTTTATATTAATAACTAAATTAATTAACATCAACATCAACAATGGTTTTAAATACAAAATCTGATGAAATTGAAAAAAAAAACGAAGAAAAAAGTCAATATAACAACAATATGTCTACGGGAAGTACAACAGATGATAATAAAAAAGCAAATATAAATACATTAGAAGAAGATGATGATGAATTTGAAGATTTTCCAGCAGAAGGTGTGTATTTTATGATCATTAATATGTTTTTATAATATTATATATAATATTTTCTATCTTGTAGTTTTAAGATATTTTAAAAAACATTTATCTTTTATTTTATCATTTATCAACTTAAACTAATAAAATATTATTACATAGATTGGACTGAGGCGGATACTGATCTTGGAATTAGCAAAGATAAACTTTGGGATGATAATTGGGATGATGATGATATTGAAGATCCATTTTCTGTAAGTTTAAGGTATTATAAATGAATAAATACATAAAAAAGATCATTCTGATTTTATTTCTTATATATAGAATGGAACTTCAAAAAGTTCAATCAGCATCTACCTAAAATTAATGTTATAAACTTCATATATTAAAATAAATTTATTTTTGAAAAATACTTTTTCAAAATAATTTAAAAATCCTTTTTATATTAATAAACAAAAATATCTTATAATATTTCTTAATTTATATATTTTCTAATTTATTTTTAAGCCTTATATTTATCGACTTTATTACAAAATTTGATATAAAGATAAAACAGCCATTTTCAAGATGTCTCTTTCAAGAAAATTATGTATTACTGACATCACTTTAAAAGAAAAGAGAGTCTTTATACGGTGAGGTTTTTTTTTTGAAAAAAAACACTAAATAATGAATATTTAAGAGTTGATTTTAATGTTCCACTGGACTCAAATAAAAGGATTACTAATAACCAAAGAATAGTAGAAGCACTTCCAACAATTGAATATGCACTGGAAAAGGGTTTTATTCCTTTTTTATATTTTTAAATGAAGTTATTTATATAAATTTTAGATGCCAAGACTATAATTCTTGCATCTCATTTAGGTCGACCCAATGGTCAAAGAAATGAAAAATTTTCATTAAAACCAATATCAGAAGAACTTAAAAGACTTCTTAATAAAGATGTTCTTTTTTTAAATGATTGTGTTGGTAAAGAAGTTGAAAAAACATGCAAAGAAGCAGAAAAAGGTAAAATTTATTAAAATTTTATTATTTTAATATTTATATTTTAGGTCAAATTATTTTGCTTGAAAATCTCAGATTTCATATTGAAGAAGAAGGACAAGCAAAAGATGCAGAGGGAAATAAAATCAAAGCAGATCCAATTGCTGTTGAAGCTTTTCGTAAATCTTTGACATCTTTAGCTGATATATATATCAGTTATTATAAAAAACAGTATCTTTTTATAATTAACGTTTTTAGATGATGCATTTGGTACTGTTCATCGAGCACATAGTTCCATAGTTGGTATTAATTTGCCACAAAGAGCTTCTGGATTTCTTATAAAAAAAGAGCTCGAATATTTTTCAAAAGCTCTTGAAAATCCAGAAAGACCATTTCTAGCTATTCTTGGAGGAGCAAAAGTTTCTGATAAAATTCAACTGATTGACAATCTTCTTAATAAAGTTGATTCCCTAATTATATGTGGTAAATCAATATGTATTATAAATTACTTTCTCGATTAAAATCATAGGTGGAATGGCTTATACATTTAAAAAAGTTTTGAATAACATGAAGGTTGTTTAAATTTTATATTTATTTAAAAATTCCAATTTTATTAGATTGGAACATCATTATATGATGAAACGGGTTCTAAAAGTGTCAACGAATTAATGGAGAAAGCAAAAAATAATAATGTTAAAATAACTCTTCCTGTTGATTTTATTATAGCCGATAAATTTTCTGAAGATGCAAAAACAAAATATACTACCGATAAGGAAGGAATTGATGACAATTTCATGGGTTTAGATTGTGCCCACAAATCAATTGAGTTATTTTTAGAAGAAATTAAAGAAGCTAAAACTATTATATGGAATGGGTAATACATAATATTAAAACTTTTGTAATAAATTAATAATATTAGTCCTGCCGGAGTTTTCGAATTTGAACCTTTCGCTAATGGTACCAAAAAGATACTCGATGCTCTTGTTTCTTCATCAACTTCTGGGAATACAGTTATTATAGGTTTTCATTATTATTATTATTATATATTTTTAATTATATTTATAGGAGGTGGTGATACTGCGGTTAGCATTCAATAAAAAAAAGAATTGTTTAAACTGACATTTTTTTATAGACAGTTGCTTCTAAATATGGAAAAATGGAATATTTATCTCATGTTAGTACTGGTGGTGGTGCAAGTTTAGAACTTTTAGAAGGAAAAAACCTTCCTGGTATTACAGCTCTTAGTGAAAAATAATTATTTTAAATCATTATAATTATATTTACACATCTATAGTTAATAATTTAGATTTTTTAAAGATTTTATAAATTTATTTATTTAAATATATTATTTTAAAAGTATATAAATTTATCATTTATTCATTTTTTCAAACATTCATTATTATTATAAATATTAATTAATAATATTATAATTTTCACTTAAATAAAGTTCATAATTGTTCATTTAATTATATATAATATTTTTAAATATCATTTTATAAACAAATTCGACCTTAAATATTTTGAAAAATCTTAAGTTCAAGATTTTTAAATAAAAATATTTTTGTATCACTTGTGATCTACAAAAATACTATTTTTATATGATATTAATATTATTTTAAACATTTCTATACTTATTTTTAAAGAAAATCATTATTAAAAAGATATTTTAAAGAAAAATAACAATTAATGGAAACAAAAGTGAATCATATTTTTAAATACAAAGAAAATGGAAAAAAAACGGTTAAAATAACGTTTCAGAAGCCACTTATGATTAATTTATTTGAAAATAACAATGATTTGTATATTGAATTACTTAAAAATGTTATGACAAAATCAAAAAAAATAGTTGTTTTTGTAGGCGCAGGAATCTCTACAGGTGCAGGAATACCTGATTTTAGATCAGAAAATGGCCTTTTTGCAACTTTACGCTCAAATTTTAAACTAAAAACTACAGCTCAAAAATTATTTGATGCATCTGTTTATAAAGTTGAAAAATTACCACATTAAAAATATGATTAATAAAATATAGGACATTCAAAATATACAAAAATTTCATACAATGATATCTGATCTATATAAAATCTCTGCATCTGCAAAGCCTACTTTATTTCACCAATATATTGCAGCATTAGCACGTTCTTCTCGTTTGATGCGTCTTTATACACAAAACATTGATTTTTTGGAAACGAGAATACCCTGTCTAGAATCACAGACACCACTTCCTATGGCACCCCCATGGCCTAAAACTATTCAATTACATGGTTGTTTACAAAATATGATATGTTCAAAATGCTGCTGGACTGGTCCTTTTGACCCAGATATTTTTAAAAATGATATATTACCTAATTGTCAACAATGTATGGAGGTTGAAAGTATACGTACAATTGCGGGAAAACGCAATATTGGTGTAGGGAAATTAAGACCACGTATTGTATTATACAATGAATATAACTTAGACAGTGAAGCTATTGGCAAAGTAACTACATATGACCTTAAAGAGAAGCCGGATGCTTTGATTGTTGCTGGTACTAGTCTTAAAATTGCCAGTGCCAAAAGAATTGTGAGAGAAATGATAGAAGCAGTAAAAGCTTCACATGGTATGACAATATGGATTAATACATCAGATTTTCCGAAAACCAAAGAGTTTAAAAATAAGTTTGATATTATTGTTAAAGGTGATTGTCAAGAAATTGCTAATTTGGTTATCTCGAAAAATGATATTATAGATGTTAATACAAATGAACCATGTTATATTTTAAAATCTTCTCCTTTAGAGAAAAAACGATTTTTTACAGATGATAATATTTTCTCAGATAAAAATACCAATACTATAATCCATTCTCCAATTTTAAAGAAAGCACGTATTTCAAAAACTCAGCCTCAAATCACTAAAGTTTTTAAATCAGTAAAATTAACAAAAAATGGAAAAACAGTTAAATCATAAAATTTACTATATATGGGAGATAAAAAACATATAATTGCATATAAAAATAATATTTATTTGCTTAATAAAATGGTTCATATTAAAACAAAAAGTGTTTGATTTTTAATATTATGGAAAAGTTTATTGCTACAGAATGTTAGAACTATGTAATTATGTGTCTAAAATACAGATATAGCATTTATGGAATTTTATTTTTTTATTCATTATCAGGATCCGTTATATCTTTAGGTTCTTTAGGTTCCTACATATTTTATTAATACGCTATTAAAAAGAATAGATATTTTTATACCTGATCTTCATCCCATTGACTGCAATCATCAATATATGCCAGAATCATTGCTATGGAATCCTCATCATGTATATTTAAAGGCAAAAATGAGACCATATGAAAATCGTCAATCTATAAATAAGTATAAACAAGCAATACATTAACAATGTATAAATACTAATTGAACAATAGCTCGATTAAGATCATGATATCGAGGATTCGTTTTTGTGTTTACATCATCTATTAATAAAAACGGATCTGGATTTAAGTAACGCTTTAAATCACTTTTACAAATTTGTGATTTTATAAGGTCCATTTTACTCATAATATTAATATGAGGAATTTCAAGCATTATCATAGCACTCATAGCACTCATTACACCAGCAAAAAATTTAGCTTTATCTATAATAAATTGTGATTCCAAAAGATATGCTGCACAAAGACGAAATCCAAGATGAAGATTTAAATGTTTTGCAAGCATTGGTAATATTGGAATATGTGTATATAATTCAATTTGACCTGCAAAAAATATATATAAAAATGGTTTATCATAATATAATTTAAAAATCTTAATTTACCCGGCATATCAAATACTAAATAATCATTTTCTAATCCTGTAATTTCTTCTTCAAGCCAGTCAAGATGATTCATTAAAAAACTATCATTCATTTAACCCTAAACCCTAACCCCAATTCTTACTCAAAACAATAAATTAATCCTCCATTAGGTCCATATTCAAGTTCTTCCATAACTTCTTCTAAACAAATTAAATTTCTAATATCTAAAATTTATCAATTTATTATTATTTTATCATTATTATAGCGTTAATAGTATTTTTCATTTTACTATCTTCGCTAACCCTTACCAACGGTCGCCTCAATTTCAGTTTCCTCTGCTGCTGGATCAAGATTAATAAGATGTGCATGTCGACCTATTTGTTGTATATGTGAAACTAATGCTTGACTAAAAGTTGTCTATAAATATTTATTTAATATTAAATTTATAATATAATTTATAAATATATATTACCTTTCCACTACCAGCCGGTCCCATAACAAGTACACCTACTTTTGGCATTTTTATAATTTTTTCTATATAAAATACTAAAATATTAAAATTTTAATTTTCATTTATTATTTCATAAAAAAAAATATTGCTGTTAGCCTTTATAGCTCAGTGGTAGTAGCGTAGCACTTGTAATGCTAAGGTCCTGTGTTCAATCCACAGTGGAGGCATCTTTTTCAAGGATAATATAAAATTATAAATCTTTCAAAAATTCTATGTATTTTATTTTATTTTAAAAATATTTTTATATATTTTTTTAAAAATTTATAATTTTATATTATCCTTTTAATCAGTTATATATTATAATTTGTTTAAAATCTTTTCGATCGAAAACCCTTTACGTCAACATAATGTCACAACAACCATGTATTTTCATACGATCTTACCGTTCAAAAAAATGTATAGAAACAGGATGTCAACCTATGATACTTGTTATGATAGGTTTTTTCGCGGTAACAATTGCAGCTATTACACTTACTATTCTCTGGGTATATATATTTACATATATTTTTATAATCAATTCCTTTATAATAATACGTATATAGTTCACACACCATAAACATAAATATTAAATATATATTGTTCTTGCATTTACGATAAATTTTCGTAATGTTTATATCGACTTTAATTGCTTTTATTCCAATTTATTCCTCACATTTTTATACTATTTGTTTAAGCAAATCATTAACTTGTACTAACGATAAATATTGCAACTTTAATCTATCAATCACTATTTCTGCATTCTTTTCTGCATCCCAATTAAGTACACGAATCATTTCACGAACTTTTAAAAATAATTCATGTAATAGATACGAACCGTATGATACAACATGTGACAAAATAAATGAAATATCTTTATCAAGTCGAATTGCACCCAACTAAATCATTATTATTATTATTATTATGAATTATTGTTATGAATTATTGTTATTATTTTTACCTCATTTACTTTAATATTCAAAATTATCTTTTCTAAATTATTCGCAATTAAATTACCGGATATTTTTATAAGACGGTTCATATTTTCTTCTGTCAATTGATTCTAATAACATTATTATTATTATTATTAAAATTCTAAATTTGTTTTTCTCCTCCAATACCTTAAAACCTATCATGATATTATCCCAACCATGAGCAAATTGTCGCTGAACCAATTCATTCCGTTCCAACTCATCAAAATGTAAACTAGTTATAACATACATTGGTTTTTGAAAACAATCGCTTAACACTTTTCCCAAACGAGCTTTAATATAAATCAAAAATAAACTATTTAATCCATCCTATACATTTTAACCTTTCATTTTATATTTGGAAAAACATACGTTTAAAATATCATGTAACCTATTACGTAAAGAAAGTAATGATTGAATATGTTGTGATATTAATATCGAGTAATTCTCAAATGGAAATTGTTTTTCTATAATTGAATTTTTCTCACTTATACTATCTGAAACAACTTTCTCGATATAACATTGAGACATGTCTAAATTATTTAACAGAATAATAAAGAGAAGATAATTATTTTGTTCATTTTTTGTCTTAGATGAACTTTTTATATGATTTAATGTTTTTAAATATGTTTCTTGATTTAGTTTTCCTTGATATCCAGTTATTTGCCGCTGAATGATCCCAATGTAATCCATCTCTATAATTCGCTTAACATCAGTTAATACTTCTTGTATAAGTTCAGGTCTGCCTGTGTTCAAAACTCGATAAACAATCTTCTTAAATATACACATCACATCATCAACAAAAGATGACATAGGTGGTTTTGATGTAACATCATGTTCATTTAATTGAAACGCTTTTTCCACCGAATGTCTCATGAAAAAGAGTTCCATACGTTTATAAAAAGAAATAAGTCGTGTACAAATTGTGATATCTGCAGAGGATAAAAACCCAAAATTTAACGATGTCTCCAAAATATTTTGTGGTATTTCAGAGAAATTTTCACGTTTTTGTTCCTATCTGATTATACATGGCATTTCAATTGATATTACTTACCCAATATTTATATGCAACAAATTGTAAATAAAGTAACCACTTATAAAGAATATCTGAAATTTCAGTCAATAACCAATCAATGCGTTTGATGTTAGTTCCTTGATCAGCAACTGTTCCCGGTGTTTCATTTGTATTATTACTACCCGTTTCATAATTTGTTTCAAGCATGTTCATAGTTCCTTGAAATGCAAAAGAGGAAAATAATTTAATTAAAAATTCAAATGTATAAGATTGAATATATGCAATCTATAGAATATTAATATATTCTATAAATAACAATTGTACAACTTTCTCAGTGATTTGTTGTTCCTCCCAAAAATTATCTAATAATAATTGACATTGTTGGGTACATGTTTCATGTAGTTTCTCAATAACACCTAATGCTTCAGATTTCCCATAAGATTGGACCACTATAGGAATATGCAAATTTATAATTGTTGCTACATATTCTAATAAATTCGTTATATTGATAGAAGGTAATGTCAATGTTGAATCATTTAAGGATATTTTTGCACAATATTCTGAAATTCTATCTGTTATAGCAGATATATAAACTTCAAGTCCATCTTGTGAACGTCCAATCATTGGAAATAATTTAAAAAATCGAGTCATTGACATTGAATCATTTATTTTTACTGCAGATGAAAAGCCACGTAGAAATACCGTTTTTAACGCTTCTATTGCTGTATTTAATACTTCTATTGGCGTATTCGGTAATATTTCTGTTGGTACAGCTATAGCAGCAAAACCATCTAATACATTTAATGAAAGATTACGTAATTCCTGAACTATTTGTGCTGCTTTTTCCCATTCTCTTTGTTCCAAAGCTGTTTGTAGTGTATATAATGATATTTTTAATAACCGTACATCTTCTAAACGTTGTAATGAATCATTAATTCTAGTTTTTTGAGATATTTTAGAATATAAATTAGATCTTATTGAATGTATCCAAGATGTTCCAATATAAATAGAATTTTGAAGTTGTTCAAATGTTATATATGCTCTATTCAGCAAAGATCGTTGCGCATACAAATGAGCACTCGATGCATATATCTCCTTATGAATTCGTTGATAGTATAATGATACATTTGAAGATATTTGTTCAGCATATAATTCATGCAAATTTTTTTCAATATCATCGACTGATATAGCATTAAAAATTGAAACACTATAATCACTTGACATTAAAGCATAGAATAAACGTTAAATTAATTTTAAATAAAAGATATCATATAATATAAAGAAAAAACATATTTATTTGTTATAATAAATATAAATAAAAGGTATATATACTTTAATAATATCAACTTCGATTTATCGTGATTGAATGATAAAATTTTAAACGCATATAACTCAAGAAAAAAGCACATATAATGCAGAAAAAAAGTATAACCCTTTAAAAATATAATGTAAAAGATTATTTTTTTTATCAATAGGCTAATTTAATACACTTAAATAGTTATTTTAATGCAATTTCGACTAAAATATACTGCACGAACGTTACGTAATAATTTTAATTGGACCTTTTCTCGTAGTAGTGGTCCTGGAGGGTAAAAAAATATTATATATAGATAATAAAAATCTAAATCATTATTTAATAGTCAAAATGCAAATAAACGAAATACAAAAGTACAATTGCGTGTTCATCCAAATTCATTACCATCTAGTTTATGTTCAGATTCATCATCCCCATCGTTTGGTCGACGAACACGCAATGGTACATTAATTTTTTCCTCACAACAACATCGAACACAAGCAGCTAATCGACGTGCTTGTCTTTCAAAACTTGATATGGCAATTAAAGCAGCAAATCATGCAACAACGATGCCTAAACCTTCAATTGAAAAACAGCAACGTATACATGCACGGTAAATAATATTTATATATTATTTTTCATATTTCAATAATTATATTTCTAAGTGTAATCTCTGCATCACAAGAACGACTTAAAAAAAAGCGTTGGCATAGTAACAAAAAAGCTTCACGACGTCTAGATCACGATGTTTCAATAATATTTTAAGAATATAAAAATAATATTTGAAAATATAATTTTTATAATAAAAACAATTACTATAGATTTTATATTTTATAATTAGAAAATGTATTAATTATTAATTAATTAAATAACAATTTGATATAAATTTTTAAGTTTTGGAGAAAGACGATGTTGAGTTTCAAGTTTTTTTAATGTCATATGTAAAAATGATTGAATTGCAATCCGAAGGTTACTATTGAGTTGATTCTGATCTAAAAACATGTTTAATAAAAGGCAAAATTTCTCATATGATGTTATCGAACAATCAATTTCAGTAGTAAGTGTATTAAATGATGAAAGTGACGATTTAAGTATACCTGGGAATGATACATCCATAACATTATTCAAGAATTTATTCAATACCAATGTTATTAATGTTACTTTTGCTAAATCGGTCGATATTTGTTTGATTAATAAAACTATTTCATCAAGTAACCGACGCTGACATTTTAAATCATTAAATGATTCAATCATATGGTAAAAAGATTCTAATAATTCAATATTTCCCGGCATATACTCATTTGACGTTTTGATTATAATGGATGGAATTTCTCCCTTAATTACAGGATTATCATAAGGATTTATGGTTGATTCACTTAATTGATTTAATTTTGTACTTTTAGAAATAATTTTATTTTCCTCGAATTTTTCAATTGTAATTTCAGAAATGGTGTTTGTATCATGTGTTGCTTTATTAAGATTTTCGTCCTGAATTATTTTACAAGTATTCGTATTATCTTGGGTTCCAGGAATCTCTAGCATTCCTTTATGTGTTGACAATTTTATGATATAAAGTAATTCCATTCTGCAATATTCAAGCCATAATTCATGAGAATATTTATTTAACCGTAAACCCCTTTGCATTAGTATTCGTGCTGCAGACATATTGTTATTCCAATTTAATTCATGATATCCTGCAAAAATCCATAATTTAGGCTTTGTGGGATGAAATTGAAGTGCTCTATTAATTCATAAACATAAAATACATGTTTTTTCACATAAATCTTACGATGCAATAACTTTTCCAAGGACTTTTGTTGATTTTTCATGTTGAGCATAATAAATATATTGAAACCATAAATCGATATCGCCATGAAACTTTTGTGTGGCTCTTTCAAAAATGAAGAAAATACGTCGAACACCAGCCCAATCTGAAATCGTCGTTTTTCCTTTAATATCTGTAAAAGTAAGGATTTCTTTTTTTCTTTCAAAAATAATAAAACTCACTTAATCTTTTGACTCTTTTTTTTCGTAATGCCTCCAAATTCATTTCATACTCTGCATATTTCAAAAAATCTTCTTTTTTAACGACTCTACGTGCCAGTGCATGTTCAAATTCAGTTCTTTTTCTCAAAATTGATTTTATTTCAGTATGAGTGAATATTTTCTTTTCTTCCAAATCAAGTATTTCAGGAAGGGACTATTAAAGCAAATAAATCATATAAAAAGAAAAAAAACATATTAAAATATACCTTTTCTATAAAATATTCTGCTTTTTCTGCCATTTTTTATTTTAAAAATTTTTATTATTATATTGTCATCTTGAACTCATTTTTAACTCTTTTTTTCAAAAAAAACATATAACTATTAAAATATAAAAAATCCTTCATAAATATCTACTTTTTCCCCTTATTTTAATGTCTTTTTTACCATTTTTTATGCTCCATTTCATTGCTTCATTTTTTAACGTTCATCTTTTATACCTAATATTTACCCCACCTATTTAAACCTAACCCTAAAACAATTTTTAATTCCAGACTACGATTTAATAGCGGTTAAAACTGTGAATAAAAATCATTTAAACTGAAAAAACAGGGTTTTAATAAACAAATTTTACTATATTTTTAAAATAACATATTAAGATTTATTCAATTGTTTATGCAGTCAAAAACAAGGAAATTTATATCAGAAAAATTACCATAAAAATTTTTAAGACATAAAAATCTGAATTATAATTAATTAAATAACTATAAAAAAAGATAATAATTACTAAATAAAATTACCAATGACTGAGTTAGAACATGATATTGACATTAAAGAAGATAATTCGAAACAATTAACAAAAAATGAAATATTAGATACACAAATGATAGATTTCGAAACTAATATTATTACTAATGATACATTGATTCCCACAAAAGAACAAAATTTTACAGATTTTTCAACTGAAATGAGTCAATTAAATCAAACTAAACCAAATTTATCAAATAGAAAAAAATTAACGGGATTTGTATCATCTATTTTTGAAAATGTAAAACATGCTTGGATTAAAGCTAAAAATGATTATCATGAATCCTTAAAACGCCATAACAAACGTTTATATAATAAAAAATATCCTTATTCTTTACATCAGCAAAAAGCAACAACAAAAATCCGAAAACGCACACCTCTTCCAAAAACAGAACTCAATCTTTCTATGGAAAAAGTAATGCAAGAAGTTGTATCAAATGCATCAACACATTCAACAGCATTTCAATCTTGTATAGAATGGCTGCCTAATGACATATCTAAAATTCGTAAATTATCAGCACCTTTAAAAGATATGGATAAAGAAAATCTGGAAAACCCATTAATTACGTCAAATCTAATCAATCAAAAAATGGAAACTATAAAAGCAAAATCTTCTGAACAAGAAGCTTTATGTTGTGTTATGACATCATTAAAAGAGCAACTTGAGGAAACAAAAAAACGTCTTGAAATGTTTGAAAAGAAATATGGTTTATATGATGATATTTTTATTAATATTATTAATCAAGAAGAAAATTCTGAAATTCACAATTCTTCTTTGGAATTAAAAAATAATACAATAACAGATCATCAATCTTATCCTTTATTATCTCTTCCTTCAAATTCATCACAACTTATAAATAATTCATACATTTCAGATTCAATAAAAACTCATGAACAAGTTTTTAATGAAGATCCATCTCTCGAAACATTATCGCCTGTTATTTTACAAAATAATTTACAATAATAATTCACATAAAATTTATAATCTTCATAAAATTTAAGGATTATTGATACTTCATTCTTAATAATATTACATTTCTATTTTTCAACTTATTTTTATTCAGAATTTATAAAGTATTTTTCTTCTTTTCAAAAAACTTTTTTTAAAATTTATCACCTTCTTAATACTTTCTCTTATATTTCTTTATTTATCTCTTATTCATTTTTTCATATAAAACTTCTTATCAGTGCTTATCGTGTGTATACACTTATCAACATTCGACCACAGTTATTTTTTTGAAAAAAATAAAGCTTTAAATTTGATTAAAGAATTGATTTTTTATTAAATGGTACTTATCTTAAGCATTTTATGAATATTATATTTATTATATATTTTTTTTTTCAGGAAAAACAGGATATTTATAAGAATTGTACTGAAGAAATAATTTTTAAAACAGAACAAAGTTGGATAAAACCTATGGAAAAAAATAGGGAACAAATATCGTGGGATGATCCTTATAGAGTCAAGATTAATTGTGATGATCCTGAACATCCAAATATGTGGAATACTAAAAAGAAATTTCTTCATCTTATTATTATGTTTATGATGATATTTGTTATGTAAAATTTTACTAATTTATAAAGACATTTATACTAATAACTTAAAGATTTTCATCTTCCACATTTTATGTATATCTCAATATACTATACGTTTAAACTAATTTAATTAAGGTTCCACATGTATTAATTAAACCAGAATTACACACAAATCTTCTTTTATTATCTTTGTAGACTTTTTTACATTATTAAATTATTCTAATATGAATCCAGAATGTTATCTGGTCTTGCATTTGGACCATTAATTGGGGCAGTAAGTTTATTTTATTTTTATTTTATTCACATTGAGAGTCAAAGCCTTTATCAAAACATTATGGTCATAAAAAGATATTTTTAATCTTTTCTTTTATATTCATGGGTATTTAGGGAAACTACTTATTCTTTAAAAAACTAAATATGCAGTTACACATTTATTTCCTGTAATATTACCGAACCAAATCCCAATAACAACTGTATTTCGATTTTTAGGTGGATGTAAGTTAAATATTATTATAGGAATTTCAAATCAATTAAAATAAAAGTATCTGGAGGTGTAATTTATAGTTCATGTAGACTCTCAATATTTGATATATTTAATAATGCTAAAGCTTCTTTTCCAAAAATTTTCCTTCAAAGTGCGGTTTTGCTAGGAATTTACACAGGGCCTGTAATTGGATTACTCATAGAAGAACATAAACAGTTTTCATGGTCGTTTTGGATTGTTATGATTTTTTCAAGTATTATATTTATACTAGGACTGATAATATTAAAAGAAGCATCACCTGAAGTTATATTAAATAAAAGAATTGAAAGGTTAAGATGGGTGACGAGTTCTTCAAGATTTACTGCTTCTATAGAGGATAGAAAACCATTGAGCTATGTTTTTTTGTCAATATTTAAAACTTCATGGAGTATTTTTATTTATATATACTTTGAGTTTGATTATTAATATTTATTAGACATTTTTAATAAAGATTTTGTATTTCTATTTATTATTTTTAGCAAAACGATTTTATTTAGTACATTATTTCTCATATTATTTGTAAAGAATACTCTTACAAACTTTGACTAATTCAGAATAGATTCATCCATTTTCATTAACTCAGGTTTATCAATTAAAGGCATCAGAAATATATATTTTATTACTTTCTCATATAATTGGGGTATTTTTAGCAACTATTTGTTATAAATTTGAATCCAAAATAAACATAAAACGATTAACACATAATAAGATTGAAAAAAAACTTTTCATTTCTATTATATCATATCCTCTTTATATATTAGGTAAAAAAATTAAATGTTGATGTATATTATTCATTGTTAATAGCTTTATTTTGGTTAGCACTTACAACTAAAAAATCTTTTCATTATTTAGTCTCAATTTTATCCCATATTATTTTAGGATTTTCAGAAACATTGATATTAGTAGATTCAATATATCATAAGAATAAACTTATTAATTAACTTATACATTTAGGATAGTCTCGATCAATACATAGAAGCTTCCTATTCAGAAGAGCTACATGCTGCAAATATTAATTTAACTTTTCCTCTTTTATTAATTTCTGGTATTCTTCATGGCGTTATTAAAAGTTTGTTTACATTTATATATAAATATTTTGATTTATTCATTTTTAGTATCCTTAAAGCAAAAACTAATCGTTTTTGTTATAATCATCTCTGGAATTAATATTCTTTCATATCTTATTTCTTTTAGTAATTTTATTATTATTCATTTATTCATTCAATAATATTGATATATAGTTTTATTTATTTTTGGGCCTAGTTTTCGTTCTAAAACTCAGGAGAAATAGGTATTTCTATAATTTTCTAATATACAATATTTTAATACAAATTTCTTTATTAAAAAGTTTCGAGTTAAACATTTTTACTAAATTTTTGAAAATTATTTTGAGATTTCTTATGAATTAATGAGAAACAAAGGCTATTTATTAAAACTATTTGGAGTTGAAATTTTAACAGGAGGGGCGGTAGCTCTTTTATGTTCTTATTATTTAAACAAACAATATAATACAAAAACACAAACATCAATTGAATCTAAGTCTAAAATTCCTATTTATGAACCCCAAAGCATTATTAATCCATCCGGGATATATGAATATTGTAATCCAGAACCTATTCATGATTTATTAGTTCGAAAAGGATATATTTCTTATTATGATAGACGAATGAGGGTTCCATCATGGGTATAAAAATAGTAGAAAAGATTAAAATCTTAGATTTAATGAAAAACAAAGGTTATAAGACAAGTTACACCCAAATCTTTGGAAACAGTTCATTCAAACCGTAAATATTCAAAATTTAAAGAAGATATGTCTATACCAGATAAATTTCGTGCTAAATTAAGTGATTACTTTGGAAGTGGATATGACAGAGGACATCTTGTAAGGAGGCTTAAATGAAGAAATGAGATCATTTATTAATAAATTTAAGACACCCGCAGCGGATATAAAGTTTTCACAAATTGCACTTGATGAAACATTTTATCTTACAAATATTGCTCCACAAGTAGGTGTAAGTTCACATAGTTTTTTTTTAATTATGTTTATAATATGATTTAGGAAGGATTTAATCGAAACTGTGAGTGTATTATAGATATTTATTTTTATATATTAATAATTAAAGATTGGGCCTATTTTGAGGCGTTTTGCAGAAATTTAGTCTCTAAATATAGCTCGGTTTATATTATTACAGGTCCTTTATATCTTCCTAAGAAAGATTCAGATGGCAAATGGAGGGTTACATATGTATTATTAATTTATAATAAAATTATGACTAATTATACAAAAGGAAGTTATAGGGAATCCACCTAATGTCGCAGTTCCAACTCATTTTTTTACTGTCATTTACGCGGAAGATGAATCAAGGCAAGACACAGTAGCAGTGGGCTCTTTTATTCTTCCAAATACACAAATCGATGATGACACTGAACTTTCAGAATTTATTGTGCCTATTAGCGCAATTGAAAGGTAGAAATACATTCTTATTTTGCTGTCTTTCTTATTATTTCAAGGTCAAGTGGTTTGGATCTTGACAATATATCCAAAAAGAAACAAGTCAATTTATGCGAAGAAGTAGAGTGTATTGTGAAAAAATTCACAATAAAAAACATTAACCCGCCATCTCCTGAATAAAATAAATAGAAGCCGTTAAGTATTTGATAAAAACATATATATTTTATATTTAAATAGTGTTTTTTAATGAAAAGACCCTATTTTGAATTATATATAATTTAAGTATTCTCAAGCCCTAATGACTGAGCTTGTCTTTCCCTTTGAATTCTAGCGATATACGTTCGACTAATATGGTTCATTTCATGATAGAAAAATATTTTCGTCTACACACCTGACAATATTCCATGCATCCATATATCTTGCCACACACTTTGAAACACAAGTCTATCAAAAATAATTAATAAAAAAAGTGGACTAAATATTAAAACGAACATGCTCAACACTTTCAAAATGACTTCCAGGCTTAGGAATACAACGATCATAACATGTTTCATTTAATTTCTAAAGAAAATCATTAGTTTATTTTTTTTCTCAAGAAAAAAAGCAAAAAAGAAATCTACCCCAATCAATTCTGCTGCATTCGCCACTGCAAGTTCTTCTTTAATTGCCTGCATCAAAGCTTGTTTCTTATCCTCCATTGAAAATATCAAATTTTATAAAGCATATAGGGTTTTCAATATTTTTTATTAGGGTAATTTTAAAACGACTGAAAAATATAGTTAAATGATGTGTAAAAACCATGCTATTTTATAGGATATTTCAATATTCTGCATAGGATTGCTAAAAACCTAATAATATATTTTTTTAAATATTAGTAGAAATGTTAGATTTTTTTAATAAAAAATCCATTCATACGTTAAAATAACTTCATATTTTTGATTTATTTACAGCCCGAGCTTTAAATTGTTTTTTAATTTCATAAGCAGCATTCCTAAGTTCCTCTTGATCTACTCCATCATCAATACTTTTTAATACTTTTAAAACTACATCTATGAAATTTCCATGAGACTTATCATCTCGAAATCTGTAGAAACGCCATCTTTTTTGAGAGTCACATATACATTCAACCAACCTGGAAATGATATGAACTAATTAGATAAAAAACAAGAGGAATTAAAACCTATGGTTAAGAGGTTCTCCTAATGCCTTCATTTGTTCCCATTCTTCAGGACTAACATACATATCATACATTTCAGAATATTTATCGCCACCTTCCCATACAGAAAGCCTGAATCTAGGCATAGAATCATAATTATAATCACTTAAACTGCCTGGTAATAATGGAAATTGTAAATTTAAGAGAAAATCCACAGAATTTTCATTAGGAGGTTTCCATTTTAAACTGAAGAGATAAGAAATAAAACAGATAAAAGAATATTCTTACAGAGTTTCATCAGTTCCACATGTATAAGGAGCATTAAGACATGTAAATATAAGTCCATCGTTTTTATGTCTAAGAGAAGGAATAATATCTTTAAACATCATTTCTATTGCATAAGAAAGTTCCATTCTTTTAAATTCAACACTTAATTTTTGTTAAATATAATTCTAAAATTTTTCATAACCACCTAAATGGCATTTTTCGTATAAGATAAGGATATTTTGCATAAAATTCATTTAAAGGATTAAGAATATTTTCTTTCAAATACTTAATTAATCATCATTATCCAGTTAAACGCTAAAAATCATTCCTTACTCCAAGGCGTTTATCTAAAGGTTTATTCAATAATAATTTGCCTTGAACAGAAAGGCAATCAAAAACAAGATATCGTGATACTTTTTTACCATCCTCATACTCGTCTAAAATTAATTCTCCATCCAACAACGTATCATTATGAAAATTTCGGAAAGATGGATCATTTAAAACAGGAAAATGAAGATTTGAAACATGATAATAGTCATTTTTTCGGTCAATCTTCAATTTAAAGTAAAAAAAAGTTTTATATAGAATACGCAAATACCAAATAAACATTTTCCAATATTTTTCCTGAATTATCTTGTTCTGCAATTATATATAAAAGTGCACGAAGACCATCAGATTTTTCACACAAATAATAACTTTTTAGCTGTCAATCTTTAAAAAAAAAGAATTATTCATATACTCATAATTCATAAGCGTTTGTATATGATTTTTAGAGAAACTAACTGGTTGAGATCCTATAAAATAATATGATTAAAAGTTATTTAAAAAATATCAAAAAAAAACCTGGAAAAGCGTCATTTGAACGCTGTAAAAGTCGTCGGACCTTATCTCTAAGATTATATAAATCTTTTCCATGAATTTGAACTCCTAAAATATATGAATAATAGTCTTTCATTGATTTTATAATTTTATGAGGTTAAAAAAATGAAGATTATAAAAAAACGATAGACGTAATTTTATATATTTTAAAAAAAAACTCAGAAAATGATATTAAAAAAAGAGTAAATATAAGAAATAAATACAGTAAAATATTGTCTAAATGAAAATGTTTTAGGGGTTTTTTGAAATTTTTAAATTGGTTAGAAATTCATCATTTTTTAGATTAAAAAAATTTTAATCAAATATATTAATTATATATATATTTTTAAAGGAGATATAATAAAAAGGAATATATAATTTTCTTTTATATTTAAAGAGGATTTCTATTTTTTCAATTAAAAATTATGATTTTATTAATAAATATTATTAATAATAGGATTTATAATGAATGTTCAATTTGGATTTAATTTTTCAAAAAATAAGAATATTCAACTTAAAGATACACAAAAAAATTTAGCATCATCTGTTTTTTGTGAAGATGAGGAAGATATTGATAGTAAAATATTATTAAAAAATAAAACAAAAGTGATGAATGAAGAATTAAATCTTTATTCTCAACTTTCATATAAAAGTGAAAAAAAAGATTTTGATAAAGAAATTAATTCATCCGGTATGGAAATAATTTATTATTATTTTTTTTTCAAAAAAAAATTTATATTTAGTTTATGAATATGATGAAATCTATGATGAAATGAAAGAAGCACAAAAAAAACGACAAATAGAAACAGATGAAGATAAAGAACAAAGAAAAGTAGGTATAAATTAATATTTTCTATTGATATATAGATTTTTTATAGCCAAAATATATGGATAAGTTTTTCGAATTAGCATCAATAAGAGAACGTGATAGATTAAGAGCTCAAGAGAAGATGCTTCAAATAGAAAGACAAGCTGAGGGCGATATGTATAATGACAAAGAAAAGTTTATTACGGACGCTTATAAAAAGCAACAAGAGGAATTAAGTCGTCTTGAAGAAGAAGAAAATATGAAAGAAGGTAAAGTTTAAATAACTAAATTTAATTTTTTTAACAAAATAAGCTTTGATGAGAAAGAAATCCCAAGGGATTACTTCATTTTACAGAAATATTCTTAACGAGAGAGAAAAACAACACGATGAACTAATTAATGCAATTTCTAAACCTCATAAAGTTTCAAAAACAACTGAAGAGGTTTCAAAGGAAAAAACACTAGAGGAGGTAGCGAGTGAATTAAGTAAAAAAGGAACTAATGTAATTGTAAATGATGATGGTGAAATTGTGGATAAAAGACAACTTTTGTCTGCTGGACTTAATGTAGTTAAAAAGTCTACAAAAGTATCACAGCAATTTTTAAAAACACAAAAACCTCAATATAATTCTAAATTTGCTTTGAAATCTTATGACAGACAAAGAAGAGAAAGAGAATCTTTGTTAATTCGAGAACAAATTGAAAAAGCAGAAAAAGAAAGAGAAGAATTAGAACGCCAGAAATATCAGGAGTTGGTTGCTAATAGTCAACAGAAAAGATCATCTGAAGAAATTAATAAAATAAGAGAGAGATATTTAAAAAGAAAAGGTAAACGTATTTCATTATAATAGTATCTACTAACTATAATATAGCAGAATCATTTCAAAACCCTTAAATACAATCATATCTCGATAGATTTAATAATATACTATATAGTTTAATAATATAACTTCTAAATAGAAAATATTTCTTATAATAAAATTTTGTTATCAGAATACAGTGATATATAATATCCAGCTCGAAATTAATCCTATAGTAATCAATCCTAAGAAAATTCTAGTTAATTTTAATGAAATTTCTTTTGATCTAAATATTATGTCTTGATATATTGTTTTAGATTTTTTATTAAATAAAGTAAAAGAACATCTATCAATGTAACTCTTATTGTAAAGCCCATCATGTCGGTAAAAAGCAGCAAGAAACACAAGTAAGAACATATTTAAGATGATAAATATCATGATAACAAAATTAATGTCAGTATTCTAAAAATATTAATATATTCTTTAATTATTTTATATGCAACATTTAAATCTTTCTTTTTATTGAAATTTAATATAATATTTATCAGCTAATACAATGAGTTCCATATCAAATAATTTAATTAAACGTACAGATTGCATAATAGAGATTCCGGATATTTCTACGCTCCTATGAAAACCAAGTACTATTGATATATTTTTTGAAATGTAAAGAGTTAATAAAATTATAATGATAGATGATATGCTTTGTCCAAGAGAAAATAAAGTAATAAAAAACAAACTAGATCTAGTTGGTAGTAATAAAGACAGAAAACTTAATAAGATCATAGATGAGGAAGTCATTACTTCATATCTTAAAATATGTTAAATCTTTTTTAAAAAAAACTTACATATTATAAGACGATGTCCATAATGATCATTAATCCAGCCTATTATAGGGTATAGAAATGACTAAAAACATAAGTTCATAATAACTAGAAGGAATATGAATACAGATAATAATAAAACTAAAAACGATATATCAGTTGTCATTATATTTTCTAGAAAATAAGTATGTTTAATTTTATCCAAAAAATAGACAAAAGGAATCCTATGTGAAACAAAATTAGAAGATAGCTAACTTATTAAAGTAGAAAAATTTACCAAATAAAACTGGATAAAAAACATATTAATAAATACCACCAAAAATAAATCGACATTATTTCTATATTTTTAAAAATATTTTTTTCTTTAAGAAATACATATGAAACATTCTTTTTCTTATCCACCATTCTACTATAAGCCGTACATGTCAAGAAAGAAAAAAAAGATAATGCAGAGGAAATAATTAAAGGAATCCTCATGTCGTATATTGAGTCTTTGTAAAAAGCATTTTTAAAAAGAAAAGAAATAAATGATACCTTAAAATATTACTTTTTATTTGAAGAACATATTGTTTTTTACTAATTTCCCGAATCCTAATAGAATTGAGATAAAAAATCCTAATTTATCCTGTTGAAACATTTCAATTACAAGTAATTCTTGTTGTATAATAAGGGGATTAATGAAAAAGCTTTAAAAATAAGCTAAACCATTTTCTTTTTCAAAAAATATATTTACCTAGGGATAAATAATCCCCAAAGGATAAAATATTTCTGACGTAAAAATATTGCTATGATAAAAAGACAATGACCCAGAAAAATTGCTCCCGTCAAATACACATGAAATAAACGTGTCTCTAAACAATATATAGGGAACATTTTATGTATTTTTATGTATATATACCATATTTTTCAATAATCAACCCGTATAAAATGGGAATTGAAGAATTAATTATCATATAACAAACTAAAATGTGTTAAACATTCACTTTGAAACAATATATACCCATAGAAAAGGTAAACCACAAATTTTTTACAGGAAATTCCTTTTTTTCATTATTTTATAGTATTATATGCATAATTTAAACCTTATATATAGCATATATTCCAGTATAAAAAATATTCTCAAAGTAAAAAGCACCTTTTAATAGATTAATTACAATTATATGCATTATAAAACGTAATTACCCAGTGAGAAATTTGCAATTAATAATAATAAAATTATATTAACAACCCATTGACGTTTTTTACTCAATAAAGCTTCTTTATTTAAAGAAAAAGAAGAATAACTATTACATTCTTCTGCATTTCTATTATTGTTTTCATTTTCTTCTTTTTTAACAATAAGAAGTGATAATTCAATAGGGCTAGTTGTTTTAGATTTCATTAAGTTTATCATACACAAGATCGCAAAAATAAAACCTTTTTAAAGAAACTCTAAAAAATATAAAAAATATATATTATCTTTGCTAATATACATCACTACAATAATTTTCTTTAATTAAAATGTTTTTTATATTTTAAATATTTAACCTAGAATGCAATCTATAGAATATTTTATGATTTTTTATACATAATGATTCAAAGATACTTTAAATTATCCAAAAGATTGCTTATCTAGATTTTAAAATTAACTCAAATGCCTATATAACTTAGACAATTGATTAAATTTATTTTATAAAATATATTTGTTTTAAATAAGATTTTTTTCTTCAAAAATAACTGAATGATCTGAAAAACTTTTTAGAATATCGAGAGCAATCATTTTCTGCAAACTTATTATATGCCTATGTTTAAAAATAATGAAAAATATCATCTCTTAATAAATATATTTATACCTTGGGTATCCATTCATTAATTTTTGAAACACGGTTTTCATGTGTAGGATGTGTACTAAGCCATCTATAAATAAATAAAATTAGTGTCATATAAAATTACAATTATTACTTTGGAGGAGCTTTAGTTTCTGCTAGGGACATTCTTTTCCATAGACGAGGAGCTTCTCTAGGATCATAGCATGCCTTAATTATTAAATAAAAAAAAAACATAATAAAATAAACAACCTCGCTCATAAGCATCAATCCTATATAGTCAGCTAGGATAGATTAGAAATTTATTGAAATATAAGGAAACATAAGTACCTTCTATTTCCAATTTCCGAGAATTAGGTTTTAAAAGACAAATATCTATAATAGCTTTGCTTAAAATGCTTGGATCATAAAAAAGAGATATAATAAAATAACCTAAAAGAACAAGTTTTGTGAAAGATAATTTTTCCGCAGAATGACGCGCAATTTGATGAGCTGTTTCATGAGCAAGAACTACTGCAAGTCCATCCTCGTTTTTACAAATGGGTAATATTCCTGAAAAAACAAACACTTTTCCTCCAGGAAGGATAAAGGCATTACGTTGAGGATCATCAATGACCTAATTAAAGTTAATTAAAATGATTACAATCATAATACGATTTAAAGACATGAATTTCCCAATCCACATCTTTTAATTTAGATGCATGAATTAATCGAATCATTACTTGTTGTACACGACGTGATATAGGATGATGAGATGGAAAAATCCGACCTCTATATTGACGCATGATTTGTCGATAAGTTTCTTGAGACATCCGTTTTTCTAATTGAGGAGAAACATCATTAAACCTTCTTCTATTTGATACAGGAACATGTTCTAAGATATCTGAATTTTTAAATTACAAAATTGAAAAAAAAACCTAAATGAGAAATATAATAGGCTCCTGCAATTAATGAAGTAGCTCCTAATATTATACTTAAGCAAGAAATTATAGAAAACTCATCAAAATAAGAATTTACCAGCAATGTACCAAAATTTCTTATTTTTTGGAGTAAAATTATTATGTTTAAAATGTTGATAATTCCTTGGTTTCCTTGAATATAATATTTGAAAAAAATAACGTTTATTTGTCAAAATATAACTAGATTTTATAATTCCAAAATGTTTATAGATTGAAAATAACATTTCATAATAGATTTACTTAAAAAAATAGATTTTAATTTAAATTAACCCTTAAAAGTAAGTTTTTGAAACAAACATATTATTTAAAATTGGTAAAAAAAAATATTAAAAATTGAGGAGTTTTAAAAGTGTTTTTTTAGAAAATTAATATTTTAAATCTAAAAAAGGTCATTTTTAATAATTAATTAACTTCTTACTTCTAATAAAATTAAATATAATATTAAATCTTTTTAAACCTTATTTTTATGTGTAGATTGTGCGAGTACGTTATTTAACGTTTTTAAATATCACAGATTTTTAAAATATAAAAAAAGTAATTAAAAATTCATGAAAATGAAAGGATTTTTATCTAAAATAAATGGATTTAACGTTTTAAACGGTATTTATTTAAGAGGGTTACGTTTTAGTCCCAGGAATTTTCATGTACTTAAAGAATTGAACATACAATCGGAACAAGATGAATTTTATCATATCAAACTTCCAGAAAAAGTGTTTAAATTATATGATATTGATTCTCCAAGTTTAGATATTGAAATAGGAAAAAAAGAACTTTTAAAAATGTATTCTGAGATGGTAAGATATAAAAACAAAAACATAAAAATGACTTTTTTTTCAATAAAGATAAAAGCTCAGATAAATATATAGATGGTAATAAGACGTATGGAGATGGCAGCAGATTCATTGTATAAGTCAAAAGAAATACGTGGATTTTGTCATTTATCTACGGGTCAAGAAGCCGTTGCTGTAGGTATTGAACAAGCAATTACACCTGATGATCAAGTAATTACTTCTTATCGATGTCATGGATTTGCTTATGTTCGTGGTTGTACGGTTAAATCTGTAATTAGTGAGCTTTTAGGTCGTATAGATGGAGCTTCTCGAGGTAAGGGAGGTTCGATGCACATATTTGCAAAAAACTTTTATGGTGGTAATGGAATTGTTGGTGCACAAGTTCCCGTTGGTTTAGGAATTGCATTTGCTATGAAATATATGAATCGATCAAATACCACATTTACTCTTTATGGGGATGGTGCAGCTAATCAAGGTCAAGTATTTGAATCTTTTAATATGGCTAAACTTTGGAAAATTCCAATTGTTTTTGTTTGTGAAAATAATAAATATGGAATGGGAACATCTTCAGAACGTAGTAGTGCAATGACTGATTATTATAAACGTGGTCAATATATACCAGGTATTCAAGTAGATGGAATGAATGTTCTTGCTGTTAGACAAGCATCTATTTTCGCAAAAAAATATACACTTGAAAATGGGCCATTAATAATGGAAATTATTACATATCGTTATAGTGGGCATTCCGTATATTTCAATATAATATTTCTTTTCAAATTATTTATCATTTTATAGATGTCTGATCCAGGAACTACATATCGTACACGAGAAGAAATTCAACATGTACGTAATACATCCGATTGTATTACTTATTTGAAAAAAATTATTTTAGATTATAATGTTTCAACTGAATCTGAATTAAAGGTAATTCTTTATTTATTTATTTATTTATTAATCATTTTTTTTAAAAAATAATAAAGAATATTGATAAAACTATTCGAGCATCTGTAGAAAAAGAAGTTAAAGAAGCTGAAAAAAGCTCTCATCCTCCAATTAATCCAATTTCTCTTTTTAGTGATATTTATGTGGTAATTTCTCTTTTATTTCTTGTTTTTTTAAAAAATTATTAATTAATCATTTTATAGTCTGGTTCTAACCCTGAAACTTTTAGAGGTCGTTGGTCTAATGAAATTTATACATCTGAAGATATTTTTAAAAATGATTGATTAAAATATTTTTAATAAAAAAAAAATCTATAAATTTAATTTTTCGATTCCAAATTTTTAAAGTTTTTTAAAAATAATTCTGATAAAAAATGTCATTAAAAATGCCTAAAATGCCGGGGCCGATGCTCTTTAAAGAAGGGTATCGTGTTCAACAAGGCATTGATGATGCAATCGTACGAAATATTCATGCTATTTGTGAACTTTCAGGTACGATGAATGAAATAACTTTTTTTTTCTGATATTTTAAAGGATAATTAATGATATTTTAGACATTTTAAGAACTTCATATGGGCCTAATGGACGTAATAAAATTATAGTAAATCACTTAATGGTTTTAGAAATAGTTTTTTTCATTCATTTTGATTAAAATTTATCAGAAAACATTAATAAGTTCAAATGCAGCAACAATCCTTCAAGAACTCGATGTTGTTCATCCAGCTGCAAAAATTGTTGTTATGGCAAGTAAACAACAGGATACAGAGGTTTTTTTTTTACTTTTTATTCTTAATTTTTTTTTTCCTTAATCGTTTTATAGATGGGGGATGCAACTAATTTTGTTTTAATATTTGCCGGAGAACTTTTAAAACATGCAGAAGAACTCATTAAAATCGGACTTCATCCTTCTGAAATTTCAAAGGGTTATGAAATGGCTCGTGATTTTGCTTTAAATACATTAGAAAGTCATACTTTTTCAATTGTTCACCTTATACTTATAAATAATAGATCTTTCAATTGATCAAGTGAGAGATATTCAGTCACCTGATGAATTATATAAAGCGGTAAAATCATCTATTGCTGCTAAACAACTTGGTTATGAAGATATACTTGGACGATTTGTTGCAGAAGCTGCATTAATTGTTCTTCCTAAAAACCCTTTAAATTTTAATATAGATAGTATCCGAGTTGTAAAGATTTTAGGTGGGTCTCTGAATGAATCAAAAGTTGTAAAAGGAATGGTTTTTCCCAGAGAATCAGAAGGAATTATTCGAAACGCTACTAAGGCAAAAGTGGGCGTATTTTCATGTCCATTAGATATCACTCAAACAGAGGCAAAAGGGACTGTTCTCTTGAAAAATGCAAAAGAGATGCTTGATTTTACAAAGGGGGAAGAAATGCAATTAGAATCGGTTTCTCTTATTCATTTCTTTCATGATTTTATTTAATAAACAAACATAGATGGTTAAAGAACTTTCAGACTCTGGCATTAGAGTTCTTGTTACTGGAGGAGGCGTAGGGGAGCTCATTTTACATTATTTAAATAGATATAATATCTTAGTTATAAAAGTATTAAGTAAATTTGATCTTCAAAGACTTTGTAGAGTTGTTGGAGCCACTCCTCTAGCAAGATTAGGCGTACCTATGCCGGAAGAAATGGGGTTTATTGATGTTGTTGAAACAGTTGAGATTGGTGGTGATAGAGTAACAATATTTCGTCAAGGTAGGAATATAAGAAATCATAGGTATAATATTTAATATGGTAGAAAATGAAATTACAAAAACAGCCACCATAGTATTGAGGGGCGCAACTCAGAATTATTTGGATGATATTGAAAGAGCTATTGATGATGGAGTGAATCTTATTAAAGCAGTTATTAAGGACCCACGTTTAGTTGCAGGTGCAGGTGCAACAGAGATGGAATTATCTAAACGGATTTCCGCTTATGCAGAAGAAATTTCAGGAATTTATCAATATTCAATAAAAAAATATGCTGAAGCATTCGAAGTAATTCCAAAAACATTAGCAGAAAATGCTGGTCTTAATTCTACTGAAGTTCTTGGAAAACTTTATGCTGCTCATCATTCAAGTAATATTTACACTATTGGTGTAAATATTGAAGTATTATTTTTCTTCATAATAATAAAATATAATTTAATAATATTTTTTTAGGGAAATGATGATACAACAATTGATGCAAAAGAGGCAAATATTTTTGATGTTTTATCTGTTAAATCTTGGGCATGTAAACTTGCATCTGAAGCTGCTTTAACTATTTTACATGTTGATCAGGTATATATATATATTTTTAATTATTTTATTTTTTAACGAATAATTAAGATCATCATGTCAAAACCTGCTGGTGGACCTAAACCTCCAGGGCCTAACCAAAATTGGGATAATGAATAAAATGATAATATACAATTATTATTATTATTTTTTAAATATATTTTATATTGAATCCTTTATTTATTCATTTTCATTTATTCATTTTTTTTATATTAAAAATATCTTTCTTCTTTTATTCACTTCTATTCATTTCTATTAATCATTCATTCATTCATGTTTTTTCTTATATTATTTTTTAAAAGTATTAAAAAATATAGTATTATATTATTTCATTAACGTTTGACGACATAAAATCAAAGCAAATAAATTAAATATCAAAAAATAGGTAGAATTTTTAGAAAAAAAGCAATGTTTTGAATGATCCAGATTTTACTCTATAAGATTTGTAAATATCCTTTTTTTCCGGATTTATTTTGATAAAATTAGAGGTATTTTAAGGGTTATTTTAATTTTGAAATTTTTCAATGAAATCAAATAAAAGTGAAGATAAATTTATTGAGACTGAATACCCATGTAAAGAGATATATGACCTTGATCTTGATTTAAAGAAGGACGATTTTGAAAATAGGAAAGAATTTGATGATCTTTTTTCTTATTCTAGTATGTTTAAAAAAAAAAGTTTTCATAAATATAATTCGATAAGATTTGTTAGAATTAGATCTAGACAGTTTAGATAAATTACAGGAAACGGAAGAGCCTATAAGGCTGTCTTTTCAGCCTCATGATTTGAGTTCTCATATACCATTATCACAGTCGTTAAATGATTTCGGTAAAATATTAGATAATAGAACAGTACCTTTAAATACTTTTCCTAAGAGATCACTTAAAAAGAACATCCCTGTATATAAAAGTGCTCTTGATGTTTTTTTATCGAAAAAAAAACGAGCAACGCAATATGTTGAATCGAACCATCAAGATCAACATCTTGAATCTTTTTCACCAAATATAGTTAAACATAAAGGATGGTTAACAAGAAAAATAGAAGCAGAGAGAAGGTTTTCTGGATTTTCGAAACCTCATAGTACTTGGAAATTGTTTATGGTGGTTTTATTTGGATCAAAATTATACTTTTACACCCCTTCTCAAGGAGCACATGTGATGAATTCAGGAAAATCGCCTCTTTCTCGGAATTTAATAAGCAATCCTAGCTTAATGGAGCATACGTTTTCTTCTTCTGAGTTTGATTTAAATGTTAAATCTATTTTATATGATACTAATAATCAACAAATTTTTTTTTTTGGACTTATTTTGACTGAATTTGAAAACTACATTCAGAAATTGGAAAAATATTTGAACAGTATATTTTTCTCTAAAAATTTTCTTATTTTATGTTATCGTGAAGTATTTATTCCTAATAAAGATCAGAATCTTTCTTCTAATTCGAATATTTATACTGTTAATTTAAAAAGATTATGGAAACTTGACGTCGTTTACAATATATATGATATAAATATTGCATTCAATTTATTAAAAGATCATGACTCTGATTCTTATGAATTTTATGATGAAAATATGTGCTTAATGGTTATTAGCAATGAGAAATTAATAAGGAGATTTGTTTTATCTAGGGAGCAGGCTTTGTATTTTCTACAGAAATATACATTATTACAAGAATCATTAAAGAAAAATATGGAATCATCGACCTTAAATATTATATCATCAAAACTTACCCCTGAATTACCATCAATTATAAATGATACTCAAGATATTTTTTTTAATCATGATCAAACATTAAAGGCTGCTACAATTAAAGAATTGTTAAAAGTTATATTAGGAGTTAATAATGTTAAAACCAATTTGGATCTTCTTGGTTTATTTTCTGCTATTATAGGGTTTTGGGATTCCCCTGAAATAATACTAAAAACTTCATTATCTATTATTTCAGAATTTCCGGCGGATTTTAGTTCAAATATTGAAAAAATGGTCAATATATGGTGTGATAATTGTTATAGCTTATTTCAGGATGGTGTATTTGTTAGTAATATTGAAGAGCTAATAAAGCGTGGAATTGAACCTAAAAACTTTTTTTTAAGTGAAACTTTAAGAACCAAAATCAGGAATATAGTATTTATTATAAAAAAAAATTTATTTGATTTGATAACTATAGGTTTTTCCTTTCTATGTTTTTAAATATATATATTTTTTAACTTTGTTATAGATATGTCGCTTTATATGATTTATAGTGATAATTCATGGATTGAATTGCCTGCGAATTTTGTTTTGGAAATTCCTCCTGAGATATTTTCCTCTGAATTATATTATTTTCATAAACGTTTTCTTGATACGTGGGATCCGTCATCAGATTTGTCTTTATTTTTTAATAAAACCTCGTTTAATTTAGTTAAAAATCCCTTGGTTTTTGGACCTTATAACATGCATTTTATTACCAAACTTATTCTTGATCAACTTTTAAAAACAAATAATAAAATATCTCCAGAATTTCGCGCAGAAATCTGCACATATTGGATATCAGTTTCTCATTATTTAAAGAAGTATGGAGATATGGCGGGATGGCTTTCTATTATCATTGCTTTATGTTCACCGCCAATAATCCGTTTAAAAAAAGTATGGTCATTAGTTGATTTGAACTTAAGAGGTTTTATAGAAAAGTGTGCGTCTATTATGAATGATTTACTTATATTTAATCTTCGTATGGATGATAAAATTACAACTATATCCCATTCTTTATTACTCAATAACCAATGTAATATTGAGATTTCTAATCTAAGTATACCATATTATGGAGAAATTTTAAACTATATTGAGATTTTAAAATCATCTTTTGTACGTTTTTTTTTGTTTTTTACTTTTATTCTAACCTTTATTAGAATTCTTATAATAAAATAATAGATGTACAATTATCTAATGATATATTTATTTTAGTAAAAGACTTTTTGGAAAAATGGAGAAATATTATATCAATTAATAAAACATCTTATGTCTGCACTAATAATAAAGATAGGAATATTCAATTGCAAGAATTATTTAAACAACTTAATTGTATTAGAAGTAATCCTCAGTCTATATTTTCCGATATTTTTTTTAAAAAATCACTTAAATGTGAACCATTATATCATGACTTATATTACCAACATGATTACTCTCGGAATACGGACATTAAAGCTAATGCATATACGTCATTAATATTTAACTATATATACAATTCATATAACTTGTTTGACTTTAATGATTTATTTAATATATATAAAGATAAGAGCACTAATCATAATACAAAGAATCATACGATTACAGAAGAATCTATTTTTTTTAATTCTTTTAATCTATCTAGTTCAAAGGATATATATAAATATTGGAGAAGAAATTCCTTTCCTCTTAATAAATATTCTGCATTTACTACACAGTATTCTGGCTTTTGTAATATATCTCAATCTAAAACATTAAACTCAAGAAATAGAGCTTACACAATGTTTCGAGGTATTCAGGATGTTTTTAAAACGAATCAAACATTATTTTATTATACTGATGGACAGTTAATTTTAAAATTAGTTGAGAATACATTAGAAAATATAAAAATCGGGAATTCTGCTGATATTTCTTTTAAAAATGGTAATTTAATACTAAAAAAAACTTGTATACAAATTCTAACATACAAGATAATAATATGCCTGAAGCTTTTAAGGATAAAAAAACAGATAATATTATAGAATCAACTCAGATAATATCATGCAAGGTTGTTGTTAAAGCGGGATCTCTCGAACGTCTTGTTGACATTCTTGTTTTGGGATTGGATGATTTTAGTGAGCGTTTAATTTACGAATCAAAGAATACACAATTTGATCTTTATATGAACATAGAAGAATATCGTTTGACTTTTTTATCCACATTTCGTTCTTTCTGCGCCCCATCTGTTAGTATGCTTAGAAAACAATTTAATATTGCTAATGATTAATAAGACTCTCCTTGAGTACTTTAAGAAACGTTTAGCTGGTTCTAAAGCAGTTGCATCACAAATTGGCATAGATATGAAAATTCCAGAATATGTCAAAAATAATGAGATGTTTCCAGATTGGAATTTGTTGGATACTGGTGACAATGGTTTATTCAATTATGATTTTTATTTAAAAATACATATTGGAATATTAGAATGCATAATATTATGGTTTACTCATTATTTTATTGATTTCATTAATGATTTAAATCTATTAAATGAATTTTATTCTTTTTTTAAATTGGCTAATAATCAGTTGCAAAATTGGAAAAAAATTGTCTTAATGAGAAATGAATTACAATCTCATATGACTCAGTATCTTAATCTTTTCGAAAATGTTACGAACTTATTTCTTAAATTATCTTATCGACCACAAATTAAATTGTTACATTTGGCACCTTTAAAAATATTACAAGAAATTGATATTTCTAAGGAATATGATGATAATGGAATTTTCAATTTAGCTTGTACCCTTGATAAATTGGTTGTAAACATATTTAATACATTAACATTAGGAGATTGGATATATTGTTTTGAGCTTCTTGAGGTTCAATGTACAGACATAAACTCATTTTTTGAATGTCAAAAATCGATATCTCTTGAAAATGATCATTATATCTTACAAGATATATATAGTTTATTAAGTCAGATTCGTAGAACTCGAACTCATGATTTATTAATAAATGCATTTCCTCATCCAATAAAAGAATTATTCAGATTAAGACATAATATTATTGATTGGGTTCTTAGTCAAATTACTGATATTAATATCGACTGCTATACAAGAGCAAATCGAATATTTTTGTATCTTCGACTGTTGGGTGTTTATCAATTAACAATGACTCGTTTGGATTTTTTTTTCGACCCTTTTGATAGAGTTAATTGGACTAAAAATAATTTCATGATACCATCGTTTGTTGGAAATGCTATTGCTACTGCTTTGCTTCGACCGGAATCTAGATTATTTATTTATGCTTGGTCTATAATAGCATCAAAACGTGGTTTGGATGGGCAGGTGGAAGATCTTGCTTCTATTGTTCCATTTTCAACGAATAGTACAACATATTTATTTACTCCATGTATTGGTTGGGTTTTTGAATACTTATTAAAAATTGTATTGTATATTCCAAATGTGGTTGGAAGTTCTCGACTTATAAATTTTGTTAAGCAAATATTTGTTTATGATTTTGTTTCACATATAATTAACTTAAATAATCGCAATAATTCTGAGACAGATCAAAAGGATGAACCATCTACTAGTTTAAATGATTCAGTTATTAATATTCAGGTTCATGATTTAAGTATTCTTGAAATGATTTCTGAAAATGAGAATTGTTCTTTACAATTTAGTAATATAGAAAAGCCTTTTCAAAACTTAATAAAGAGAAAGATATTGACAATCCAAAGAAATCAGAAGGACTATGAAGATATAAAAAAGTATTTTCAGAAATTTACTAAAAATCAACAAAAAAATATAGATATTAAGAAAGCTGATAAAAAAATTTATAAAAAAGTGTTAACTAAAACAAAGCATAAAGAGAATATTTTTTTACGAGGTTCACGATCTAATTCTTCTGTATTTGTGAATAATTCTAGTTTAAATAAGGCCTCGGATTTATCTACAATATTATCTCCTGGATTTTCCTCTAGCTTTTCTAAATCTAAACCTGAACCCTTAGATGTTATTGATTTGATTAATTCGTCAGTGAGCGCTTTAGAGATTTCAAAATGTCAATATATATTTAAGATTAAATCAAAAAATGGAATAAAAACATTACTTCGAGCACCATCTTTAAATGAATACAAAATATGGTATCAGAAAATCAAAGATTTAGCTATCATTACCACCACTAAGAAAAAAAATGTTTTGACAAAAAGTATGCCTACTGAATTAATAAACTCCCCTATGTCTAGGAAATCAATAACTAACGTAAATTCTACTGCATGTGGGTTAAGAATTAAATATTTTTTATTTTAATAGTTTTAAGGTTATGGTGTGGAATTATCACTTTTGTGCGCTCGAGATAAAAGCAATATTCCAAAGATTGTAAATGATTTAATAAATGAAGTTGAAAGAAGGGGTATTCTAATGAATATTTTTGATTTTTTTCTAATAATGTAATAGGTCTTGAAGATGTGGGAATTTACCGAGTGCCGGGTTCAGTTGCTAGTATAAATGCATTAAAAGCTTTAATTGATTCTGGAAAAAGTGTAAATATGAAAGATTGCCGCTGGACAGACATTAATATTATTGCTGGCGCACTTAAATTATGGTTACGTGAACTTCCTGAGCCTTTAATGACATATAAATTATACCCTCAATTTATCGATCTTACTTGTAAGATTCTCTATATATTGTAATCAAAGTTAATCTTTTTCAGATATATCCAATTATCATAAAAAAATTGTTTTGCTTAAAATGCTTATTCAAAGCCTTCCATTTTATAATTATTTTTTGATCAAGCGATTTATTGAGCATTTTGAAAAGTAAGTGAATATTTTAATTATAACTTTAAATAACTAACTTTTCTTTTTTTGAAGAATAATTAGTTATGAGTCATTAAATCAAATGCATGGTATGTTTTTATTATTTATAAAATATTATCTATTTTTCTTTGTTTTAATTTTTTTTGAAAATATAAACTAATTTATTATAGCACATAATTTAGCCATTATTTTTGGTCCAAATTTTCTAAGACCTTGTCCATTGGATTATTCATTTTCTCAAGTTATTTCTCATATTGAAAAAACACAAGAAATTGTTAAAGAACTAATTATTCAACGAAGTTGGATTTTTAATGATGAATTTACACCTAAACCAATACCGAACTAATAATTTGATTGATATTTAAAATTAAATGGTTACTAAATCTTCATTATATAAAGCTTTTTATACTTTTAAATATTTATTTTTTTATTAAAATTTTAATTTCATTATCTTATCTCTTATCTTTTCCTTATCTTCACGTGACACGTGTTTCGTATCTTGTTATCGTGTCCGATCGTATAAGTTATCCGAGTTATCTTTACACATGACCGATGGACGACCAAATGGCAGAGGTAAGTATGAAATGAATGAATATGTAGCTAATAAGAGCAGACAGAATGCAATACAACACAAGATGAGGGTGAGTAATAATGATAAAAAGAAATAAAAGAGATTTTGAGAAAAATGACATATTAAATGGAATTTTTTACTATAATTTGAACATTTTTTATTTTATGATTTTTCAAATTTTTTAATATTTCTTATGGTTAATGAATTCTTTCTATAATTTTAATATTTTTGGGGATTTTTTTTAGAGGGACTTTTTGGAAATTTTTTGGAGGCTTTTTTTTTTTAATTTTATTTGATATTTTCAGTAAAATTATATTATTTACTTTTTACTCAACTCATTTCTCTTCTATTTTCATAATATTTTTCTTATTTAATTCTATTTTTATTGCTTTTTTTGGCTAACTTTTTTTTAAAAAAAAAGAATATAGATATAAACAAAAATGCAAACAACTTAAGCAAAAGATTCGCCAAATGACCGAGGAAAATGATTTGCTTTCTATTAAATTAGGAAGAATGAAACGTAGTATTCAGAGACTTCGTCTTGAGCGGGCTTTCATCTTTGAAAAACTTGAAGAACGTACTTCTTCTGTTGGAGAAGACTCTAATGCATCTGATTCTTCACTTCTCTCAGTACTTTTTTAAGATATTAGTATTTTGGCTTATTTCACATAGCCCAAACGTGAAAAAGGTTCTCCACATTCTGAAACTCATGACCCTTCTGTAGCTCAACTCAGTGCACGTGATACAACATCGTCCTTTATTTATTCTCATGCAGGTTCTTCTAATGCTACAGCAAGTACACGACGAAAACGGGGTACTCGTGATCCAGATGTTTCAAAACGGTAAATATCTGCTTTAATTATGTCTTTTTTGAATTGATATTTTTCGATTATAGTCCATCTAATCCATTTTTGAAGTTTTGCGATATTGAAAAAGAAAGAATTCGTTCTGAAAATGAAGGTGCGGATGGTTCCGATGTAACTCGAGGATTGGATGCTACTTGGCAGAATTTGGATGATGAATCGAAAAAGCCGTATTATAATGTCTATGAATTGGAGAAGAAACATTTTAAAATAAAAATAGAACAGTATGAGAATGAGAACTCCCGAACATCGGGCCAACAATCGAATCCTAAATCATTAGATGATTTGGATACTCGGTAAAAATATTCGAAAAATTTATAAAAATCTGATATTAAATCTATCAAAAGTATGTTGACAAAAATCATTGATGAGTCAGTCTTACTCATAAGTGATAGTTCAGAATTTATGAATCATTATTTGACACAATTCGTTTTACTATCCGGACTTACATTTGCATCTGAAACATATAATCATGATATATTTTAAATTTTGTATATACTCTGTTGTCTTAAATGGGTTTATCATCAGAGAATCAGTATAACTTTAACCACTATTTGTCTTATCAAAATCTTAAATACTAATATTGCTTCTCAAATATTACCAAGCAGTTTGGCTAAACAATTTTTGAAAAATTTAGAGGGATTTTGTTTTAAATATACTTCGCATCTAATAAATTTACAATGAATATAATGAGTATTTTTATTAAAATAAACGTTCATATGGATTTTTGTTAATATTTGCATAATATCCGGAAAATATCTTTATAACAATTTTATGTTGTTTGGATGTTAATTATTTATTTCAAGTATAATAAAATTATCCAGAAAATTTCGAATTTGCAAGACCATAACTTTAATGATTAATATACTGCTAGAAATAAAGTTTAATGTCTTTATTAGAAAAGTAATTTTTGATTTTAAAATGGCATTTAGATATTTAGTACTATTCAGATTTCTGTTTAAAATCAAGTGAATTAATCATATTTTACATCGTATTATGGCAAACTAGGATTTTATTTTATTATATAAGAGATTAGAAAAATATATTTTTGAAAATGTAATAATTGTGTATTTTGGTTGATTGGATTCTATAAATCATAATGACTTTGATACATAAATGATTGAAATAATTTGTTTTAGTAACGACTTGGATGATGGCAATATGTATTGTTTGTGGAATAATACAAAAATGATAAATTTATTGATTAAAATTATTTTTTGTATTAATTAGATCTATATTAAATATAGAAAATATTTTAAATATAAGAGTAAATACAAAGTATAATTATTAAGTAAGATATTTCTATAAATCAAATAATAAAGTAATTAAAATCCTTTTTTCTATTACTATTTATAAATTATATATTTTAAATTCATAAAAATTCTAATTATCTTTTCAAATGTAAAAAATATATAATAAATTTATAAAAAAATTATCTCATTTTACAATTTTTACTTTATTTTTATAAATTTATTATATATTTTTTAAAAATACCTTTTTTTTACTATATTTTATCGTCTTTATCTTTAATATTATATAAAAATATCTGTTTTAAAGAATTTTAGGCATAAATAAAGTTTTATAAAGACTTAAAAACATATTAAAATTATGAAATATGTTCTTGTAAGTGGAGGTATGACTTTAAGAAATGTATTATGTTTTTTTTCTGATTTTTTTAGGCGTTATTAGTGGAATTGGTAAAGGTGTAATAGGTAATATATAAAATAGTATTATAAAGGATAATTAATATCAATACTATATTAGCATCATCTACAGGACTTCTATTAAAAACAACGGGACTTAAGATATGTATTTTTGTGTGGTTTCATGATTAGATTAAAATATAATTATACGTTTCTGCAATTAAGATTGATCCATATATGAATATTGATGCAGGGACTATAAGTCCTCTTGAACATGGTATAAAGAGATTTTCTTAAGAAGGGATATTGATTATATATCAGGAGAAGTGTTCGTTTTAGATGATGGTGGAGAAGTTGATTTAGATCTGGGAAATTATGAACGATATCTTAATATTACTTTAAAACGTGAAAACAATATTACAACAGGAAAAGTATACAGTCAAGTGATTGAAAATGAAGTAATATTAATGTAAATACAAAAAATTGTCTTATAATTAGTAGAGAAAAGGCGATTATTTGGGAAAAACAGTTCAAGTTGTTCCACATGTTACTAATGCTATTCAAGATTGGATTGAGCGAGTGGCGAAGATTCCTGTTGATGAAACATGTGAAGAACCTGATGTTTGTGTTGTAGAAGTGAATAAAATAATATTTATTTTATTTTATTTTATTTATTTTATAGCTTGGTGGAACAGTTGGTGATATTGAATCTTCTGCTTTTGTCGAAGCAATGCGTCAGTTTCAATTCCGAGTTGGACATGATAATTTTGTTGTTATTCATGTATCTTTGATTCCTACAATTAATGGTGAACAAAAAACCAAACCAACACAAGCAGCCATTCGTGATATTAGAGGACTTGGATTATATCCGGATTTTGTATGTTTGAATAGTGTTTTTTATACATCTAAAACTTATTTTTAAAGATTGCGTGTAGATCAACAAAACCTTTAGAAAAATGTACTATAGAAAAAATTGGAATGTTTTGTCATGTTGGACCAGATCAAGTTTTAGTGGTTCATGATGTTTCATCTACATATCATGTGCCTCTGCTTCTTGAAAAACAAGGAATAATTAAATCACTTTCAAAAAGGTTAAAATTAGATGAAATTTTTATTTCAGAAAAACTACGCCATGCAGGTAAACAACTCATATCACAATGGAGAATACTTACAGAATCGTATGATATGTATTTTATTTTTTTTTCAAATATTAACAAAAATATAGATATGACCGTCTTTTTGATATTATATCTGTTGCTATAGTTGGGAAGTACACAGATCTTCAGGATTCTTATATTTCCGTAGTAAAGTCTCTTGAACATGCAGCTCTTAAATGCAATAGAAAACTGAATATATTATGGGTAGAATCTACAAATTTAGAAGATGAGAAAAAAATATCAAATCCAATTATATACCATAAAGCATGGCATTCTGTTTGTTCTGCAAAGTATTGAGCCTATTTGGAATAAGATTTCTTTTACTTAATTATTAAAGTGCAATCCTTATCCCTGGGGGATTCGGTGTACGAGGAACTGAAGGAATGATTGCTGCTGCAAAATGGGCACGAGAAAACAAAGTACCGTTTCTTGGTGTTTGTTTAGGGTTTCAAATATCTATAATTGAATTTTCAAGAAATATTTGTAATCTTAAAGGTATATATTATTTTATACTTTATTTTTTAGCATTTTATAATCTGAGTCTCCAATATTTATTATTGTTGAGAGATATTTAAGGAATGCGAAATTGATTCTGTTCAATTATTTGTAGACAATATTTTCTCATTATTGTATACTTTGTCACTGAACTAACATAATTTATATAGATGCACAATCAACCGAACTTCAAGAAGATACAAAAACACCGGTGATTATTAATGCATCAAAGATTGATCAGCAGTATTATGGGGGAACCATGTGTTTAGGTCTTAAAAAGGTATTCTTTCAAAACAACATTGAATGGAGTAAAATAAAAAAACTATATAATAACAAAGATTATATAAGTGAAAGACATCGACATCGATATGAAATAAACCCAGAATATGTTAAACAATTAGAGAATGCTGGTTTAATTTTTGTTGGGAGAGATAAACTAGGAATAAAAATGGAAATTTTAGAACTTAAAAATCATCCTTATTTTATTGGTACACAATTTCATCCAGGCACGTTATGTTTTTAATTTGTAAATAAATAATTTTATCTAGAGTATTTAACAAGACCATTATTACCATCACCTCCATATTTAGGATTAATTGCAGCCAGTTGTGGGATTTTAAATGATATTTTAGAAAAGAACTCAGTATAATACTTTAAGATTCTTTTAAAATATATTAAATATAATTTAATATTATATATTTTAAACTGTTTATAGTACACTCATTAAGTCTAATAAATCCCGTATAATAATTTAATGTAACAATTATTTTTAAAACTATTATTAAATAGTTTTGTTTATCTAATATGCAAGGGGATATTTATTTTTATTATTATTTTAAATAAGAATACTTTCCTAACAATATATTTTCAAATTCTTTTGCCTTTTCTGCTATATTTCCCCCTTGTTTTTGAGCTTCTCTTGCCCAAAACAATGATTTCTCAAAAGATCCTTCCTCTTCATATAATCTTGCGAGATTCATTTGACTTACTTGAAATCCAGAAAATGCAGCAACATCATACCACTCCTTTGAAAGAAAAATATCACCCTTCTTTTTATATATAGTACCTAAATTATGGGCTGCTTCAATGACTCCATTAGATGCAGCTTGTAAAAGATAATATAGATTTTCTTCATCAAATGTATATAAAGATCTTCCAAAATGTCCTTTAGCATTACCTGTAAAAATAAATAAATATATTTTATAGAATTTTTAAAACTTACCCATTTCAGAAGCACGTATAAACCAATGTTTCGCTTCTGCATCTTCACCTAAACGTCTTTTAAGAACAGCTAAAGCAACCATAGCATCAGAATCTCCTCCTTCAATGGATTTCATATAAAATTTCTCTGCTCGTTTTATATCTTTTAATTTTATAAAAAAATCTCCAAGAATTAAAGAAGCTTTTGCATTCCCTTTCATTGAAAGAGTTTTATATATATACAAGGCCTGGTATAATTGATTAGATGAACCTGATTTCATTTTTCTTTCAGAAATATATAAAGTTGCTAAATCACTTCCTTTTAATGATGCTATTTCAATAAGAAATTTACAAAGATCTAGTTTTTTTTGCGATATTGGTTCAAATATAGGTGTTTTTAACATAATTTTAGTAATTAAAAATAATTCATCCGCAGATACAAGAGAAGGAATAAAATGTTCAAGTTTTTTTATCAAAAGAGTATTAGTTAATGAAATATTTGTATCCGATAATTCTTGTTTTAATTGAAACATATGTTCAACAATATTTAATATTTCAAAATATGATTTTTTAATTAAATTTAACCTTTTTGCATTTTTGTATAAAAACTTTGGACCAAGAAAATCCTTTATAAAATATAATTCGTTATTTTTTTTAAAAAAAAACAATGAATTATATTGACAAGAATGTTTTGATAAAAATCCATATATTTTTGAGTAAAAAAAAGAATTCATAAAAATTTAATCTTTTAAAAAATCCAATTTATATATTTTTAATATAAAAAATTAAAAAATCCCACAAAAAACGCCCAAAATTAATCGGAAAAAAAAATATTTTCATATAATAGCCCATTTTAACTTCATTTCTTCTTTTTTATTCTTCTTTTTCCTTTTTCTTTCTCCTTTATATACTCTTCTTTTTATTTTTCAATTAATGTCGTTCATTCGTTGTCCTAGTAACCCCTCCTTCCCCCTTCATTGCCAAGGCAATATTGTCGATAACATCTTTCATCATTTCATTGCTCATCTCATAAACAAGATGAGCTTAAAAGCACATATTGCACAGCAATTTCGTGAAATTATTTGGTATTCTTTAGATAATGGGTTATTATCTAATGCAACGTTTATTGCAGAAAGACTTTATGGTTATGATACAAACAATGCGGAAGCAAAACATATTTTTTCACATTGTTTATTAAGATTAGGAAAATATTTAACAGTTCTTTATATGACGGAAGGGGTAAAGCATGTAGGATGTGCGTATACATATGCACAAGCATGCCTTCAACTTGGAAAATGTAAACAAGGTATTGCAGCACTTGAAGCGATATCATCACAATGGACGAAAAGTAATCATATGTGTATGAAAAATTAGAAGGATTGAAGAAAAGAAGTTAATAACTTAGAAGACCAACATGATGATCTTTATCGTTGTCATTTACCTGATGCATCAGCGATTTTTTGTCTTTTGGGACATTTAAGTAAAAAAGGTGGTATGATTAAAAAAGCCACTGATTATTATATTTGTTCGGTTAAATTAAATCCATTTTTATGGGAAGCTTTTGAGGGGTTATGTACACTTGGTAAATTTTATAAATTTAATCATTTATTATATAAAATTTTATTTATTTATTTATTTAGGATGTAATCTTCATGTAAAAAATATTTTTAAAGCAACCACAAAAATGCAGGAAGAACGATCAAAAGCACAAAATATTCCATCTCAAACGAATATTCTTCAAAATGTTGATCCTTATATATCACAAAATATTGATTCAGAAATACATCCAACGAATCATATGGTTCATACACCCGATATATTTAATTCGCAGAAAAATAATACACCTCCATTCATATCTCATTACCCACAATCATCCTTTTTAAATCGTTTACAAACAACGGAAACTCCTGGGTATTCCATTATGAAATCAATTGACCAATGATTGATTAATATTATATAATAGATCTCCAACAACACAACAAATAAAATCATCTGAAATGATTCATAATTTTTCAGATAATTCAGTTGCTGCATCATCCAGTTTTATTAGCCCTCCAAACTTTTTAGATACTAAAATTCGATTAACTCAAACTAAAGCAAATCCTACTGCTCGAAGTAATATTGATAAAGATCTTTCTGTAAAACTTTTCTTTTCGCTTGTATTAAGAATTAACTTTAATAATATAGAAAAATTCAACGCCAATAGATATTCCTCAAAGAAGAAGTCAGCGCCATTTACCCAATGCTTCAAAAATTGCATCAAAATTAGCTTCTACAACATCTTCAATTAAAGATAGTCGAAAACATAAATCACAAAATAGTCGTTCAAAACAGGAGGAGAATCTCCTACTAACAGTTTGATTAATATGATAAATAGAATTTTGTCTAAATATTTTCTAGACATCAAACACATCTCAATCTCACTTTCAATATGGTCAAAAGCCTAATGGTCAAGTTGTTATGTCTTTCACAGAAAGAGTTGAAGCGGAGACTTGTTTATTAGATTTATGCAAATCTATTGCGGATGGGTATCATGCTCTTGCTAAATATGATGGTGCGAAAGCAATTGAATGTTTTAAATCACTACAGCCTGTTTCTCAACGTAATTCTGTTTTTGTTTTAAGTAAGATTGGAAGGGCATATTTTGAAATGGTTAATTATGATGAAGTATATACTGTCTATTGTTTGTTTCCTTTATTTATTCCTTTAGGCTGAAAAATATTTCCATCGTCTTCGTAAAGTTGATCCTACAAGAGTAGAAGATATGGAAATTTATTCTACTGTTCTTTGGCACCTTAGAAAAGAAGTAGAATTGAGTTTTTTGGCTCATGAAATACTTGATTTAGATCGTCTTGCGCCACAATCATGGTGTATTATTGCAAATTGCTTTAGTTTACAAAGAGAGCATGATCAAGCTCTAAAATGTATTCGTAGAGCAATACAATTAAATCCAAATTTTGCTTATGCGTATACATTGGAAGGGCATGAGTATGTTGCAAATGAAGAGTATGAAAGAGCTCAAACTTCTTTTCGTAATGCTATGAGGGTTGATATGAGACATTATAATGCCTGGTAAATTATGCATAATTATATTGTTTTTTTTTAAAAAAACAATAGGTATGGAATTGGTATGGTATTTCTTAGAGTCGGTAAAAATGATCTTGCAATGTATCATTTTAGAAAAGCTGCAGAAATAAATCCTACTAATGCTGTTTTGCTATGTTGTATTGGCATGGTTAGTATAATTAATATTTTTATTCATTTTTTAAAGAATTTAGATTGTTGAACGTAATAAAGATTTTCCAGAAGCATTGCAATTGTATAAAAAGGCATCAGAGCTTGCACCAACTAGTGCTCTTGCTAGATTTAAAAAAGCAAAAGTTCTTGTTTGTCTTCGACAATATCATGTATACAAATATATTTTATAAAAAAAAATCATATTGATAATTTTGTAGTTAGCATTAAAGGAATTGCTTTTATTAAAAGACTTGGCACCCGATGAAGCAAATGTTCATTTTCTTTTAGGGAAATTATATAAACAGTTAGGAGATAAACCAAGCGCTATGAAACATTTGACTATTGCTTTAAATCTTGATAATAGGGCTAGTCATTTAATTAAAGAAGCTATTGGTATTCATATTATTTATTTATTTACTTATTTTATCTTATACATATATAGAATCTATTGATGAACCAGAAGAAAATTTACTAGGTGAAACGGATGATGTTTATAAAAATTTAGATAAGGAAGAATAATATTATTATAAACAAACAAACAGATAAACAAACAAATAGGCATATTTATTTGTTACAGAGTATAATTCATCATTACATTATTTCAATTTTTTACATTTTATTTCAATGTTTCAATTACGACATCTAAGCATCACTTGTAATTTCAATTCATTAAATAACAATAAATAAATTTCATTACTGAAAGTATTATTACTATTTTTATATTTTTATTTTTTTTAAATTCTATAAAAACTGGAGATATTCTACCGAAGGGTTAACCTATTTCTTTTCAATGATAATTTTATTTTCAAATATATAATGTATCATATAAAATTTTGGACGAAATTATTTCTTTATTATTATACACTATTCATTTCGGCACTATTTGGTGTTGTTTCATCAAGTATTTTATTCGTCTTAAATAAATCTAATATTAGCCAATGGTTAACGGCACGTGCTTGTAATATGATTTCATCACCGGTTTTGAAATTAAAGATACAAGTTGAAAATGAGGCTTTTATGAGGAATAGACCTTGTATTTTCATATGTAATCATCAAAGGTACTCTAATGATTTTTTTTTAAGATATTTGACCATTATTAAAAGTGAACTTGATATTCTTTTACTTGGACGTGTATGAAGTTGTTTTAATAAAAAAAAAGCTTATATGTATTTTCCTTAGTTATTTCCGAAATACTGTAGTATTGTAGCAAAAAAAAGTTTAAAATATATACCATTTTTGGGCTGGTTTAGTGATTAAACATACAGAAAATTATATATATATTTATTTAATTAATAAATCTAGTGATTCTAAGCAAAGTTATTTTCATTGATAGGAGAAATCGCAAAAGTTCTATTGAAATATTTGATGAAGCTTCTATGAAAATTAAAACTAATAAGGTAATTGTGATTCATCAATAATACTTCTATTAACTTCTTAAATAAAAGCAAAGCGCATGGATCTTTGTTGAAGGAACACGATCTCATTTTAAAAAGCCAGATCTTTTGCCATTCAAAAAAGGTGCATTTCACTTAGCAATACAAACGGGTACGCCAATTGTTCCTGTGGTAATTGAAAATTATTCTCATATTTATCATTTTAAAACCCGCGTATTTCGATCAGGGACAATTAAAGTTAAAGGAATGATTATTTTTTTTATATTATTTATATTTATAATTTACAGTTCTTGATCCGATTAATACTTTTTCTACTTCAAATGTTGAACAAATTATGACAGAAGCACGCAAGAAAATGCTTAAAGCTATTAAAGAGTTATACGAGTCTTCGTATGATTCTATTAATAATAACTTTTAATATTTTTTTCAATTAATTTACATAAGTTGTATCATCTTATTTTACATACATCATTCTTTTCGAACAAATCACTTTATATTCTTTTGTTATAGATTAATTATATAAACTTTATTCTTTTTGTATTCTAAATATCTTTAGAATTGATTTTTATTTTTTTCGTTTTAATTTAGGTTATTTAAATCTTCAAAAGTATTCATAGGTAATTAGTTTCTTAGAATCTCTAAATTTTCTAATATTTTCTAAAAATAACCATTTATAATCATTTAATCCATTTTATGAAGTTATATCTATAACAATTTCTAAACAAACATCTAATGATATATATGATTCAATTGTTTTTAAAAGTATATATACAGTATTAAAATGAACAGTAAAGTAATAAAAGTATTATCATCCAAAATATTTGATTTTTTTTATTTAATTAAATATTTTGGATGATAATACTTTTATTACTTTAATTTCTGTATAAAAAAAATGAGAAATTTTCTGACTAGTTATTATTATTATTTAGATACATGATATTTATTATAGAAGCAAGTTGAAATTGGTTTTTATGATTTAATTTTATTAGATAAAAATAAGAAACTATTGATATGATGAACTCCAAAACATATTTCTATATTTAATAAAATAGTTTATAGTACCAAATCTTTAATTTAATCATGAAGAAAGTAATGATGATAATAAATATTTATTAATTCTTATTATTTATTTTAATTTGCTTTAAAAATTGAAAATGCCATGTTTTATTTAACAAGTAATGTTTTTACATTTGAAAGATTATAAAGTGTTTGACCTTGTAAAGTAATAATATAAAATTATGATAAAAATATAGGCATATTTTGCTATTTAATCTATTAAGATTTCTCATATAATAATTTATAGAAATAGAAAGCTAAAATATAGAATATCATTCTTTTTAAAATTCATGAAGGAAAAAATTATTTTAATAAAAGGAATATCCAAGTAATATAATAAAGAATTATTTTAAAATTGTTGCTACAAGACTTTTAAAAATAAATGCTTAGAAGACTATATTTTAATATATTAATATTTATTTAAACCATGAAAAAGATTTTAAATATATAATCATAATTTTTAGATTCTTGTACTATTTTATCATTATGATACTAAAGTTTTACAATAAATATTTTATGAAATATTTCATTTTAATTGTAATCAATAATTTAATAAAATAATAAGAAATTCAATACTTGTAGATTTTTTGTATATTATATAGACATTTTCAAACAAATAATTAGAATTATTAAAAAAAACATATGTTAAAAAAACTTTTAAATAATAAACTAAATATTAATATATTTTTTCAAAAAAAAATCAATGTAAATTATATTATTTGTTTAAATATTGTTTTATATTATTAATTTAATTAGATTCTCATAAAATGAATGAAAAAAAATATTTATTAATAATATATTACATTATTTAAATATTTATTAATCATTGATATTTTAAAGTTTTTAAAGAGTTTAATTCATTAATTAATAATATTTCAAAGATAATTTAAAACAAAATTTTATTTACATTTATTAGAATTTAAAACTTTATTCATTTTTAAACAAGGATAAAAAATTAAAAAATTATAAAGAAAAGTTAAATTATTAAAATTTTTCTAACAAAAATAGAATTATTAATATTTGAAAATATTATTTTATTATAAAATTTTTTAAAATTACTATATTCAAAAAAATTACATATAAAATTTAAAATAATATATTTATATTATAAAAATCATTTTGATATAATAAACAAATCAATTAAAGTATTGAAAAATTAATTGATTCCTATTTTTAGGTTTAACTTTAATTTTATTAATCTTTTTAAATTTAATAACAAAAATTATTTAAATGATTAAAAAAATAATTAAAAATAAAAAAAAATGGGAAAAAAAATGAAGAAAACAATCTTTTAAACTTATTTTTACAGTAAACTATTGAATATTTATATTATTAATATAAAAATAAACAAAATAATAGGTTTTATATTGATTTTTAAAATCTGGGTTACCATAGCAATAATCATTTGTTTTTATATAAACATAAGATTTCAAAGAGTTAATTGTCAACTTTTTATGTTTAAAAATGAATGATTTTGATATTAATACAAGGAGAAAAACAGTAAATAAAACATATGGAAAAAGCAGACTTCCTGGAGATATTTTTAAAAGTTTTAAAATATGGAATGATATAGAAAATTCACCAAATTTAAAGAAAAATAACTATAAACAGGCGGATATAAATGAAAATAATAAGAAAAATTTATCTCCTTTCTCTAATATAAAACTCCCACGGGATTATATTAATTCTTTGGTGAAAAAAACGTCTTTTTTGTGTAAAATATCAGTTAAACAAAATCATGAAAATTCATCAACAATTAACAATAGAAAACCATTTCAGGATCAGGAAAATACTATACTTTCTATTTTACCACTTTCATCTGAAACTGATCATTCAAAAGTCTCAAAATCTAAAATTATAGAAAATTTAGAAAACCATGTTTTAAATAAAGCAAAACATTTTCCAGAAAATAAAACGGAATCTTCTATTATAGAATCATTACTTTCTCTTGCATCTCAATCAAATATATTAAAATTCTCAGATTATATTTCTTCATTACTCTCTACATATACTATAACAAAACTTGGTGAAGCATCTTTTAGTGAGGTTTATCTTATGAAGAATGAAAATTCTCAGGAAACTGTTTTAAAAATTGTTCCTTTTGGAAAAAAATCTCAAGAAAAGGCTCAAGATATTTTACATGAAGTAAGGGTTACAAAAAGAATGTCATCAATAAATGGTTTTGTAAAATCAAAAGGGTATATTAATAATAAAAAGTTTATTCATTTTGATTTCTTATAGGTTCGTTGTTGTTAAAGGAGTATATCCAGAACATCTTATTACTTTATGGGATAGATATAATGAAATCTTTAAATCAGAAAATCCGCGTCCTGGTATTTTTTATTTTTATCTTAATTATATTTTTATGCATTTAGATTTTTATCATGAAGATCAATGTTTCTGTATTCTATTACTTGAAAAAGGAGGAAAAGATTTGGAACATGTTAATGTTACAACATGGAAACAAATTAATAAAATATTCTGGGATATAGTAAAAGTTCTTTCTGAAGGAGAAAAAAAATATGAATTTGAACATCGTGATCTTCATTGGGGGAATGTTTTGGTCAACGAAATTTCGAATTCATCTCAAGAAGAGATTTTATCTCAACTTAATTTAGACAATGCTGATTTTTCACAGCCATGTATTATTATTATTGACTATACTCTTTCAAGATTGAGATGTGATGATCACATAGGGGAATTAACATGGAACAATTTTGAAGATCAGGAAATTTTTGAAGGTTCTGGTAAATTGCATATTACTGATTATAAATAAATATAATATATTTGTAGGTGATTATCAATATGAAATATATAGAATGATGAGAAATTACATAAATTCTCATAAAAAGTCATGGTCAGAGTTTATTCCATGTACAAATGTATTTTGGCTGCATTACTTAATAGATAAACTTATTCATTCTAAAGGTCTTGTAAAACCTCCTATAAGATATTCAAAAAGAACAAACTCTATAAATTATACTGATGTCGAAGTAGAAAGAATGTTTTATGAAAGAGCTGAGTTTATATCAAAAACAATTAATCCTAAAAAAAATCAACTTAAGGAAAAGAATCCACCAGAATTTAATTCTGCAGAAGATGTATTATCATGGGGAATAAAGGAGGGGTTAATTTAATCCAAAAGATATAAATTCCATAAATGATATATTTACATATATTATATGAAAAACTAATTTTGATAAATTCAATAAAATCTATGTATCTATATATTTTTTTTTAAATTTATTTGAGATATCTTGCTCTTCACGTTGATGAGTTTTCATAGATTTAAGAATACGGAAATAATCATTTTCAGTAAACTTATATGTTTCTTCTAATTTTTTGAGAACTTCATCTTTATCATATTGAGTAAGATTTTCCTAAAAAAATCAACCTATCTATAAAAAATATAAAAAAGAAAATACATAATTTTTTTTGTAAATTCTTTGTTTAACTTGAAAACGATAATCTTTACATGCTTTCTTATCATTTATATTTAATCTTTCAAGGAGAATTATTTCCATGCATCTAACAAATTGATTCTATATTTTTATTATTTTAAATCATAAAAAAGAAAAATATACTAATGCCATTTTATATATTTTTTGTGTTTCTAAAATCCATGAATGTGGAACTGGAATTTTGAATTCCTTGCTATCAAATACTCTACATGATTTAAGTCGAATAATGTCACGTTTGTCTCTTAAATTCCTAAATTCTTCAGAAGGATCTTCAATAGTAATTTCTTGAATCTTAAAGTCTGATAAAAAGTGTGTATATAATATATCATAAAATTTCCCTGAAATACTTAGAATATAATACAAATTTTAAATAAATACCCCCATGACCCTGTCTTTGAAATGGAGGAAGAATGATAAACTGTGCTATTCGTGCACGATTATGATCAAAAAATTCTCTTGAATACCAATAATATAAATATACAGTTGAATAACCAATAAAATGATAATAGTCTTTATTATTCCCTGATTTTCGTTTTTCATATCTTAGTAAGCGTTAGCTAAAATAAAAGAGATTAAAAGTGTACAATAAAAATATATTCCATCTAGAATCATTGGTATCAATATAAGATGCGCCTTCTATAAAAAAAATTGAAAAAATTTGAATATTATCAATAATTTTTTTTATATTTGGATCAATGATTGTACCCTAGGAAATATTTATTATAAAATATAAAATAAAAGTATATACCATGAAAATATCAAAAATAGAATTATTTAAATTATAAGAAGAAATCCTATTTCCTGGAGGAATAAAAAAGTCTATATGATTTAAATGAGAACGAAATAATGTATCATCCCTTATGATGGCTAAAATAATTTAATTATTTTTATTGAATTATTAATAAAAATGTACTTTTTGGAAGAAATTTTAAAAATAATTTCTCTATATTTTCAGCTGAAATCCCTTTATTTCCTTGAATATTATCTGTATATTGAATCTTTAAATATGCTTGTAAATCATGACATGAAAATTTTAGCTAAAAAAATAAAAAAATTAATCCAAGAAATAATAATCAAACATTTATCACTATATCTTTACATCCTTTTATTTTTTCATCATCTCCTACAATTTGATATGTATATATAGGATGAAATATACTAGACTTCCGTGTTTCATCTCTATGTACTACAAATTTAGGTTAAAATTGTGCAATAAAAAAATAAAAAACGTACCAATTTCAATATATATAACATCTTTTGCATCATAAACGTATTTTTCTTTATCCAAACGTCCCATTTCCCTACTTTTTAATATCTTTTTAAAAATCTAACGTTATTAGTACTTATAATTAATCTTGATCAATTGCAAGAATTTTTTTAGAATAAGTAAGGTTTTAGATAATTCTTAGTTATATTTAAAGAAATAGGATTCTTATTGTACTATATGTCTTTAATACATTATAATGATGATTTATCAATACTTTTAAAAATATTGATTGTATACTTTTTAATTGATTAAATTAAATAGTTGATATAAAATAAAAAGTATATATAATAAATATATATTCCTTTATATAACCCTTATTTTAGTGAAATAAAGAATTATTATTGTGTTATTATTCTGTTTTAAATCATAAAAAATTTTGATATATTTTTACGTTCAATTCGTTTTTTTTTATATAACCAAGTATATTTAAAATTATATAATGAAGAATCCATAGGTGGTGCAAGATTGAGGTTATCCTTCTTTAATAAATGAACATACTGATGCCTAAGTTTCTTTATTTTATCATTGCAACGAAAAATATTTGTTTTTAAACAATGATCTTGTTTTAATGTATAAACCTGATTTGAAATTTTCGAAATATCTTCTTCCTGTGAAGAAACCTTATCAGATATTGTTTTATTAGAATTATATTTTGATTTCAGCTTTTTCATAAGTATTTATATAATTTGAATTTGGTTGTCGGTTATATTAATATTGGATAAAAAAAAAACGTATATAGTTCAAAAAAATAAACAAACAAACAATAAAATCTGTTTGTTTATTTTAAAAGAAAGAAATTTAGAACCCTTTAATTTTCTTTAAATAAATATTTTTATAATTTTTTCAAAAAAAAAAATAAAAACAATTCATAACAAAAGTCTATGGGTGGTTATAAAAATCAATTAATTATTATATAACTAACCATAAATGAATGAATATAAATATTTAAAAGATAATAAATTTTTCGTTTAAAATATTATATGATTAAATTATTAAAATTTTTATCTTTATAAATTTTCTAATAAAATTTTAATATTAATAATTTTTAAAATATTAGAATACCTGTCCCCATTTTTTCAGGTTCATGTTTTTGAAGATTTTTCTGTCGTTCTTCTTCAGCACGTCGATGACCCCAACCACCTCGTCCTGGATCATATTCTGTTCGATATTCATCTCTCACTTGACCTCCATTTTTTCCACGACCATATTGTCTGCCTTCAATAAATCCAAAATCAATATCAGTTCGGATGATTCGATCATCTAATTTTGTTCCATTAATAAATTTCATACAATTTAATGCATTTTCATGTGTATAATATTCAACAAAACAAAATCCACAATAGCTTTTATTAAAACGATCTAATCCCATAATAACCCTTTTAATTTCTCCACATCTATAAAAAAAAAAATGTTATTAATAATAAGAAAAAAATGTTTTAAAAAAAAACTTTGAAAAAAGTTCATAAATTTGTTCTTCTGTTGTATAAAATCTAAAAAAAAAAATATTAACCCTCTTTCATAATATCAATCATTTCTTACGATAAATTTCCAACATATAATGTACTGGATTCATTTAATAATATTTCTTTATTTAATTTCTATAAAAATTTATGTTATTATTTTCTTTTAAAAAATAATAAAATATAATAATTACACGGGAATATTTATCAATGTAAGTACTGGGATTATCTAATCTTTGAAGGAAAGACATTTTTATCTTTTTCTAATAATTAAAACTTCGTAATTTTTAGTTTTTTAAATTATTTTTTCTTATTTAAAAGAAAGTAAAATGAATGAAATTCTTAATAATTTTTCAGATGAAAATGAATGGGTTAAATTATTACAAGATCACCCAATATTTTCAATTTCAGAAGAAGAACAAGGTAAAAATTTTTTATATTTCTATTTTTATTAATAAAACAAACAATTTTCTTAATAGAAATGATTAAAAATACAAGAAACAAGAAATTTTTAATTGCTATAAGACAAACAGAAATATTTGTAGCAATAAATCAAACTATAAGATATACGGATTTAAAGGAATATAAATTTAAAGAATTTGAAAAAAAGCCAGGAATATATTATAAAGTTTTTATATATTTATAAAACTTTGAAAAAATAACTTTTCTTAAGGAATTTAAATTAAAAAAAATTGCATTTCATATTGAACGTTTAATTATTAACACATGCGGATCTATTTTACTTGTTGTAGGCCTTCATGATTTAGCAGTAATTTTTCTTAATACCTATTTAAACTCTCTTGAAGAAAATAAATTAAGGTATTTATTTTATATTTTTTTTCATTTTTTATTCATTCATTTTAGAATAAATGAAGTAGGTCGTCAATATTTTAATGAAACAGAAATTATTTCAGTTTTATTTCATCCTGCTAGTAAAAACTTTACAACTATTTTAGTATTATCTTCAGATGCAATTATTCGGTAATATTTATATTTAATATATATATGTTATATATATATATATTAATATTTAGAGTATTTGAATTATCTTTAAGTTTTGAGGAATCAGAACAATCTATTGACCTTATTTTTGCTACAGGGAGAACAAGAAAAAAAGGATCTTTTGTTGTCGATGAAGATATTTTTCAAGTTTCTGATTTTTGTTTTGATTCAAAAGTAAATGAATGGTCTCTTTTTACACTTCACGTTCTCCTTGAAAATGGTGATATTTATTCTATATGCCCATTGGTTCCTAATAATTGGTGATTACTTTACAATTTTTATTAAATCTAAAACATTTAGTATGGTTCAACGTGTATATTTAGATCGTCTTGCATGTCATATTTCTACTAAAGTTCAACAACTGGATAAAATTAAAAATGACCCAACTTTAATTTCTTTTGAAGATAAAAATATGCGTTTACAAACTCGCTGGATATCTGATGTTTTAGGGCAAATTTCACTTATTAATGACTACGGATTAGGATTATTGGTAGCACAAAATTCTGATACGCAGGATTTAGTTACTTTTTGTCGTCCTAATATTTCTAAATTCCCTGCTACAATACAAGGTCCATTTTTATTTCAACCTGCACCATTAGAATTTTCATCAGAACATGTTGTTGCTTCTAATATTATTGCTTTAGGAACAAATACTATTGGAATTCTAGTTATTTCTTACACTGATGGCAAAATAGATGTTTGTATAGAAGTTGATAGGATAGAACCAAAATGGTTTTTGGATCAAGTAAGTTATTTATTACAATACTATATATTCTAAGGTTTTGTAGAATGATCAGTCTCCTCAATTGATTAATTATTTGGCTACTTATGAATCTATTACAGTTTTAAATCCTAAAAATACATATAATCTTACAAAAAATAACATTGAAAATGCATTTCTTATACAGGATCCAAGAAGAACTGACATGTTTTATTTCTATTACAAAACTAGTCTTTATTCTATAATGTTAGGATGGCTAGAAAAATTGGAAAAAGAAGACAATATTGAGACTGAAACCATTACTACTCTTTTGTCTCAAGGAATACAACATTCATCTGTTTCTAAATTAATAGATATAGATCCTTTATCATGGTAAATTCATAATAATCAATTTTATAGTTGCTAATATTTAAGTTCATTACCGACTATAATAGGATATGATTTTTTAATGCATGCATATTTTGGATATTTTCTTATTTTTTGGTCAACAGCATTCCATTGTATTGTAATTGAACTTGATATTACAAATCAGATGCAATCAGAAAACTTATCAGCAGAACTTAATACTAAAGATACAGATATTTCTATGAAAAATGAGCATTTAAAATATTTTTCTTTGCTTGCATTACCAGTTTATTCAATTTCATCAGCATCACTTGATTTTTTAAAACAAACACCTATTACAATACCTAGTGAATTTCGGAATAAGCTTATTGTTTCCCAGGAATCTCTTCGCTTTTTAGGAAAAGTAGCACTAAAAACACGAAAAAAATCAGAAAAACTTCATAATCTAATAGTTTCAATGTATCGCCGGTATGTATTTTATTTCTAAATATTTTAATTTTATATCTTTAAAGATTGGAACTTCAAGGACGGGAATTTACAAGACAGCTTGAGAAATTATATGTTTTGAAAAATAAATGTGATACTATAACATCTAGAAATTCATCTCAAAGGCTTAAAGATGCTATTAATAATCAAAAAAAGCTTCAAAAAAGAGCCGATTTAATTTTACAAAAATTAATTAAAAGTCATTCACCTACATTAAGTGATCATGAAAAAAAATGGTTTGATGAACTTAAAAGGATAAAAATAAAAACATATGGAAATAAGGGATTTAATGAAAAAATACAATTAGTGAGTTCTGTTCTTACTTTTATATAATTTTACATTAAAATTTAGCTTTCAAAACAATTTGAATTAATAAAATCAAAAGAAATTAATGATTCGATTATAGATCGTTCTTCTAAAGTGGAACCCTATGAATCTATTGCTATGTCTCAAATAAATCAAATACGGTTGATCCTAGATGAACAGTAAGTGGATTTTGTTACGTATATTTATATAACTATTAATTTAGAGAACATCATATATTTCAGACAAAATCCAGATTAACGAAATTAACCAATGCATTGGGTATTAAATTAGAAACAACGGAAATATATTAAATCATTTTCTCTAAATAATTAATATATCTATATTTGAAATTTTTATGAAATAATATTTATATTATTAACATTAATCTTGTTTTATAATAATGCTTTTACATATAAAGTAATTTGCCAATATTTAATTATTTTGATTGTAATTTTTCATACATTAAATAGAATAGAATTTATGAATTTATTATAATTTGAATAATGCTATATTTTATATAAAAAATAATTTTTATAAAAATATTTGTTAAAAACTAGCATAAAAATTATTAAACATGAATAAACTAAATATTATATAACTACAAAATAGCTATTAGATTAAATTAAAAAATGCTAAACAATTAATTCCTGAAAAATTTAAATATAATAAAATATTGAATATAATTCTAAAAATGTTCTATATAATAAATTGAAATTTCACTATTTTAATACAAGTAATATTCATAACAAATTACCCCTTGATGAATTTTTAATATAAGCTTAAATTTCAACTAAAATTTGATATCAAATATAAACTAAAATAATTAAAAACTACTCCTTGATAGTAAAATTATTTAAATTAATTTATTGTGGAGCCGCCTATATAAAATCAGTTATTTCCATAATGACTATTTCTTGAATTACAGATTCAATAAACTCTAAAGCTTCTTTTTTTTCAATTGATTGTATACTTGAAACTTTGTTTTTAAAAACAATCCCATAAAACTTATCACCAGTTTGTATCATTTCAGGTCTAAATGTTGTGCAAATAAACTGCCCAGCATTTGACATTTCATGAAGCATTGTTGCTACGGCAGTACGATATTGAGCATCTAATGCAGCATCAACCTATTAAGATTTAATAATTAATATAACACGATAAAATAAATTACTTCATCCAAGAGATAAAATGGAGCAGGATCGCAACGCTGGATAGCAAAAATTAATGCAAGAGCACAAAGACTTTTCTGACCACCACTTAACTGTTGGATTCTTTGTTCGTCTTCTTTATTATTAAAAGACACACTAATAGCAACTCCCACATAATTTTCAACAGGTGTTTTATCCTGCACTTTGTCCTTATCATAATCATCATAATCTTTATCTTCACGATCAATTTTCCGTTGCATAATAAGCCGACCTCTTCCTATAGGAACTAATTTTTCAAACACTTCTGAAAAACTTTTTGAAACTTGTTTAAAATTCCTTTCTATAGCTTCATCTTTTCTTTGATCAAGAACTAAAATAAGATTTTCAATTGATGCTTGAGATTCATCAAGTTCTTTTCTTCGAACCAAAAGTGCATCTCTTTGTTTAATAAAACTAGTGTATTGTTCAAACGCCTTTTTATTAACATGAGTAAATTTCTTAAGAACTTCGTTTACTTTGTGAAGCCGTTTAACAATCTTATAGATTAAATGAATATTCTGTATTAAAATGAATATTTACCATATTTGATTCAGTAGAAAAAAATTTCTCAAAAGCTTCTTCAGGAAGCGCCCCCAAATCCCTTATATTTTTGTTACACTCTTCTTTATTTTGTAATAATAAAGCTCGTTTTGCCATATTACGTTCTAAAGCTTTCTGATGTTTTTCTATGGATCTAGCTTCGTCATTTTGTTGGTTCTAAACCATTATTAATATTTTTTAATATTTTTTATAAAATCTTCACCTGAAGTAAAGTTTTTTTTTCATTTTTTTCAAGTAACTCTGAAGATAATTGATCAATAGATGATTCAATGTTATTAAACTTTTTGGTAATAGTATCTATAATGTCTCGTATACGGGAAAGATCTTTTTGTGTCTCATCTAAGCTGGTATCAATATCCTCATCATTTATAAAACTTTGTGTTTTTAATTGATCTCTCTGTAAATATAAATTTTCACGAAGCTCAATTTCTAAATTATTCTTTTGCTGTTCTAACTCTGTTCTTTTCATATTATGATCGATATATGTATCTTTTAATGAACTTATGATTTTGTTTAAATTTTCAAGGGTATCTTCTTCTGATTGTGTCAACGTCTTTTTAAATTCAATCTTCATTTCATCTTGTAATGATAACAATTGGGAATTCATTGAGTTTATATTAAAATTTAAATCATCTAAAAGCAATTGCTGCAAAAATTAAATTATAAAATATCGGTTAATAGTGAAATTTTACCTTTTTTGATAACATATCACGAGAATTTCCTTCTTCTTTTATAAATGTAGAAAGTTTTGCTCTAAACGGATTATAACTTCCTTCAATTTGATGTTTTTTTGCTTCTAAAGTCTGTATTTTTGATAATTGTTGTGTAACTTTTTGATCCATTTCCTCAAGTGTTTTTCTAACCTGAATAATTGAAGAATGATTTTCTTGATATGCCTGTTTGGTTTTTTTGAGAGATTTTATAGCTTCTAATTTAGATTTCTTAATATCATGGAATCCACCTGTAAATGCACCCTTTTTATCAGACCTATCACCATTTAAAGTTATTGCAGTAATATTGTGACTACGAGAATATTGAGCCGCTATATCAAGAGTCGGACAAATTATTGTTTTCCCAAAAACCTTTAGATACATATAAATTTTACTTTTGAAAAAGAATAAACTTACTTGTTCAAAAGCCTTTTGGTATTTAGTATCATAAGTTATTTTTTTTAGAATAGGTAAAGCATCAGGAGCATCAGGAAAATTCCCGAGTTTAGGAGTTAAACGATTAAGAGGCATACATGTAATTCTTCCTCCTTTTTCTTTATTTAAAACATTAATAATTTTAGAAGCGGTAATATCATCATCAACAATAACATGAAATAGACTATATACCAATCATTAAAAAGCAGAAAATAAAAGTACTAACCTATTTCCTGCTGTAACTTCAACAGCAGTTCTATATCGATCATCTACTTCAAATAATTCATATAAAGGACCATAATAACCTGTTAAATCAAGTCTTTCTGCAATTTTTTTAGCATTTATTAAACTATAATTTACATCTCTAGAAATTGTATTTATTAGATTTCTCTCTGCATCATTTAATTCTTCTTTAAGATGCTCTAATGTTAAACTTAATTTAGCTTCTTGACGCCACAATTCTCTAAAAATAAATTAATAATGATAAATAATAAGACTGATATTTACTTCCTCTCATCCATTAATTGATCACGGACTACTTTAGCACAGGAATGTTCAAGAATAAGATTATCTAATGCCTGTGATTTATTCCCAATTTCTTCTCTTACGGATTTTATCTTTTGTGAAATATCATCAATATTCTTTTTAAGTGTTTTCATTTCTTCTTCTAATTCGATTTTGGACTGGTTCCTTTTTTTAATACTTTTTTTTAAACTTGAAACTTCTTGCAATAACCATTCGTCTCGTTCATTTTTATTTTTAAATTGTAAATTGCGACTTCTTTTAGCATAAAGCAAATTTAATTGACTTTGAGCATTTTCAAGTCTATAGATTTTTTAGAAAAAGTATATATATTTAAAAATTATACTGATTTTTTGTCTGGATTTCTTGATCTTTTGCTTGTTGAAATTCCTGAAGAAGTGATTGTAGAAGAGTTTCCTTTTCTTTTATTTCATTTTCAAGATTCTCTAATTTTTTCTCCAGCATATCTTTTGAATTTATAAATTGATCATCAGATTCAATATGATTTCGTATAATAAATTCCAGATGAGCCTTTTCTTTAACTTTTATACGCTTTTCTTCTTCTGTTTGAGATTTTTCAATGTTTAACAAATGTAATTGCTGCTTTATTATGGCAATATCTTGATCAATTTCCTATGATAATATTAAAATTCATCTATAACTAATATGATAATACTTGAATTTGATGCTCTCTTTCTATAAACGTGTTACATTTTTCATCATTTAAATTAAGATTTTTAATCCTGTCTTCATCTATAGTATTAAGTGCTTTATTAATTTCTTCCTGTTCTCTGAAATAAATAGTATATTCTAAACAACGACGTTCTCGATCTTTTTTTTGAAATTCTTTGAGCTCATTTTTCTCTTCTTCAAGTTCATTCAATCTTTCGTCAATATACTTAAGCAACTCATCAATCTTTGTTTTTTTGACCATTGTTTCTTCAATAATTTTTAAAGATTCTGCTCTACGTTGTTCATAAACTTGTGTTCCAGCAATTTCTTTAAGCAAAGCTAATCTTCCAGAATCCTTAGCATTAGTTAACGCAGTTATCTGAGAAATATAAATTGTTTTTATTAATAAATAATTAAAGTTTCATACTCTTCCTTGTGGAACAATATAATATGGATTACTTCTAGAAAACCCAGCACTTTCTAAAAGATTCATAATATCAGATTTGCTATAGGAAATTAATAACAGTTTGAATGTTTAATCCTACTAACTTTACACTTTTTTTATCCAAAGAATATTCATCTTTTTTAAGACCAATAGTTCTACGAATAATTACTTCATCCTTTCCTGTCTAAAAAGTATTAAAAAAAATAATTAAAAATATTTTAAATCTAAAGAAATACAGGAAATCTATTGTCTGTATTATCAAATATAATTTCGACATATGCACTCATTATAGTTTGTCCAGCACCTTCCTATTAAATATTTATTAATTTTTCAATATATATATGAATATTCCAAAAAATCAGATACATGTAAAAGTGCTTGACGTTCTTCTCTTCCCATATGTGTATACGCATCACTTAAAACAAAACGAATAGCTACATCATTAAATTCTTTCTCATTTTATTATATTTCATACCTGAAAAGAAATTACTCTTTCCAGAACCATTTTTTCCAACTAAAAAACATTATTAAGAATAATTCCCTGTCAATTCTTTCTATTTAAGTATACCAATGACATTATATTTTGGACTAAAAATATCTGTTATTGTTTGATCTTTGTATGATTTAAAACCTTGAATAATAATCTAAATTTTGTCAAAAAAAAAACAAAAAAAAAGATAATTCATATAAATTTCTTTTTCTTACTTGTTTTATGTGCATTTTTCTTTATTTTAAACACAAAATAGACGTGTTTTTTTTAATTTTTCTTATATCTGAGAAGTTGGACATCCATCGTCAGTCATGAAACGTCATAAAATTTAAAAAAAAAAATGGTCTATCAATTTACCTATAAAAAGATATAAAAACCATATGAAAGGATAGGAAATTTATATTTCATTAATATATTATGGAGTTCCCAAAAGTTCAGGAAAAAATATCTGATTTTTGTGTGTTTATAGAATATTTATAATTAAGATTAATATTGTTATAGGGAGTTCAGAAAATGATACGGAAAGTCAAGGATATATGCCAGAAAGTTCAGGATTTAGTAGTGAATATGATGGTAGTGATTTGGATGATAAAGATTGCGAAAAAATGACAGGAAATAAAAGTTTGTTGTATAATTAAATTGAATTAAAAAATAATTCAGTATTAAGGCTTTCCAAAACAATCTAATCACAAAATACATTTTTTTAAAACATCGAAAAATTCTTTAGATAATTCTGAATTGTTTCAACGGATTAATTTGCATTCTACAGAATCGAATTCTCAAAAAACGACAAATTTTGAAACAATAGATACTTTAAATAAATATATGAATCATTTGAATTTAGACAATGATTTTCCATCAGTTAATAAGTATTTGTTTTTTAATTTTATATAGTTTATTTATTTATTAGGGTTAAAATATCTAAAGATAAAGCTGATAGAGCAACGACTGAACAAGTTTTGGATTTAAGAACTAGAATTATTCTTTTTAGATTAATCAATAAAGGGCTTATATATAAAATAAACGGCTGTGTTAGCACAGGAAAGGAAGCAAATGTTTATCATGCGATTACAGAAGAGGGAGAACAAAGAGCTATTAAAGTATATAAGACATCTATTTTAATTTTTAAAAATAGAGACCGCTATGTTTCTGGTGAATTCCGGTTTAGATATAATTATAGTAAACATAATCCCAGAAAAAAGGTTAAGCTTTGGGCAGAAAAAGAGATGAGAAATCTGAAAAGATTATATCAAGCAGGAATACCTTGTCCTGAACCATTGTATCTGCGTATGCATGTCCTTGTCATGAGTTTTCTTGGAGAAAAAGATGGGTGGTATTTTTTTGGAATTTCTTTCTAATTTTATTTAATAACTTAGGCCATATCCTCGTCTTAAAGATGTAAACATGTCAAACAGTAAATATTCGGATTTGTATTTGCAATTGTTATGTTATATTCGAATTATTTATCAAGTCTGTCATTTGGTCCATTCTGATCTTTCAGAATATAATATTTTGTTGGTTTCTACTTCTTATCCTTACCGCTGCTAATTTATTAAATAGATATCATTCAAAAACTTTATATATAATTGATGTATCTCAATCAGTTGAGCATAATCATCCACGAAGTTTGGAGTTTTTACGAATGGATATTGCTAATGTTAATGATTTTTTTCGAAAAAATGGGGTAGTATGTTTAAATGAAAGAGCTATATTTGAATTTGTTATATCAGAATCTGGAGGAACAACCAAAGAAGATATTAAGAAAACTTTATTTGGAATGCAAACTTCACCAGAATGTCAAGAACCAAAGAATTTTAAAGAAGATATAGTATTTAAATATTCATATATTCCTCAAACACTTGATCAAGTTCGTAACGTAGAAGATATAGAATTAATTAACAAAGAGGGGAATGATCTTATATACAAAAGATTAATTAATATTTCTTCGGAAACTAAAACAGATAACGACACAAAATCACAATATTCTGATAAAACATATTCAATATCAGAAAATAGTTTTAATGAAAAAGATAAACCTGAACCTAGTTTTTCAAGATTAAAAAAATTTGAGGATAAAATTGCAAAAAAGGTAGTAATCAATATCTTAATAAATTATTATTTGATATAAAATCTAGGAACGTAAAATTCAAATTAAAGAATTAAATAAAAAACGTAGAAAACATAAAATGCATAAAGCAGAAAAAAAACAGAAGATTAAAGCATCTAAAAAGGGAAAAAATAAATAGCATTCTTTTTTGAAAAATAATTAAATCCTGAGTATTTTATACTATTATATATAAATTTTAATTAAATCTATTAATAATTATTAGATATCTTTAATATTAAATTTTATTATTTTTTTGAAAGTAAAAATAAAATGTACTTAAAACATAAAATTTTATTTTGAAAAATATGAAATCATTCTTTGGTTGATAAATATATAAATATATCCAGAAAAAATATAAATCTTTAAAGACAAATGCGACATATTTTAAATATTTTATATTATATTTATATTTTAATATTTAGAATTACTTTTTTTTGTTATCTTTTCTTATTTTCCTGTCTAAATTGGTTTCCCCAGTTTACTAGATCAATAAATAATGTTGGTTGAAGCTTTATTTGTTTTTTTGTTAACCAGTTATTAAAACTTGTAAAATATATTTTTAATATTTGATTTAGTAAACTTATATCTTTAGAGGTAATAATTTTGACAAGAAATATACTGCATTGACTATGTGCTATTCCTGTAACCGGTTTCTTTATTTTAAGCGCATCTTTATGTATCTGTTTAAGAATATTTAAAACAGTTTCAATTTCGATTTCATTTGTATTAATTTTTGCTTTACATATTCTATTTCCAATTAAATCACGAACTTTCTTTGAAATAACACTACTTGAAGTAGTGCGCATCAAAACTAATAATGGTATAATTAGGTTAAGAATTATCGGTTCTTGACCCCGTACTTTTAAGAAAATATTTAACATATCTAAAACTTTACTTTTAAAATCGATTATGTTTTCTTTGGAATTAACATTTTTATTTTTCTTTTTTTCTTCTTTTCTTTGTTTAAAAATATTCACTATCTTTTTATCTAGTTCAAACATTCTTTCATCATCCATAGATTTTTCAGAATCATTTTCAATATTATTAGAAACACTTAAGGCATCTTTTTTATCATTTTCGAGTTTATTGTTAATTCCAATATCATTAACTTCATTATTGAAACCTTCTGTTACATCTTTATCTTTATAATTTAATAATTTACAATTATTATTAATGTCGTCATATTCCTTATCTGAAGTAATTTCCTGAAACAACATATTCTCACCCTTGGAATTTTCATCTGTCTTAAGAACCTAGAAAATTGTTAATAAGTAATACATATAAATTCACACAAACACTTATTAATAAAAAAAGACATCTAGTATTTATTTTATATAAAAAGTAGTGAAATACTTGTTCAACCAATTTTCGAAGTAAAATAGAATTTTTAGATAAAAATCCTAAAAGAATATCTGTAAGAATCTCAATAGTATTCTCTAAACATTCTGGTTCGTTTTTTTTCTTGAAAAAATTATTATAACAAATTCCAAGTTCCTATATTTTAATTAATATTATTTCAAGTAATCATAAAAAATACTTGAAGAACCGAGCTAGCCTCTGGATCACAATTATAAAGTTGCAAAATCGATAATGAATATAACAACTCAAAAGCAAAAAGTTCTTGTACATCTTTTTCTTCAGAACTTAATTTCTAAAGCTATTAAAATACATTTTTAATAAGTAAATTAATTTACTTTTTTTAAAATTTTTTTAAAAATTTTTATTGATTTATTTTTGATTTCAAGAGTTTCTGAATCCATATCTATTAATAAATTATATTTTTCTGATTTAGATAAAGAAATAATTGACTTAATAACAATGGTAGGCCAAAAAATTTGTTCTTGTAGATTTTTACAAAGCCTGGTATTCAGTTCATTTTGAACGTTTAAATATGCAAGAGACGACAAAAGACGAGATCTCAATACAATTCTTGTATTAGTAGAAAATGAATGTTCAAATTTTTTTGACTAAAAATAGTTAATTTAAATAAATGTTTTAATAATTACCTTAGGTTCAAAATATCCATAAATTAAAAAAAAATTAATGTATTCTTTTATCCATTTATTGTTTTTTTTACACTTTTTATTTCTTAAAATATTAAGCATTATATCAATAGAAATTTGACGTTTTTGATCTATATTTTTTATATCATTTAAATATGGAGAACATGTCATTGTCTTTAATAATTGTAGAATATCCCATAAACCATCTTCATCTGCTGAAATAATTAAAGATTCTATAAGTTTAGTTTTTGTAATCTTGTCAAAATTCAAAGCTCCTAAAGGTCCTAAAAGAGATCTAATCATCGGAAGAATAGCTTTTTTTCGGATATTAGCTACGGAAATTATACATGAAAGCTAATCTATTTATATACAAAGAAACATATATGTATGTACAACATACCACTTTATTCGAAATCTTATTTAGATATCTATCTTCGTTTGATAAATGATTTATGAAACATCGCATAAAATTTTTAGAAAACATAAATGAGATATTTGAGATTTCAATTTGGGGTAGTGTTAAGTTAAATATTTGAAACCCTCTAAATTTTTTTTCAAGAGATGAAGCTGCTGAAAAAAGAGATTCTAAATATTAATCAAAATAGAACAAAAACATTTGTATTATTACCATCAATAACTTTAGTCCAAAAATCTGAAAACGGTAAATCTATAATATTACTTATTTCTGATGTATATATTTCTATAATTATATTCCATACAAAATGTAATTTTATATTCCAATTTCCTCTTTGTTTTACTTTGGAATTAATATTAATATCTTTCAAAACGGTAGTTAAAGTTTCAAGATTAGAAAAACTAAGAGGACTTGGCGGATCCCATTGAATATTTCCAAAAGGCTTTAAACTCTTCTGAGATATTAAAGTTAATATAATTTATTAAAATAAAAAATCTTACGAAAAATTTCTGGATTGCTAGTATTATTGCAACTCCTTCCGGAGTTTTTAGTACATTTGCGTCATACATCTTCTTCAGTATGATATTGACTATTTCCTGGAATTTTGGAAGATTCTGAAATTGTACTAATATATCATTCATCAGAATAAAACAAGGCTCTCTAAGCCATCCCTTTTTTAAAGATAATGTAATAAGAGCATCAATAATATTCTCAATTTTTTTTATAGATTCTGTTCTTTGAAGTATTTTAGAAAGTATAATAGCTTTTAAACCAAATAATCTACCAAATAAAAGTTCTCTTTCTTCCTTTAATTATTAATAAATAATTAATTATAAAATAAAATTTACCCTTGAAGAGTGATTTCCCTGTATATTAATATATTTTTCAATCAATTTAATAATATTTTCCAAATCTATACTTTTGAATTCAAAAAGAAACTTGACTTATTAATAATTCATTTTTTTTTTAAAAAAACTCATATACCTCTGATAACGCTATTGAAAAGCCTAATCTGCTATGATCTCTACTACTTGGAAGACCTTTAATTAACCTTTTTAAAATATAAAAACCATTTTCACCCAGAATATGTTTTAAAACATATTCTGGATCTTCATCTTCAATTTTTTCCAAATTTTTAGGAATTGTTAATTGAGCACTTTCAATTAGTTTTGATGCTGCTATTGTACGTATTTTTGGATCTTCTGATGATAAATCTTTATAATAATCTAAATCAGACATTTCTTAATCTTTTTTTATGATTAAATTCATTCTTATTATCATAATCATTTCTTATTAAAGCTTTAACTGTTTTTTTAATATAGAAGAGTTTTTCATTATTTAAAAGAGTATTAATAAAAGAATATTCTTTAATATTTAGAAAAAACTTATTTTAAAAATCATTTTTTTGCGTTTATTATTTATCTTTATTTTTTTAATTAAAAAGGTTTTTAAATAAGATTGGAGTTATAAGCTTTAAAAGTTTGAAATTCAAAAAAAAATTAAATATTATAAAAATACTCCTTAAATATATTATTATAATAGGAAAAAATGTTTAATTTCTTGAAATTATATAATTAAAAATGATAATATTTTAATATATTTATATTATAAATAATAACCCTTTATATACTTTTTAAAAATAGTACTCTATAATATTTAATTATTAGTAAAAGTATTTTATCATTAGAACCCATAGAAATTTAACAAATAGTTAATTTGTTTTAAAAATATAAAACTAAAACGAATAGAATGATAATTTTGTAAATAAACAATCACTAAATAATTAGTTTAGATATGCTGAATAAAAAAGAGTAATTAGTATAATAATTTATATAAAATTTTATTGTAACTTAGATTGAATTTAATAAAAATGTAATAATAGAGTAATAAAATAGTATTTTTGAAAAGAAACAAATATTTCTCAATATTATTATCATCATCAAGTCTATATTATAATTAGTTTATTTCCTAATGCTTTAGGATTAAAAAATTGTATTGAATAATTAATCATAATAATAAGTCAATTAATTTTCCCAGTTGAAATAGTTTTGATATGTTTAATGAGATAAAATCTAATAAGAAATAGAAAGTAATAGAAATTGAGGATAGAATAAAGATGTGTTTGAAGAGAATAAAGAAAAAGATAAATATTTGATATTAGATAATAAGGAATTAGATGAAGAAATTTTTTGAGTTAGAGAAAAAATGCATATTAGCACTATATTTTTTTTTGTATGAATTTTGAAATCAATATTTTAATTATTCTTTTATTTATTTGATTCTTTAAACTAAAAAAAACATGCATTTTAATATAAAAAGTCAAAAAAAGAGAATACTTACAAAGTAAGAGTATTGAAAATAACTAATATAAAATGTAATCCGCTGATAGTTTAAAGTCATTTTAAGTAATTTTGTTGCAATTGTCTTTAAAAATATTTGATTTAGTACTGTTTAATAAGCGTTCATTAAATCATTTTTAAAAGTTACAGTGCTTTAATAATTTACTGAATGCTTCTCAATAAAGGATAAATTTGAAAAAATATCAATAAGCTTTTTTTGTTAGAATTTTAAAAGAATGCATTATATCCTATTTTAATATTCTCATTTTACTTCAGTTTTCAGTATTATTAGATATTTCTTAATAATTAGCTATGTAAGGTTTTAACATTCTGTTGAACAGAAAAAGATTATTAGAATATTGTTTTCTTGCGCAATAAAGATAATTAAGATATAACATCATTATTCATTTGAAATAAATAAAATGAATTCTTTCTGAATAATATAATTAAATGAGTATTTAGAATAATGTCCCTTGTGTTTTTCTTATATTAAAGGATTTAGAAAATGAATTAATGTAATGATTAACATGTTGAATATAATTTTTCATTTTCTTTCTTAAATTTAGTATGATAATTTATGTCCAAAATATTATTTTAAAACCTTGCTTCTTAAATTGTATATTAAATATAAAGATAAAGAATTTTATCTTTATATTTATTCATTTATATAATTTAATATTAAAAATAAAGTGATCAAAATCATTATACTTCTCGATATATTTCTGTATATTCTGCATTCATATTTTATATCATTTATTAACAGCTTATCATAAATTTAGTATTGATAGATTTTTTGAATATCATATTTTTCTGTATAATTTCCTTCAAACTTTCTAGTTTAATAAATATATATTTTCCTATTGAACATTCTTGCATAAATAAAGCATATTTTTTAAAGTTTACTAATTCAATTATTAACTTGTAAGTTTCTCTATTGTATTTTATATCATATAGATTATAATTAGTTTCTTTTTCAAAGCTATTTTTATTTTGTTATAATATTCTCTTAGAGTTGGTTTCTTACCTGGGAAAAGTGTTAAATATGTTTCAATTGAGTTATAAATTGCACATTTTTATGTAATGTTAATAGTATTGATCATCATTAATTATGTTTTTTTTGTTTTAATGGTAATTTTACTAATTCCTTATTTTCCTTTTAGATTATTTAATATTTCATCACACCAATGTTTTATGTATGGTGAGTATATAAACTATTCATATTTGAGAGTAATAATTTTGATAAAATTTTTCTATAATATTCTAAACCAAAAGAGATGAATTTAATCTTTTGTTACGCCTAGACATTTGTTTATTTTATAAATTATACATATATATATATTAAGAGTTAGAAACTTTAAAAAATTTTCAAAAATAAACTTTGTCTCATTCCCTTAAACATATAATATATAAATAAATATCTTGTACATGAAGTAATATTAAAGTATATGTATTATATATAGATTTAAAATGTTATCTATAATTGATTAGATTTTGAAAATTAAAAGACAAAAAAATAATAGATTTATTTTAACATTCTTTTTCATAGATTATATATGTACTAGTTTTTCATTATAGTTATTTATATCATTTATTTTTTAATTTGAATTATCATTAATATTAAATATATCATAAATGAGTTTAATGTCACTAGGAAATAACATCTCAATGGTATATGTAATATTCCAATTGTAGATAAGAAAATAATGTTATCTTTTGATTTTGCTTATTAAGACATAAAAGCGCTTAGATTTATCCTGTTTTTCTATATAGTAATAAATGATATTTTTGAAATTTTTTTTTAATCTGAAAAAATATTTTGTTTGGCATTGAATATAAAGAACTTTGAAAAAAGCTTAATGTTTTTAAATATATATATTTAATTTTAAATGATTGTATTTATATATTATATATTATATATATTCTCCATAAAATGTTAAAAATTGCCTTTAGTAAAAATGATTGATTATATTTTTATGGTATTTAATAATAATAATTTAATATTAATATATTTTTAAAAGATGTTTATTTTTAAAGTTAATTAAAAAGTGCTAATTAATTTTAATAAAATGAAAAATCTATTTTTACTTTTTTTTTTATTTAAATATAAAAAATATCTATATAATATTTGCAACAATACAATTATATTTTTATAAATATAATATATACTTTTTTATTTTTTAATATATTTTTTTAATATTAAAAGTTAATATTTTAATGTAAATCGTCTTAATGTAGAAATATTTTTATATTATGAAATATTAATAGTAAAAAAAAAGATTATTTTGTTAAATATTATATAAGAAATATTTTAAATTTACTTTTTATATCATTTTTAATTTTTAAATACAATTTATTAAAATATTTGTTTTATTATTTTGTTTAAAAAAAGAAAAAATGATATAAAAAGTAAATTTAAAATATTATTATTCAAAAAGTGTTTGTATTTCTATTTTTTTTTAATTTAATCATAAATATATTTTAACTTTTTTGTTTTTAATAAATGCAGATCATCAATTCTTTAATAACAAATATCAAACTATTTACAATTATTTTAAATATAAAATATTTATTATTATTAAAAATTTCATATATATTTATATTCTATTTATTGAAAAGTATAAGTTTTGAACTTATATTAATATTACTTGTAAAATATTATTTTATTACAATAAATGAAGATTCTAGAATAAAATCTAATATACTTTACTTTTTTAATATACTTTTTTATCAGACAATTATAATTAAACTTCTATATCTTCTATTTAAGTTAATATTTAACAATTAATTTAAAGTATAATTAAAATATTTTTACAGCTTATAATTATTTCAATTAATTATTAAAAAAATAAGTAATAAATATTGATTTAACTGTTTTTTTATTTTTTATTATTATAAATTACATTTTTATAGAATAAAATTTAAAGAATAATTATTTGATCTTAGTTTAGCAATAATTTCTTTAAAAAAAGAGAATGTATTAACAATAATATAAATTAAAATGAATAATTAAAACTTTATAAATATAAAAATATAAAAAATACCATTTCACAAAAGATTTATTGTTTTTTTTTAATTTTTTAAGTAAATCCAACTAAATTTTAATCAAATGGAACTTATACTCGAAAAAATAAAATATTAACAATTTGAATAAAATACATAAATATAACATTTTGGAGTCAAAATACGGGTTCATACTGATTATTTATTAATCTATAGTCTATATTTTTGCTTAATATAAATAAACATTTATTATGATTTTAAATGAATAAAAAACCTTTAAAATAACTATGTCAAAAGAAAATATTAAATATAATGAAAATTCATCAAATATAACAAATACATTTTCTTCATTATCATTAGATCCTCGAATTTCTCGTGCTATTTTAAAATTAGGATTTCATAAACCTACACTTGTTCAAAGTCAAGTAATCCCATTGGCATTAGATGGAAAAGATGTTTTTGCACAAGCTCGCACAGGATCAGGAAAAACTGCTGCATATTTAATACCTATTCTTCAAGACCTTTTAAAAAATAAAAAAGTAGTTCTCTTTATAAAAGAAGAAAACCTAAAATGAATATTAGGTACATGATCAAACGGAAACAAAGTCATTAATACTTGTGCCAACTAGAGAACTTTCTAATCAGGTTGTAAAGAATATTAAGGAACTTACACTTTATTGTGGAAAAATTATAAAAGCTATAAATTTAGCAACTAATATTTCTGATAATACTGCAAGGTGGGGAAAATATTTTTATAATTTTCCCCATTTAATACTTATAAAACTTAAGAATACTCATATCTGAATGCCCGGAAATCATAGTGGGTACACCGTCTAGAGTTTTGGCTCATTTAAATGCTTCAAATTTTCATATACCAAAAAAATTACAACATTTAGTTATTGATGAATTTGATCTAATTTCATCATATGGATACTCAGAGGATTTAGATCATCTTATGAAATACATACCTAAAGGAGTTCAAATGTTTTTAATGAGTGCTACATTAACTGAAGATATTAATAAACTAGAAAAAATAATTTGTAGAAATCCTGTTATTTTAAAACTAGAAGATAAACATACTAATCTTATACAATACAGCATAAAGTATTTCTAAAAATTTATACTAATGATTTTTTAATTTTATATAGATGTAGTGAAGATGAAAAATTTCTTCTTATATATGTTATACTTAAACTTCACCTTATAAAGGGAAAAATCATTGTATTCGTTAATAATGTTGATCGATGTTATAGATTAAAATTATTTTTGGAGCAATTTGGCATTAGAAGCTGTGTTTTGAATTCAGAACTTCCTATTAATTCTCGACTGCATATTATTGAAGAATTTAATAAAAAAGTGTATAATATCATATTAGCAACAGATGAGAACGATTTATCAAAAGAGTATGACTTCATGGAAGATGTAGAAAGTAGAATCGGTGTTCCTTTTTTCCTTTTATTTTAATAATTAATTTAGAAGATATAAATGATAAGTCGGTTGAAAGTATTTCAAAAAAAAGTGATAATCCATCAAAAAAGCATAAGAAAGTGCATAGAGATAATGAATATGGAGTTTCCCGCGGGGTTGATTTTAAAGATGTATCTTGTGTATTAAATTTTGATCTTCCAACTAGTGTAAAATCATATATACATCGTTCTGGGAGAACAGCTAGAGCAGATAAAGATGGCATGGTTATGTCGTTTATTGTCCCAAAAAAGTTATGGGGAAAACATAAAAGTACTGTATTAGAAACTGCGAAATATGATGAATTAGTATTTGAAAAAATAGAAAAAGATCAAGAAGCTAAAGGAAGTGCAATTAAACCTTATGATTTTAAGATGGAACAAATTAATGCATTTCGGTATCGAATGGAAGATGCGTTAAGAGCTGTAACAAGAACAGTTGTGAGAGAAGCTCGAGAAAAAGAATTAAGAATGGAAATACTTTCAAGTGAAAAACTCAAGCAATATTTTGATGAAAACCCAGATGATTTGCAACAACTTCGACATGATAAAGAACTTCATCCAGCAAGAATTCAGCCCCATCTTAAACATGTACCTGATTATTTACTTCCAAAAAAAGAACGAATGAATGATATTGAAAACATTGGATATGTTAGTTTTCATAAAAAAAATGCACGTCGGACTCGTAATATACGTTTATCTAAATTTAAAGGAAAACCCAAATATTTTAAAAACAAAAACGACCCTTTAAAATCGTTTAAATTGTGTTAAATAAATGTGATTTTATATAAGCGAAATATTTTATAATCAATCAATTTAAAATAAGAGATGGTTATGTTTTTTCATTCGTCTTTTCTAATTGAATAATTTTGTCTTTATATTCTTTAGTCATTTCTTCTACTTTTCTTAATGCTAATTCTAATCGGTCAAGTTCTTCTTGTTCAGTTCTTTGACCTATATAATTCATCATAAATTTACATAAATAAATATTCCTTTTTCAATCATACTAAATGGGTTTGAAAGTGAACGATCTAATGGTAAAATAGCACGAGAATGTGTTGTTAAAATTTCGTACATAGCTTCAGTAGGTTCATTAAATATCTAAAATATAAATATATTTAAAATATAAAAATGTATAAAAAATCCTACAATCTCGTCATATTGATAACTTGTTACTGAAAGACCTTGTTCTCGAATCATTTCAGAGTTAGGTCCATATGGATGTAATTTTAAATGATGAAAAAGACTAATACTTTTCTCTGATGCCTCTGGAACAAAATAAATACGTATAACTATATCAAATTCTCCCCATCCTGTTTCTGAAACTTCAAAAGGACTTTGATCAACCGCTAAATTATTTTTAATCATTTTATTAACCTCATTTTTTTTTTCTTTTATATACTTCTTGTTGCATTAGGATATGTATCATGTAATTTAAAAACCACTTTTTTAATAAAATATGATAAATCCTCATTATATATACCCCTTACTGAAACTGTCCATGCATGAGTATGATCTGAATCTGGTTTTTTTCTATCTCCTAAAGGCATAGCAATATTTCCTATAACAATAGGCCTAATAATTTGACATTTTGAAACTCTACTTGTAGGTGCCATGAAAAATTTTAAATATTTTAAAGGGTTTTTCTATTAAAAAAAGAGATTTTGAAAATCTTAGTTTTTTATGTTTAACCGTACGAATAATTTTATGAAAATTAATGTATAAAAAATGGAAAATAAGGAGAAAAAAGAGGAGAATTATGAGAAAAATAAGAAAAATATGATAGAGGAGATGAATAATTATGGGGTATTGAAAAAAAAACGAAAAAAAAGGACGTATTTTGACCATAAAAAGGAGATTTATGAATCATCTAAAGATGAGAATAATATGAATAAAAAAGAGTCTAAAGAAGAGGATTTAGATATAAAAAATCATATGGAAAGATTAAGGAAATTGAGATATAAGTTACGGCTTTCAGAAGAAGCGAATCGAAAGGATTTATATAATGAATATCGGCGATTAAAAGAAGATCCAAAATTGGCGAAAAAAATTGAACTTAAACGTCAAGATGCTGAAAAAAAACTTGAAAAACAAGAAGTTATAGAGAGGGGAGAGGATTATGAAAGAAAACGGGCGTGGGATTGGACCATTGATGAGTCAGAACGATGGGATCAACGAATGAAGGAAAAACAAGAAGCACGCGATAAATCTCTATTTGCTGGTCATTTAAATCATCTTTTTATCTATCATTTTTTTCCTTAATTTCATTTAGATTATACACAAGCAGCTCAACATAGTTATGAAAAGTTGATGCGTAAATTTAAACCGGATTTAGAAGCATATGAAAAAGAACGAGCTAAAGTTATTGGAAATGGAAAATCTTCGACTGAAGATGCATCAGAAATAATGAATACATATGAATCATTTTATAGAGATGCAAATTTTCTTGGATTTGCTAATAGCAAACCTAGTAAAAAAGCAATTGATCGACTTGTTGATGATCTTAATAAACAGTATTTATTTTTCACGTATTATATTTTATTATTAATAAATTAAAGGGAAGAGATGAGAAATAAGTCAAGAAAACGATTTGATCCTGATAATGAAGATGTTAGCTATATGTATGTTTTAAAAAAGTGAATTATTATAATATTGACTAAAATATTAGAAATGAAAGGAATGCAAATTTCAATAGAAAAATTTCAAGGTATTTATTTATGTATTTTTAAAAGCATCTCTCATTTTTAGATTTTATGATAAGTATACTAAAGAGATTCGAGAAAGTCTTGAAAGAGGTACTGCTGTATAAGTGCTATTGATTATTCCGGATTTAATTGCGAAACATTAAATTAAAAATATGTAAGAATTCTTTATTATAACAGTGTAAATATATAAATGTATTCATTTAGCAGGTGTATCATAAATATGTTTTTCGTAATGTTGCAGCTAATCCTTCAATATGTTGTATACTTGCAATACCTTTAAATGTTTCATCATCAATGGATTGAATCACTGCATCTGAGACAGTCTCAACTTTTAAAGGTTTTATACCCGCTGCACCTATTAATGGTATTTTTTTGCAAAATAATTCGTTCATATTAGAAGTAATATCAATTATTCCAGCAATGGCTAGAGAAATTGGCCGTTCTTTTGAATACATAAAACCTGTTACTTTAATGTTAAAAATATTAGAAAAATACAAAAAGAAGAACCTGGGCGCATAATGATAGGTCTTATATTTGGGAGTGAGTAAATATAGTCTTCCGCTTCTCTCTTTGACTCAATATATCTTTTAGGAATACCTGGAAATGCATCTACCGCTGAAAGGTACACAAAGGGTATATTTTTATCCATCTCTGATGCATTATTTGCCATTTTGATTGCTTTAAATATATTTATGTCAGTTATATAGGACTTTTTTTACAAAATTACCAAAATCTCTATTCAATAGATTATAACTTAAATTTTCTTCAAATGACTGAAAAGTAGAAGGAAAAAAGTTTTTTCCGGATAAAAGATATTTATATTTGTTCTCTAAGAGAATGCCCACAGAATAAACAATGGCAGTGCAGTCTTTTACATGTTTTTTCATCAGAATATCATCTTTTAAATCACCTTTACACCAATTGACTTTCTGCAACCATCTTGATAGATCGGAACCTTGTTGAATATCTTCAGGTGTACCTCTCCGGCTTATTTTAAATCAGTTTGAATTGATTCTTGATTTACCAAACCTTAATGAAGTAACGGTCCAACCTTTTTGAATGGCAGTTTTACAGATATGTCGGCCTTTAATCAGTCAAATTAATAAGCTATATAAGGAATAATGCTTTCAACCTAGAAATCCTGTTCCTCCAAGAACAATAAGATGATGATTCATTTTAATTGATATTTTTCTACTTTTTTAAAGATCTCGATATTTAAAAAGATTTTTAAAAAGGTAAAAAAAATGTTAAAAAGAAATAAAATTGATGAATGATAGAAACATGATATTTTGTTATTGGAAATAATTTATTTAGAAAAATATCTTTTTTTAAAAAAAGATATTTTTCTATAGAAAAAATGATATATTAATAATATATAAAAATTAGAAAAGTTATTATATTTAAGATAAGAGGGATTACAGTTTTATCTTTTAATAAATACGAATGATCTTTATGGCTTGTATAATTTTTAAATCCAATGAATAGTCTTTTGCTGGAAAAGAAATTTAAAATGGTTTATAAATTATAAAAATTCTATAAGAAATCAATTGAGGAAATTGTCTTTTATGAAATTATATTCATATTAAAATATATAAACTCGTTTAAAAGAAAACATGCAGATGAATATTTTAATTTTATAATATTTATATATTAACTTTTTAATTATCTAAACAAATAACAGAATTTTTTGAAATATCTGATAAGGAGATTATTCTGGGAATTCTGGATTTTTTTATTTAAAAATGTTTCTGTGATTTTGATGTGTTTCTATATTTACAAAATATTAACTTTTTAATAAAATAAAACTTAATACTTTTGGAGAAATTCTTATAATAATTTCTTAATTTTGATTTAAGGAGAAAATTAATGGGTATTGTAGCTATTATTGTCAAATTACAAACCTAATATTTATGCCGGGATATAAAAATTCTGCTAGAGCTTTCAATAAATTTTTATATTTTTTAAAACATTAGAAATTAATCACTATTATATTTTTCAAGTTCCTTTTCCTGAAAGTGTATACTAGGGCTTAAAATTCATTTATATTAGGAATATATTTTATTCAATATCATAAAAAAAGGTTGTATATATACATGAAGAATTCATTAAAACCGCTAAGTTTTTCTTAATTATGAATCTCTTATTAAGAATAGTGAAGGGAATTTTGCCTTTGAAAATATTAAAAAAAAATAATCCGATTTTATCCTTTTTATAATTGGATATTTTAGAAATTAATATATAAATATCAAAGTCTCTAAGGGTTTACAAATTATTCTTTAAAGTATATGATGAAATTAATAAATTATGGAATTTTATTATTAAATTTTCTAATAAAAATAAAATAATAGAAGAATGTTAAATTGAAATTGTATTGACTTTTTTTTAGATTTGGACAAAAATACTGATTCAATTTGATTTTAATATCCATTAGGTCTTAGCGTTGTGAGTTTCTTCTACTATTCTAGATATTTCAGAATTATATAAAAATGTTATTATTTATTTAGTTTTCTTCTATTCTTTATTTGATAATTTTATTTAACTTAAATATTGATTAAAAAGGAGTAGTTATTGGGTTTATGAAAACACTAAATTTACAGGGTGTGTATTCAGAAAGCTTGTTTTTATTTAGATTTTTGTTAGATTTAAAATAACTATAGACATACTAAAATGTCCTTTTAAATAATATTTAAACAATAATTGCCTAGAATAACATTTTTAAGGCTGTTTCTTTAGAAACAATATAAAATTAACTTATAATATTAAAAGATATGTATTTATAAAGTGTTTGTTTAATTGATGAATATATTATATAATCGAATAAAATTATAAGAATTAGAAGATAAAAAGAATTCCGAGATTACCATAATAAGATCTAAGGGGATTGTTTTTATATCTTAATTTTTGTAAATATAGAATCACTAAAATAATCAAAAGAATCTAATTATTTCCTTCTGTAATTTATATTAAAATTATTATATTTTATGAGATTATCGATAATAATATGTGCTGTATTAAAATATTTATTTTCAAAATTGTTTGATATTTTTTGATAATTTCCATATTTTAAAAACCAATACATATGCCAATGATATTTATTTAAATATTTAATAGACAGACAATCAGGATATTAATAGCTGATATTTAGTAGGAAAAATCCGAATGTTTTTAAGTGTTACACCTAGTAAATGTAGAAAATTCTAATTTTTTTGTAAATTAATCTAAAAATATATTTAATTCTATGGATAAAATAACATACGTAAAATCCAAAATAGTCATATTATTAAGATATCAGTATGTAAAAACATCATGTTAGTAGTTCGTAATTTACTAATGATAAGTTATTAAAAATTGAAAAAAACCAAAACATATAGGAAAATAAATGCTAATAGAAATAATTCTGTCAATAAGATTTGATTAAAAAGATAATGAAGAGTCCAAGAATAATAAAAATAAGAAGAATGATAAATTTTCGTTTTCGAGATTTTTTTTGATAAATTTCTGCCTTGATATATATTAATATTAGAATTTTTTTTTAAAATAATTACCTGATTAAGTTCCTTACTCGCATTATTTATATGTGTAGCTGTGTTATCAATGTTAATATTAATACAATCAAGAATATTTCTATGGGAAAAATGAGATAAAAAGCAGAAAAAGAGTGACCCACCCTTGATCTGTAACCATTGATTGAATTTCTTCGAAAATATCTGATAATTCGAATATTCTTTTTGCAATATCCATAATATCTTGCTCTCTGGAAATAATATCAGTATCATTTGCATTAAACAATGACAATTGAAGCATTTTTTCGGAATCATCTACATTTTGAATTGTTGATGGTACATTTTGATGGATCCCATATAACTCTATACATCATAAATCATATATAACAAAATTATTTTGCAGGTGTAGGTTTTACGTTGAAAATATGTAGATTGTCTTTTTCTAAAAACCATATTTTCTTTTTGAACTTTATTTACAAGAGAAGTTTGAACATTTTTTGCAATTATTGCTTCTGTTTGAGTTGCACCCAATCTTGGGACCACTGTTTTGATCAAAGTATAACATTTTTTAAGTCGCTTTTCAAATAGTTAGTTTAAAGATTGCTGAATATATGAATTATAATAGTAAAAATGATGCATTAAAATGCAAAATTATAAATTTACAGAAAATTGTAAGCTTTGTATGATTAATTCCCATATATGCCTTTTTTATACTTTGGCATCCAGAGAAATAAATGTATAAATGATATTATAGATAAATTTATGGATTGAAATTAATATTTTTAATTGTAAAGATGAATATACCGAAGTATATGCGCACTCTATGCGTCATGTATGCGCTTAATAAACATTTTTTTTAAAAAAAAAATTTATAGACTTAAAAACTCACTTGTGTCATGAGCATACAAAGTCGCTCCATTTCATTTTCATCTTTACGACGATCATTAAATCCAGGTAACATATTCTTTTTATAAAGACGGTCAAGTGCTTCACGATCAATTATAATCTCTGAAAGCAAATTCTCCACTTCATCAATGATTCCAGACCAGTCTGGAGGTAATCGGTCCATTTCAATCGTTTCATTTAATAACCCTAATCTTTCTTGCATATGAATAACAGGATGATGTATACATGATTGACGATATGCAACAAATAGACGAGTTCTATCTCGTGTTGCCATTCAAAATGTAATTTTCGTTTTTTTAAAAGATTATAATGAATACGATCGTTTAACGACAAATTCACGTTATTAGATTACAAAGGGTTGATTAAAGAACGAGTTTTGTGAAAATGGTAAGGAATGATCTGTATTTTAAGTTAATAAAGAAATATAGGGAGAACCAAATTTGACGGATGAACAAATTTCTGAATTTAAAGAAGCATTTTCGTTATTTGATAAAGTAAGTTTTAGAAAACATATGATTGTAAATATGATGCATATATGACGCATACATGACGCATACATGACGCATAGAGTGCGCATATACTTCGGTATATTTAGAAAAATTGATAATATTGTAACTGATTAGTCTTAATCAATATTAAGAAGTTTGAAAAATTAGTTTAAAACTGATTTGAAATGCTAATATTTTTATAATATAAAATACTTTTTCTAATTCAATTTAATAGGATGGTGATGGTAGATAATAATGATATAAAGAATTGATTAATTATGATTTTTATATATAAATAGGTAATATTACAACAAAAGAACTTGGGATTGTAATGCGTTCATTGGGTCAGAATCCTACAGAAGCTGAATTACAAGATATGGTGAATGAGGTAGATGCAGATGGAAATGGAACAATTGGTAAAAAGAAAGAGAATGCTGTAATTTATACAGCAGAATTATTTTATATAATTTATAAATATTTATATCAATAAGATTTTCCAGAATTTTTGACAATGATGGCACGTAAAATGAAAGATACGGATTCCGAGGAAGAAATTCGTGAAGCATTTAAAGTATTTGATAAAGATGGAAATGGTATTATTTCTGCTGCCGAATTACGACACGTGATGACAAATTTGGGAGAAAAATTAACAGATGAAGAGGTTGATGAAATGATTCGTGAAGCAGATATTAATGGTAAGTTAAAAATGGGAATGGGAATTACGTATTGTAAATGTAATGTTAAATATACGTTTAACATTCTCAATATTTAAAGGTTTTATACTAATAATAATAAAGGTGATGGCGTAATTGACTATAAGGAATTCGTCAAAGTATGTAAAATACAGAAAAAATGCAGTAAACGATACCGCTATATTTACACAATTGTTTATAATCTGTACTAATATTAATCAATAGATGATGTTGAGTAAATGATCAATGATATTGACGAATAGCCGATTAAAAAAAAACGGCTTTAAAAATTGTATAAAATTAATGACAGTTGTATGTTAATTTATTTTTCATTTGTTTACTTGTCCGTTTGTTCGCCTGTTTCTTTGACTTCTTTATCTATGTAAAAAGTACCTTTTGTTGCATCAATCACTTCATCCTCAATACTCAACATGCCGCCTCTATTTAAATCGCTTACAATTTTTTCTGCATCTTGTAATGGGATTTTAGCAAGAACTTTATTAATATTTTCAAGTTGACCACTCATAAGTGCTTCCTGTAAGTCAGTGGAAAATGATTCAAATATCCTACGTGCTTCTTGAATATCTGGATCATCTGAATTCTCAGAAGGAATATTAATGGCAATTTTAGTATTAGGATCAACAGCATGAAGTTGAATTTGTTCAACGCCACTTGATGCTTCACGTTCTTCTTGAATTTCTGCCGCCCGAACTTTGATTCGTGCATATGTTTGTTTTACGTCATCATTAAATAGTTTGTGTGCTGCATGATTGGCTGAAGTGACTCTATAAATATTGTATTAGATACTGTACTGATGTACATCAATATACCTTTGGAAAAATAAGGCTACACCATCCTTTCCAAGTTGCCTGCAATATTGAAGAAGTAATCCTTGATGAACACATTGTTTTGCCAATGTTTCATGACCCTGCATTTGATAATTAAATGCATCAATTAGTAAACCATCTGTTTCGCGCTCATCTAATACAATATCGGGATGCATACTAATAAATTGTAAAAGAGCGTGATAATCTTTGCTATCCAATTTAGAAAATTCCCTTCCCGCACTAGATGGTTCAATATGTTCTGTATTTTCATCTTCTATATTTAAATTATTTTCAGATAAAGGTGTATCTTTTATATTCTTTTCCATAGTTTTTTCATTAAGAATTTCAATAGTATGCACCTTTTCCTTCTTTTTTGTAGTTGGAAGTTTTGTTATAAACTATTTCAGTTATAAAATAAATGTCAATTGATATAAATACATACGGAACTTTCGAATCCAATTCTCATATCTTCCGAAGTTATTTTTCCTTTATTCTCTTCCTCTAATTTTTGAAGATCTTCATTAGCTTTACTGATTAAATTCTGTAGTTTTTTAACATTTTTTTCAAATTCATGAATAAACCCTATACGGCGTTCTTCTCCTTCTAATGGACCCAAAGTTTCTTTCACTTGTTCGATCAATGTCCCAATAGATACGTGGTATTTTACAGCACCCTCCACGTTAGCTATATTTTCTGATTTAATTTTATCTAAGATATTTTCAACCACATGATCCGGATGTTGGTTGGTAGCTATTTTTAAGTTTTCAATTAACCTTATAACTTGAGCCATTAAATCAGTATTCATCTTCTTATTAGAAGAAATGTCTTGTATTGCTTGTTTGCGTGCTTGTCGCTTTTCATGAATATCACGTTGTTTCCATCGAATAAATGAACGTTTATCAACATTTGGATGAACTATAGGTTATTTTAACCTATTTTTTTTCAGTTTTCATACATTCAAACCTTCTATATCACTAAAATAATGTCAATTAGTACTTTTTTTTATTCATCATTTATTTATACCTATCATCACTCAATTCCAATTTATCCCATTTTGAGTAATCCAGCACCATTTTTAAGCGGAAAAAAAGCAGTTTTATTAAAATATAATCAATAAAAACAAATTTTTAATTAAAATTATAGAAAATTTAACTGAAATCCTGTTATTTTTTAATATTTTTTTAAAAATACAATTTATTTGTATTTTTCGCTTACGAGAAGTCTATAAATTAACTTTAAAAAATGATTTTTTTAATATAAATATATGAAAACTAATATTTGAATATGACAAATTAATATTTTATATTTTCTAGGAGATTTATATTTATTTATATAAATATAAATAAATTATTGATAATATTTTGATCAGAAAACAATGATTCTTGGAGAATTTAGATTTTTATTAAAACCTATAAAAGTACAGAAAAAACCATTAATTTATTTATTATATAATACTCAAAAATATATATTGAAGAATTGTTTTGAAAAAGTTTTATTTAATCACAAAAATGGAATATTATATACATGTCAAAGAGAATATTGTCAATTTAATTTATTACGTTTTATACAGAGGAAACCTACTCATTTTATAGTAAAAACTCGATTAAACCTTTTTAATCTTCAATTACGTTCATATAGCAATTTTAAAAAAAGTGAATATTATAATTTGGTGGATTTATCATAAAAAAGGATATATTTTTCTAATAATTATTAGAAAAATGAAAACAATTATCAAAATACGCAATATTCTCGTTCTAAAACAGTGTTTCCTGATTTAAAACGCGTTATTGAATTACTTAAAGGGGAAATGAAAATTTTATCTGGTAATTTTTAATTATATTAATAATGATATATTTACATAATAGTTGCTATTGTATTACTTATTATTGGATCATCTATTTTCATGTCGATGCCGTACATATATTTCTTTTTTTTTTGAAAAAAATCTAATATATTTTATAGATACATTATTGGAAAAATTATGGATTTCATGGTTCATTCATCTGAAAAAACTTTTTTTGGAATTGAGCCATTTTACTTCTACATTGGACTTACATCTATTTTCATAATTGGGGGAGCATGTAATTTTGGACGTATACTTCTTTTACGAATCATTAGTGAAAGAGTAATATCTAGATTGCGATCAGGTTTATATCGAAATATTATTAGACAGGATGTAGAATTCTTTAATGTTAATCCGTAAGATATTTTTATTTTTGTATGTTTATTAATATTGATTTAAGAAGTGGTGATTTAATTTCTCGTTTATCTTCGGGTAAAAAGTATATTTTTTATATCATTTTTCTTAATCTTTTTTACTTAGATACAGCAATTGTTGCAAAATCTCTTATTCAAAATTTTTCTGATGGTTTAAAATCTCTAATCACTACAACTGCTGGACTTACAATGATGACATGGATATCTATAAAATTAACTTCTATTATGATGTTAATTATACCACCAATTGTTGTTGGTTCAGTGGGTATTTCCCTATTGTTGATTCTTTTGATGTTTCTAGGCATTTTATGGAAGATATATAAAAGCTTTATCAAAAAAAATTCAAAAAACTTTAGGAGATCTAACAAAAATTTCGGAAGATCTTGGAAATATATATACAAGTAATAAGATTTGAATTTCATTATATTTTTAACATTTCTATAGTTAAAGCTTTTACAGGTACTCTTTAAATAATTAAAATTATTGTTTATAAAATAGGTGAAATAATTGAATTACGACGTTATCATAATAAAATTCGGGAAATGTTCCAATTGACCAAGAAAGATGTATAAAGATTTTGTATTTTTTTTATTTTTTGTTTTAATTATTAATTTAGGCATTTCTTAATAGTACATTTTTAGGACTAGTAAAATCTTGAGATTATTTTTATCTAGTCTTAAAGCATTTAGATTGGGTTGTCTGGAAATTTAATGATACTGATTATTCTTTCTTGTGGAGGACGTATGGTTAATAATTCTATTTTGACGATTGGTGATCTTAGTTCTTTTTTGTTATATACGGCATATACTGGAAATTCTATGATTGGTTTGAGTGGATTTTATTCAGAATTTATGAAGGGATTGGGCGCGTCATCTCGATTGTTTGAATTAATAGATAAGAAACCTATTATAAAAGATACAGGTTTGATTTCTTTATATTTGATGTTGAAATTTATATTATAGTGGGTATTCCTGTTAGTAGTATTAGAGGGCCTATCAAATTCGAAGACGGTAAAATATATTCTTTAATTTTGAAATATTAATATACAGTTTGCTTTGCATATCCTACTCGCCCAGACACACCTATTTTCTTTAAATTATCATTTACAATAGAACAGGGTACAAATGTTGCAATATGCGGTCCTAGTGGAGGAGGTAATTAAATAATTTATTCTTAAGTTTTTTAATAAAAATAGGAAAATCAACAATTGGTTTGTGCTTTTGATTTTAGTTAATTAATTAAAATAAGTAATAGTATCACTTCTTTTGAGGTTTTATGATATAGATTCCGGGAAAATTACTATTAATGATCTAAATATTCAGAAATTTAATTTAAAACAATTTCGGAAAAAGATTGGTATTGTACCACAAAATCCAGTACTCTTTTCTGGCACTATAAAGGAAAATATTGCATATGGAAATCCTGATGCAACAGTAGAAGAAATAATAGAAGCAATAAAGAAATCTAATTCTGATTTTATTATGCATTTTCCTGATGGAATTAATACATATATTGGGAGTAGTGGCCTACAATTAAGGTAGGTTTTAGATTTAATTAATAAAACATTTTAATCTTTGATTAGTGGAGGACAGAAACAAAGGTAATTGACAAGTTAATAATATCTGTACATATATATAATAATTTAGAATTGCTATTGCCAGAGCATTAATAAGGAATCCAGAAATATTAATTTTAGACGAAGGTAATTTTAAATTTTTCATTTTTCTTACTAAAATATTAAGCTACTTCTGCACTTGTAAGATACAATGTGCCATATTTATGCAATTGATTGTTTTTAGGATGGAAAATCAGAGGTTTTAGTTGATTATGCATTACAAAATTTAATTCAACAAGAAAATCTTACAACAATAACTATTGGTAAATATAAATTTCTTATACCAAATATTATTGATTTATTGATTTAAGCTCATCGACTTACTACAATTCAAAGGGCTCATAAAATTATTGTTCTTGATCAAACAAGTAGAATAATTGAACAGGGAACTTATGCAGAATTAAGTAAAAATATTGATTCCGCATTTATGAAACTAATGAAATTTCAAATACATGGATATTAATTTATTAGAAACAAATAAATTAATCAAAAAAATATAGTAGATCATGTTAAATAAAGTTATTATTTGATACCAATATCTGTTTCTTTTAAACGTATTTATAATTGTATAAATTATAATTTCATTTTATATATAGTAGATTAATTATTGTTAGCACCTGGCGCATTGGAATCGTTTTCAAGACTTAATAATAATTCTTTAAATTTCAATAAATTGTTATCTTCCAATCCTGATGATCCGTCTGAAAGATTAAGAAGTTTTACAACACGCTCCCATAATGTTCCAGAGATGGCATTATCTCTATTTGATAAAAATTCTTTCTGTTTTTCTCTATTTTTAAGATTAATTTTTTAAAAATTGTCTAAACATTTTTGTATACCTGGCCTTTTGAACTTTTTCGTTTTTTCTATCATTATATGTTTCGTAAAAACTTTCAATTGCTTTTTTTGCTGCTTCTATTCTTTCCTCTTTTTTTAATCGGTTTTGCTCATCTCGCTTCTCAATATCTGCTTCTTTTTGTAGTTTCCATTCTCTATATTTTTTAGATAGATATTTAATAGTTAATAAAGTAAATTTACTGAAAAAAAAAGGATTCCTCCATATTTTTTGATGTTTTTAAATCTGTATTTTCTATTTGTATATCTGTATCTTTCAAAGATAAAGTTTCTAATGGTACTTCATTTTGAAGACTAAATGAACTCTAAATAATATAAAATTGTTTAGAAAAATAAATATGAACTTACCTTTTTGTTTTCTATTGCTGTATGACGAATTCCTGCGTCAAATTCCTCTAAAGAAGGGAAATCAGTCATCATTAATAGCTTTTTTTGAATAAATTCTCTTTAAATTATCTTCAATGGTCCAATTTTTACCGGATTTTTTGGATATAGAAATATAAAGGACTAGTAATTATCAATTATTAATAAAAATAGTAAGTTCTCTTGATTTAAAGTTAAAAAACCTTTAAATACAGATTTTCTTATTTTTGTTAAGTCGAACATATAAGTTAATCGAAATCCTATAACTGCTTGAAAAAAATCCGTTTTTAATGGTTTATTTATGAGAATTATATGAGAATTATATGAGAATATTACTTCAATAATATTAAGCATTCCTTTATTTTTGTCTTTGTTGTTTTTTTTGTGTTTTAAAAAGGTTGTTCTAGCGTTTAAAATTGATGAATGATTGAAAAAAAAAAAATTGTTTAATTGATGGCAACACTTGATTTAATCCGTTCTAAGTTTGCAACACTTAATAGCGGGTCTCAGGAGGAGATTACTAGTGTTTCTTCTTGTGATTTTTCTCTTTTTTTCCAGTAAAAATGACTAAATTATGATTAGGGGTTTTATTTCATCGAAGAAATGCTAAACAAATTGTTGAAACATGGATGCAAAGTCTTAAAGATGGTGAATACTTGGATTACTATATATATGTTTATTGATTTTTTGAAGCATCTGCTTTAAGGAAATTGAATTTGATTTATTTAGCAAATGATGTAACACAACAATCTAAAGCCCGTAAACGTGAGGAATTTGTTAATGCTTTTTCAACGGTATTTGGTTTATTATACTCTTAATATATTGATTAGGTTCAAGGTGATTGCAGAGGCAATGGAGAATGCATATCTACATGGAACACAGGATGTTCAAAATCGACTTAAACATGTTGCAAATGTATGGGAACAAAGGAATGTTTTTTCTGAAAATGTAATTATGGATATCAATAAAAGATTGGAACGTATATTTTTTCTAAATATTTTTGAGTTTAAAATAATCTTTATAAGTTGCTGAAAAAAGTATTAAAAAATCGTTATCAGGTAATAAAATAGGAGGGATATTAAAGTCATCTTTGGTTCCAGAATTGGTAAGTTTTTAAAAATATTTTTGCTTTTTATAATATATAGTCTAAACTTAATTTGTTGTATCATAATCTTACTGCATCAATTTCATCTTCTTCATTGTCAATTGGTTCCTCATTTAGTTTTTATTCACAACTTATGGAAGAAAAGACTATGTCTGCTTCTCCGTTGTATGCTTCAAAACTTTTTCAATTATTAGAATCTTTTAAGTTATCATATAGTACTTCAAAAGCAGCTATTGTAGTGCGTGAAGATATCATTAAACAACTAGAACTGCTTCTTAAAGAAAATAATTCTATGCTGGTTAAGGAAAATGAACAGCTTAATGAAATTCAGAAAAAAATAGACCATATTAATGATATGAAGCAACAAGTTGAAAAAATGATAACAAATATATTAGAAACTTCAGAGGATGAAAATTCCACACTTCTTATTGCGTCTGAAAAAAAAAATCCCTTGAAGGATGATCAAGTTTTGTTATATGAAGATTCTAATGCATTTACTGTAACTAATGATGCAATAAAAACTGACTCAGGGGTTTTGAATTTAGAAACAGTATCTATTTTAAGCAATTTAAAAAATATGAAAGATGTTTCTAGTTTTGAAAATGACTCTAATTTCAAAATAACTTAATATAACTAAGAAATATGAATCATTATTATTTTTTGAAAAATATTTAAAATTTATTTTATGTTTAAATTATTATTATTTGTTTTATAAATTATATTTAAATTTATCAAATATATAAGTATTTTAATAATATATATTTTAAACTGTTTAAATTTTAAATTAATTAAGATATTTATATATTGATAAATTTAAAAGAATTCTTTTCTAAAACTTAAATATTTGTAATATTTTTGTTTTAATAAAGTTTTATGATATTTATTTTTTAAAAAATAAAAATACATTGAATAAAATGTGAAATTCTTGTTTAAAAGATGTTTTAATATTATTTTTTGAAAAAAGGAATATATTATAATTTTACTAGAAATTTATAATAAAAAGTATATATTTTACAATTGACTTATAAAAATAAATTTATATTATTTTAATAAGATAATTAACTCTAAATAAATATTTTAAAGAGAAATATATTTTTTATATTATTTGTTTTATAAGATTTAAAAAATATTAGTTTTTTAAGTTATATTTTATAAATATTTATTAAATAATGAAATAGTTTACTAGAATTTAGTTTATTAATGAAAATATATACTATATTTCTTGAAAAAGATTGTTTAATAAAATGTATGTTTTTTTTCTAAATTTATTTTAATATATATTTAATAATGAATTCTTTTTGCATAAAACATTTTGATAAATTAATTATATTTTTATCTAATAAAACTTTATTTAATTATTTCAACTTGTAAAATCCTTGTCTAATTGTTATAAGATTGTTTTTTGGTTTTTTATTTTAAATATATGACATCTGTTTATACAATATTTTATAAAAATTAAATATTTTTTAAATATTTTTTCAAATTCATATAAATCAAATATTTTTATATGTTTATGTTAAAATATTCTTAAATTGTATATTATTTGTTTTTCTCCAATTTTATTCATTTAATATATTATCAAGACTATATATATAAGTATGGCAATTTCAGGGTTTGATTATCATCTTTTCTTATTAATATTATTAAAATCAATGTTTTTACAGGGTTTATTTTTATCAGGATGATACAGAGATAATGTTGATGGAAAGTATTTCTAAGAAACTAAAGTTACTTTTAGCACAAAGTATAGGTAAGTATTGAAATGTGTTTTTTTTGTACTAAAAAGCTAAAAATTTATTTTAGGACGTTGGTCTATGACGTATAAGCTTTATATAAGACTTTTAAAGCAATTTTATATAGTTTCCTTGTCATATCATCCAGGAATTCTTTTTTGTAAGAGTCATCAAACATCAGTTGAAGTAAATGGTGACTTTGAACAAATGATTATAAAAACAAAACTTTGGAACATGCGACAAATGATTCAGGTTTAGGATTTGAATATATGAAATAATTTTTGTTTATTTTTTATATAGATTGAAGGAGATGTTTATGAAATTAACAATTTTATTATTCGTCTTGCAAATACAGACAAAGGTATAATAATTAATGTAAATGGAGTGTTTAAAGTTAGTTAAAGCACTTTTTAATAAATTTTTTAGATAGAATGCATAACTTGTGATACAATTGCTGAAGGACAAATTATAATGCAAAACTTCTTAGCTGAATGTTTAATTCCTGCTTTTAAGGATACGTGCATACGTTCTTCATACAATTTAGTTTCTTCAAGCGATAAAAAATCAAATTTTACATCCGGTTTTCAATTTATAGATGTTTTAAAATAAAAAATACATATAAAACTATTAATATTTATAATATTAATAGTTTTATATGTAAATTGAAATATATTTTCAAAATATAATCATTCGAAAAATATATTTCTATATATTTTAAGGGAGCTTTCTTTATTCATCACATTTACTTTTACATTTATTTAAAAATAGTAGAAAACTATTTTAATCATATTTATTTACTAAAAATTCAGCTAATTTTTAATTATTATCATAATTCTGGAAATGATTCATTTTTAATTAAATTGAATTAGGTTTATAAAATTTGAAATAATTATTTAATATTTTCTAATTGTTGTTAGATTTATATTTTCAAATATTAAAAATCGAAACTTAATTAAAATAAGCGTTTTTTATTAATTATTCAGTACAGATCTTATTTTGATAATATTTTATTACATTTTTGTTAGAAATATCTGTCATCATTTATTTGTATGTATGTTTTTTTTTTGAAATACTTCTAAATTTGAGTTTAGAATCAAGTTCTGAAAAATCGGTTTTAAATGTCACGACATTCAAAAAGAAATACAAGTTTATCATTTTTCACAAACTGTACTATTTTTTCAGATATATTTTTATATTTTTGACTTTTTTTTTTAGATGAACGTTCTATGTTAGATTATGGAACTAAGAAACAACGACTTGAAAGTGATTCATTTCGTCAATTTGATGCATGTCATCTTTGTTTATCTCAAACAAGGGATACTGTTTCATGTGAGGAAAATGGAGATATTTTTTGTAGAATGTGTATTATGGAAAACCTTTTATCTCAACATAAAGAAATAAAAAAAATGGAAGAAGAGATAGAAAAAAAAAAACGCCAGGACATTATTGATGAAAAAAGAACAGAAAAAATTGCTAAAAAACGTGCTATTAAAAATTTTGAAATACAGCAGATGATTAATAATCTAAATCGTAATCAAGATAAACATGAGGATGACGATGTTTTATTAAAAAAAGAGATTAAAGAGGTATTTGAGCTTGATAAAGAAGAACTTTTAAGGATTGAAAAAAACGACATAGATAGAGAAAAACTAAAATATATTAAAGAAAAGGTATACTGAAAATGTTGAATTTGGTGATAGACTGAGAAAATTGTTAGGAAACAGAATCAACACCAAAAATGGGTTCTTTTTGGATTCCTTCTCTAACACCATCTGCAAATAGCAAGGAATCCTTTAAGAAACAGAAACTTGTTCCCATCTGTCCAGCATCAAGTACAGATAAATCTCATAAAATATCATTGAAAACATTAATTTCAGTTTATTTTACCGAAAATAATTCCTCTAAAGGCGAAAATCCACAAAGAATCTGCCCATCTTGCAAAAAAAAGCTTTCAAACATATCAGGAGCATATCGTAATTATTTATTTTTTAAAATACTTTTCTAATTTATATATAGTTATGAAATTATGTGGTCATGTTGTATGTACAATTTGTTTAGATCAATTTATTCGCGAGTCTGGTGTTTGCTATGTATGTGAAACTAGCTTATATTTAGAAAAAAAAGGCGCCAAAAAAAACACTTCTGAACTCTCAATTATAGAACTTTCTAAAGAAGGAACTGGTTTTAGTGCTAAGAAAAATGCAATAGCTGAAAAATTTGATGTAGTTTTTCAAGGAAGCTAAATTTGAGCATCATACAACTGTTGTTTTATGTTATAAATATGCCTTATGTCTATATGTTCATCACATCTAATATTATTTTTAAAAATTTCATCCAGATATTCATTATAACATTCGAAATATAGAAAATGTAAAGTTTAGAGCACAATGTCAAGGATCTATCTATCAGGGTTATTAATGTTCCTGAAAAAGGTATATATAATTCAATACATATTTGTTTAATTTTTTTATCATATCGAAATATAGTTCTGTTTTATTGTCATTTTTTTTTTGATGAAGAATCTGTATGAATCATCAGATTACTTTTTTCTTCTTGAACTTTTTCAGAAGTATGTCCTGTATCTTTTTCAGAATTTCCTGTGTTTGTATATTTATTGATAATATCAATTAAAAAATCGAATTGATCAGTTGATTGAACGGCACTTTTCCTAATAATATATAAGATATCATTTTTGTATTTATAAAATAAAATACATGTGAGAAATTGTCACTCTTTTTGCTTGTTTAGCACGAGCTTGTTGTATTGTTGCATCTACAATTGATTGCATAAAAAGTTCAAGTGCTCGTGAAACAATGAGTGGTGTAATTTGTGCTACTTTTCCAACCTCTTCGTCTGATATTTTCAGTTATTTTAAACTATTTAATTGCTATAAAAACCTGCCTGCTTGCATAATTTTTTTAATTCTTGCTATAGGAAATTTTGATTTATAAAATGGTTTATTTGAAGATGGTGAAGTCATTTTTTGAAGAAAAAAACACGTTTTAATTTAAAATAAAAGTAGATCTTTTTTATATATAAAATAAGTTTTTAAATAACTTTTAATAGACTATTTTGTTAACTTTTTTAATATTAATATTATTCCGTATTATTATTAACGGAGATTTCCGTGATGTTATTATACGGACAATATTTGTTTTAGACTTTAAAATGGTATATATTGAATATTTCTTTGAATAGGCAGTATAGTTTTAATTTAGTATTTAAGAATTTTTGAGTTTTTAAAATAATTTATTTATAAAAAAGGATTATTTTTTTAACTTGAAATTTTATTTTAATGATTAATGATACTTAAATATATGTATATTTTGAAAGAATAAACTTTTAAAATATATTTTTTAGAACTAACAAATGATGATCTATATTTGAGGAATAAAATTGATGTTTTATGATTATTACAAAAAAATAATCATACAAAAACCTTAGTAAAAAACTAAATTTAACATGCTTTTTTCTAAAGGTTTTTGAAATTTTTTAAGCATCAATATTTAATATAAAAATGTCTTTTATGTATAATAAGTCAACTTGATCTAATCTGATGTTAGTTCAAATAATTAATAAATTATATATATCTAAAATATTATTTCTTTAAGTTATAATAATTTAATAATTAAAAAGATATTTTATTTCAAAATAAAACTATAAATTGTAAAATATAGGAAAAATTGGATGTGATCTTATAAAAAATAAAACTGTTATTTTATATAATTAATGTAAATTTAATTTTTGATTTTCCTTTATATTTATTTATTTGTAGAAAAAATTTAGGATATACTTATAAAAACAAGTAAATCATTAATATTTCAAAATTTTTTGTAGTTATTTTTTTATATTATTATATTTTTCTCAGTTTGTATATATGATTCTTATTATCTTAAAGTCTTTTAAAATTATTACATAATATTTTAAAAATTTGCTTAATTTTAGAAATAATTATTGACCAAAATAATAAATATTTTTGAGGAATATTCTTTTTTAAAAAATAATATATTTTGTAAGTAAATTTAAGAAAATTATAGAAAATATAGAAACTTTACAATAAAGTTTTTAATAGCTTTTAATAAATTTTTTTCTAGATAAAAATATCTAGTAAAGATAAAATAGGCATTATCATTGAGTTATATAAGACTTTCAAACTTTATTTAAAACATTTTATTGATGAAAATTGTGTTTAAAATAATTTTATCTAAAGAATAACTTAAAAGCTTTTTAAAAACAAATACTAGAAGTTAAAGAAAAATTAGAAAAAATATACAAATATTTAAATAAAATATACTTACTTTATTAAAATATTACAGAAATTTCATTAGAATCTAAAAAATGGTTTATTATATGATATATTTAAAAATATAACTTTTTATAGAAACTTTTTAGATAATTATAGATTAAAAATTTATCCGGAAATTGTTAAAAATTCATTGGAAATAGAAAATATAACGTCAATTAGTATATATATTGAAAGATGGCATTTCTTAATAACAATATATTTGAATCAATATAATCGACTTTTTTAACAAAATTTACTCAAAATTTTATAGATTTAAACAAGAAATATTATAAACTTAGCATTATAAAAACATTTCAATGAAAAAACAATCAAAATATTGTAATCATTAAAATCATTTTGATTAATTATATTAATTATTTCATAGAATACAATAATAAGCTATGTAGTATTATTTTCCATATGATTTGTGTGTTCTAAAGCATTGACTCCTTTTCTGAAAGGTAGTGTTGTGTTAATTTTTTAAATTATTTTATTTAAAAAAAAGTACATTTCAAAAAAGTATTTTTTCCTTACCAGATTCAAGAATTTAAAAAAAACTGAAATTTCATCAGAATTTAGAGTTCGAAAATAGAACAATTGTTCATATGCTAATCATTATAAAACATAATTTGTTATTAACAAGTAAATTATATTACAATATTTGATTTTTCTAATTTTTAAAAATTATTTGAAGCAATTTTTGCTATTATTTAAGATTATCTGAGAAAAATAATTAAAAATGGAAATATATCATGTGAAATTAGCCAAATTTTTGAATTAGTTTTTTTTTAAGAATATAAATTCAATTTCTAAAAAATAAAATGATCAGACAATTTTATTCAAAAACATTAATCAATCAATTAAAATTGAAAACATATTATCAAAAATATTTTTTAAATATAAGATTGTTTTGATCATATATATATTCTTTTAATTATTATAAGGTTATTTAAAATAAAAATATGAAATTTTATAATTAAATTCTTTAAATGCTTTAATACATTTTTTATAACAAAGCATGTTAAATTCATATAATTTTAATAAATAAACATCTTTAAATTCAATAATTTATTTATAAATTAAGGTTTTTTCAAAGAAATGTCTAAACGAATATAGAATAAAATATTTTTAATTCTTATCTAATCAGAATATAATAATTACTTAAGAGACTATAATTTTATTAATAGAAATATTCAAGGTTATCAAATATATCTGATAAAGTTTATCAATATTGATAGATCGATAATTCTACGAGATTTATAAAGTATAATTTTAACGAAAATTATTAAAAATAAGTTTATATTAAAGCTGAAATGAAAGATTACAAGAAAGATATTCTTTTTCATTCTCAAGAATCAGGGGCTCTTCAATTTGGATCTTTTTTTTTGAAATCAGGACGTCAAAGCCCATATTTTTTCAATAGTAGTTATATGAATAGTTCTTTTCTTTTAACATTATTAGCAACAGCCTTTGCTCATATTATTTCGGATCTGGAAATTGAATTTGATGCAATTTTTGGGTTGGCATATAAGGGAATTCCTTTAGGTGCAATTACAGCAATTAAACTTTATGAATTGGATAAAACTAAAGCAAATATTGAATTTATATATCATCGTAAAGAAAAAAAAAAGCATGGGGAAGGGGGTAATATTGTAGGAACCTCTATAAAAGGGAAACGAATATTAATATTAGATGATGTAATTACAGCTGGAACGGCAATTAAAGAAGCAATTGATATTATTGAAAGTGAAGGCGGGAAATTGGTTGGAATTGTAGAAATATTGGATCGTCAGGAAAGAGGAAATGATATGGATATTAGCGCAGCTGAAATGCTACGTCAAAAATATCAAATTCCAGTAGAAGCAATTCTTACTTCAGAAGATATTATAGATTATTCCAAAAAAATATTAGGGGAAGAAAATGCAAAATCATTACAAAAATATTTTGAAAAATACGCACCAAATAATACCAGAGGGAATGTTTTAGAAATTATTCAAAACTATTAACGTCGTTTATATATACATGATTTGAGTAATACGCCGTAATCTTTTTTACTATTAAGCTTATCAGTCTTTTTGAAATATAAACATATAAACATTTTATTAGAAGTATCTTTTTTGACAAGTGAAAATCCAAGTAATGCTAATGCTGCAGAAAAAGCTGTTCCTTCATTATCTTCAAATCTGGATTTGATTTCAACAATCCATAACTCTCCTCTATTTTATAATTAAAAATATAACTTTGGAAATTAAGAAAAGTACCCCATTTTTAAAATTCTCCATGCCTCCTTTAAAAAATCTATATAATTTGTTCCCATAAGACTTAAACAGAAGATAACTATATCGATTGTTGAACTATTAAGTGGTAACTATTAAATTAGCTTCTTTAATATTTATTTTAAAAAGTTTTATACATAAGACATATCACATGCGGTAACAAATGAGTTTCTAGATATTAAATCACAACTATATATTTTGATATTTGAAATATTTTTCATTACTTTTGCTATTTTGGCATCACCACACCCTAAATCTGCTACTTTAAGTATTGATTTTTTAATTTTCTGAACATGTATTTGTAATTCCTCAATCATTAAATCAACTGGATTTTTTGGCCAAGATAATACCTGTTTTTGAAATCCTAGATGATACTATATTTATTGAATAACCAAAATATATATTTTTTTTAAAAATATACCTGCTCATATATATTTGGGTATTTTTTAAAAAATTCTAAAGCTTCTTTACTTGTAATATTGTATAAATGTTCATTAATCATACGAAATTTCCCTCCTAACAATTTTAATTTCATTTTTTGTTGTAATTTTGTAAGTTGAGAATTTTTATCATTTTTTCCCAAAAATTTATTATGTAATTCATATGAATATTCAGAAAAGACTTCGGAAGTCAATGAATGGGGTTGTTTTTGTGTATTTTTTTTCATTTTTTTTTCATTTTGTATTTTTTTACTTTTAGATGTTTTTAATTCATTCCTTTTAATAAAAATATTTTTTTTATCTATTCTTCCAAAAATATGATTTCTTTTTTGTTTTTTTATCATTTCTTTTGATTTTAATAATTTTTTAGATTTTGAATCAGGCTGAAATTTCATATTATTAAAAAATTTAAAAAATTCAAATCCAAAAATAATAGTTTTTCTCTAAATAGAATATTATCTGATAATACTCAATATCTTATCTTAAAAACATATTTTTCAAGATTTTAAGATTATAAAGCAAAAATAAACATCGGTAATATTACTTTTTTAAAAAATAAAAAATACAAAAATCATAGATAGATTTATCCTTATTTTGTATAATATAAATATCAGAAATACTATATGAATTGTATGACTCAAAAAAAATAAAATATATGCACTTAATGAATGATATAATATATTAATTCTGTATCAATTAAATTTAAAGTAAAAAATTAGCAGCAATGGAAACATTTCCACCTGCTGCTTCGAGAGCCTGTATTGCTTCTTCCTCTGAAAATCCTAATGCTTTAAGCTGACGAATATCTTCGTCTGAAAATTTTGATTCTGATGGTTTTTTATAAGTTGATTGGTTTGAAAAAAGATCATGTTGAAATTTTGGTTGATTCGAAACATTGATTGTTTCGGAATATTTATCATGTGATTCTGATATTTCAGGAATATAAGTTGTATCCATTTTAGCACTATTTGGAAGTTCAGCTTCTGATAAAAAAGGAATAATTGCATCATTAATAACAAGCGCATTTCTTTTCAAATCTATACACGCTTGATGGCATCTAAGCATCTTGAAAATATGAGTAAATATGTTTGATAGTAAATTAAACCAACATCTAAACCAAATAAAATATCAATATCTTTTCCCTAAAAAAATTAAAAAAAAGAGTTATGTAAAAAGTTTATACCTCTATTATAGTAAAACTGCATGCTAAAAATAAAGGTCCAACTTTAATTTGAGCACTATGAACACGTCCAATGATGTTTGCCGTACCAACTCCTTTAGCTATACCAAAAAACCTCTTATCAATCAGATGCATAATACTTTATAGGATTAAATATATATTTATTTATTTCAAATAATTTAAAACCTACCCGCATGCTTTTGCACATGACGGACTCACTGAATTAAAAATCAACCACTTTAAAAATTAAAAAAAATGTATATTTACTTATAGTGTTCTGAGCACCCGAATCAACAAATGCTTTTACTTTATGTTTATTAATTTCTACATTTATGTAGAGCATCGTTACACGTCCAAAACTTTCAGGATGATATTCCATGGCATTTTCTAGATTCTCCATAACTGCTTCTTGTCTAAAAACGTTATTAGACAATTTTAAAATAAAAAAATCTTTACCGTATAATTTCCTCAATTCTTGTTTGTGCTTCAACATTCAATGGATCCATATTTAGTGCAGCCTAAAATGTTATTAATGTTATTAAAAAAAGCCCAAAAAAGAGAAACAATTTCTCTTTGTCTTTGAATCTCTAATTCCTCTTTATTTAAAGACAAATTTTCTATTATTTTTTTAAATCTTTCAGGATCATGAACCGCTGCATCAGCTAACTCTGGATAAGTCTAAAAAATAGGCTAAAAAGATCGCTTAAAAAAAGTTTAACCAACCCGTCTTATCATTTCTAAAAAATTTGGTTCTAAAATCAGTCGAAGTCTAAGTATTTCTGGGTCCAGAGAGTTCCACATTTTTCCTACTTTTTTTTGACGTTACGATCTTGATAAGAATCAATATCAGACGTCATTGAAATAAATATAAATTTATAAATCTTTAAAATATGATTCATTTTAGATTTTAAAAGATAATAATGAGCAAAGGAATTTATGGAAATTCAATAGAAACAAGTTTCAGAAAAACCTGGGTGAGAATTGACTTATTTTTGAAGAAAATAGAGGTTTTTAAAGATAGATTAATGATCAAATAGGATTTAGCAGAATATGCACAAAAAGCAGCAGATAGAGAAGAGGAAGAGAAGAAAAAGGCTAAAATAAACTGGGAAAAGAAGACAGGAAAGTTTAAACGGGAACCAACGCCTCCTGATGTCAAAATTGTTGAAGCAAGAGATAAATTAAATCTTGAGGAAAATGTGAATAAAACAGTCCTTGTTCCATATGGAGCACCAACAGGACGACGTGGAAAAGGGGTTGGATACTATTGTAGTGCATGTGATGAGACTTACAAGGATTCAAATAGTTGGATTGATCATTTAAATAGCAAACAACGTATCATTAATACTTAGTTTATGATTTAAAAACTAATCCTTTTCTTTATTCAGATTTAAGAGCAACAAACCAAACATTAAAACAAGAACGTGCTACTCTTGAAGATGTTAGGAAAAGACTTACATGGTTACGAGAAAAAATGGTGGATGAGAAAAAGCATATAGAATTTAGTTTAAATCAAAGGATTTCTGAAAGACAAGCTATTGAAGAGAAAGAACGGAAAGATAGGAAGGAAAGGAAAAAAAACAGGAAAAAAGAAAAAGAAAAAGAAACTATTGTTAAAAATGAAGATTTGGTTCAATTAAAAGATAATGAGATTATTCAAATGATGGGATTTGGAAATTTTGGGTCCACAAAAGTCTAATAATAATTTTGTATGCGTAATATTGTACTAAAGAAAACATTTATATTTATCCAACTATTAAATATATGAAATGAAATAATTTGGTTTTGTTTTATATTAGATTATCTGTAAATTATTTTAGACACTAAATATACACTCATTTAGAATGGCATTGTAGGTTCAACAAAAGATAAAGAGACTTATAAATGGATAGATAAGGGGTATAATAATTTTTTAAAAAAATAGATTTAATATATTTTTAGAAACAATCTAATAAAGAAAAGCTATTATATTATCTTTAAAAGATGCCTTTTTATATTTAATATTTAAATATATATAAATTAATCAAACAGATCATAAAAACCTTTTCCCCTTCATTGATATTGAAAAATGTGTTAAATAAAATCTTTTTAAAAGATCTATTGATTTGATATACATATTTCTATAACATTGGTTGGCTATCAATTTAATATTTGTTATCAAATAAAAATTTATTTTAAAAAGAAAAATAAAATTATAGTTATGGTATATTTTTTTAAAAAAAAATTAATCAAAAAGAATCATCATATCATGAGAATAGTTTTTTCATCTATATTTTATCAAGTATTTTTTCAACTGTTTATATTTTTTATGAAATACAGAAATTTTGTTATGGTAAACTAGAAATAAAATAATTTAATCTACTTTTAACAGAAATAAATTATCCAATTGTAAGATTTTTTATTCTCATTTGTTTGATTTATATAAATATCTTTTAATCAATTAATTATTTTTATTTAATAGACATTAATTGGTTATAGTAACTGTTATTTATGTCTATTTTTTAAACATATTCTTTTTGGTTGAAGTTTTCCCTTGAAAATGCAAAATAGTTTTTTTATTTCTATTTACTATTTTTTAAGGTCAATTATAATGTTAAATATTAAGACTTAAATATTTTTATAAATAAATAAAATTTACTTATATAAAAATAACTAACTTTTTTTTAACATAATATCTTATATTTTTGCTTGAAAATATAAAAAGTATTTAATTTTTTGACAATATTATGTTTTTTTTTTACTTAGAAAACTATAATAAAGATTTATTTATCAATATCTTTTTAAAGTTATATTTATGTTTATAAAGTTAAAAAAAGCTATAAAAAAATGTTAAGTTCCAGTAAAATTAAGTTTTAAAAAGAGAAACAAATTCCTAAAAAAATTATTTAACAATTAAATTGTATATGATTTTTATTTAATAATCTATCTTTTCAAAAAATAAAAATATAATGTATATTTAAACAAATATTTAAATTATGAAAAAAAAAGAGTTTTTATTTAAAAATAAACAAAATTAATCTTCAAATTCTATCATTTTTATACCTTATTATATAAAAATTAAAATATCTAAAATCATTTAAATGTTTAATATTAATAAATTTTAATATATTTTCTTATATTAATATTATCCTTTTTATTTTCAAATATAATATATATTATATTAAACATTATATTTTATATTTTATTATATTATCTTATATATTATTTATTTTTAGTAGAACCCTTATCTACCAAAATATTTATCTGGTTTCTGATGGAGAAAAAAAAGTGGACAGAAAAAGAGAAAAAAGAGAAAATTCAAAAAGAAAAGATCTTAAATGAAATAGCAGTTGTTGCGGGTAAATATATCTCAAAAAAGCGGTTTATTTTGAGCAAAAATGACAAAAATAGGAGCAATTAATCGTCATAAACATAAACGAGGTATAACAAAAAAAACAGGGAGTAAAAATATCTAAATAGAATTAATTAGTAGGTGAAATAGAAGCAGGGAACTCGAATGTACCACTTAAACCCCGTCATTATCCAAAAAATCCAAAACATCGTTCAAGACATATGTCTTTAGTAATTAGTACGGGACATACTAATGTAACTAATAAAGATGGTGCACAACCCATGCCCTCTGGATGGATACAAAAAAGAGATAGACATATTCAGTTGATTAATGCCAGTGTTTATGATAGTACGACAAAAAAACGAGCCAAAGCAATGGAAGAAACACGTTTACAAAAAAAACTAAAACAAGAAGAACTTTCAAAAAACGGGAAAATGAAAAATACACATGAAAATGATTCTAAAGAATTAATAGTGAATGGAGTTAAATTTTATATTAAAGAACATGAAAATAAACCAATTCGAACTAGAGGTATATATTTTTCGCATAATTTTTTTAATAACATATAAAAGATAATAATCCATCTTTGAAAACGTTAAAAAAAGCTGTTGTCTCAGGTGCTGTATTTTGGAGGGGTAAAAAAGGAAATTTATGGCGTGCATCATTTATAAAATCAAATATCGAGTATTTTTTTCCATAAAAACTCTTTATTTTATACTTATTATTTAGGAAAAACAAGTCTCCTCCAGAAAAAATAGAAAAACATTGTCAATATTATACGCGTCTAGGTATTTTAATTCTTAATTATATTTAAATGATTAACAGTGAAAATTAACAACAATTTAGGTAAATGCTTACAAGGAAAATCATGTCCCTACAAACATGATCCAAATCATGTAGCTATCTGTCCATTATTTATGAAAGGGAAATGCCCAAATCAAAATTCATGCGATTTATCTCATGAACCAACACCGCATCGTGTTTCTGCATGTCTACACTTTTTGCGCGGTCAATGTTCAAATATGAACTGTTTATATACTCATGTTAAAGTTAACCCGTTTTCACCTGTTTGTAGAGCATTTGCAATAGATGGTTATTGTGAAAAAGGTATAGAATGTAGAGAAAAACATTTACGAGAATGCCCGGATTTTTCTGAAAAAGGCATATGTTTAATCAAAAATTGCCGACTTCCACATATTGAAAGAGCAGCACGCAAACGAAAAGAGCGTTCTTTAATTATTAATGAATCATCTCCATTAGATACTGAATCTCATGATTTGACTTCAAATGTTGATACTAAGTCAACTGAAGAACTGAAAAATGACAATAATATTTCATTTGATGGATTTGATTCAGATTTTTCTAGTAATTTGGGTTCTTCTACAATTGATATAGACCAGGATTTTATTCGTCTATAATTTTAAAACTCAGGGAAATAGATAATTTTTTAAAACTCTATATAATATTTTGTCTTTACTATTCACTCCAAAAATACATCTAGATATAAACAATATTAAAATTAACAATATATCTGATGATTATGTTGAGTCAAATTGATTATATACTTTTACCATAGTTTATTAAACCTCTTATAGTATAATAAGATTATTTTACATAAAATGGTAGCTGATGGACTATATTCTTTTAAAAAATAATAACAGGAAATATATTTTATAATTTATATTTCAAAACGTTCACTTTTTTAGAATCTTTTATGAGCATATAAATTATGAAAGATTTATAAAATATAGAGTTATAGAATTATAAAAGTTTGTGGATATAGAAAAGTTTTCAATTTACATGGATTCCTAAGTTTATAAAATAATATGAGTATATCTTTTTAATAAAAGATATATTTTATGAAGCAATTACTTATTGGTTGAATGATTTTGTTAAAAAGGAACATTTCTTGATTGCTTAAAAATATTTATTTATAACATTAACATTAGGGATTCTTTTATTGGTAAAAAGTGAGGTTGTTTTGATCAATAAATACACATTTATTACTAAAATAAAATATTTACCATTTTGTTACTTTAAAAAACAAATATATTTAACAAACATTTGTTAATTTTTTAAAAATATTAAAAATACATCATTGAAATTACTAAATATCTATGTTTCAACAATTTCAAGATATTCTATTATTTTTCAGATTAATATTTTAAGGTATTTTTATATTATACATCTTCACAAATTTTTAGACAAAGTTGAATTCTTTTTTTATCACAAAACTTTTTTTTTTTAGAAAGATATCTTAGACAAGTATACTTGAATTTACATAATTTATTTATATCAAAAGGATTCAATAAGCATTTAATTTTTGAAAAGTTTTATGGAGAAATAACTGATAAATGAATTGATATTAAAATTATTGGATATTTTTAAAGCAACTAATATTATGATCTATCAGATAAAGCATTTTTTTATCCATAATTTATTTTTTAAAACTAACAAAAATTAACCAACTACTTTACTTTTTAGAAAACAAATTACTATATTAATTACAAAAACTAACTAGTTTCTTATAAAAAACATTATATTGATTGAAATCATAAAAAGGAAATAAATTATATATAAATAATGATATAAAATATTTATATCAATAATGAAATCTATAAAAGTAACTGCTGGACATTTTAAAATGTTAATCAGATACTTAAAAATCTGAAATATATATAATATTTTTCATGAATCTTTTAAAATAACAAAAAAAAACAGAAAAACAGTTACTTTTAGTAAAAACTTTATCAAACACTTTTGAAGAAAAAAATAATACATCAAAAGAAAATATTCAAATATATTATAACATACTAGAAAACAAGGTTTTTATATATAAATTCAAGATAAATGAATGATAGATATATTATAAGTATAAACCCTAACTTTTTCATTTTCTTTTAACGAGATACAAAAAGATATTCTTCAATGGCGCTGAAACCAAATCAAATTTTTACATTTACACCTTCTGAGATTTCTTTTATTGCAGAATCATTACCAATTGAAATTATTCCTAGACAAACGATGGAAGCTTTACCATTAATTTGTGTAAGAATATTTTTAATATTTTACATTTTTAATTAATTTTAAAGGGAGTTATTCCTCAATTCAAACCTCCACGTAAAGTTACGGTGCCTTTATGGATGGCTGTCTTTTTAAAACGTCAAAAACGGGCCAATATTTTACCTCCTTCATGGTTGTCTCAAGAAGCATTAGAAGAATTTCTTGAAACAGAAAATAAAACAGGAAATGGATTTTCTCCATTGCCACTTCGCTGGCTTGAAATATCAAATATTCTTCTTGAAATGTCATTAAAATTCTAGATTTCAGCATTTAAATTAACATTAATATTAGTGCACCAGATGACATGGATCAGCCAGACTTAATTCGTCGTCTTTTACGGGATTTAAGAGAAACAAGACAAGGAAAAACAAGAGATGGACTTTCTTCTTTAAATGAAACACATCTTCAAATGGATAATCTAGGTTCTATGGAAATTAATGAAATTCGACCTTTCTTTGCCAAGTTATTTAAGGGTTATATAAAATATAAACTAATTTTAATATAGATCAATGGATCAAATACGACGACTTAATGCATTAAATATAGATAATGAAGATTTAGTAGATGAAATGGATGAACAAAGCGAATAAACATATACTATGTATTTATTCTACCCTCAAAATTAATATTCATTGTATATGATAAGGATGATACAGCATATATAGAAATATACATCTCAATTGAAAAACAATATTCAGTATAAAATACAGTAATAAAAAAAAATAATTTATGTAATATCCAAATATAATATCTTATGTTAGAAAAACTATGATGTTTGAGAAATAGGCTCAGTTGAAGATGGCCTCAATGGTTTTTGGAATTGATTAGTATTATTTTTGAGTTGAGTTACAAATTGAAGGAATTTTGGAACGGAATCCTATGGAAAAAAATCAGAGATTTACAATAATTATATAGAGATAAACTTACTCTCGCCATTAATCTGAATATCTGTTTTTGTGCTTTATTAAAAAGCTTAACAACCGAATCCAGAGTTTTTTTCATAGTTGCTTCATCACTTGGCACAAAGGCTGTCATACATTCCAACAAACTTTGCCTCAATACATAGTCAAGATTAAGCTCACAAGGGGATCCCTCTGCCAAAAAAGCATTATACATGTCTATTGAACCATTAATAATAGTTAGATAAAGCGTATATCCTTTACCATAAGCTTTTGTCAAAGCATTATGAATAGATATAGAATCGGTAGCATCCTCAGCAAATTGAAAAAATTCTATAGACTCGAGATAGAATAAAAGATTCTCCTCGCAATAATTTTCCTGTAAAAACACTCTAAATTGAAAACGTAATGCGGGATCCTTTAGAATAATAAAAAGACGCTTATGATTTGTTTCATTATTCAAAAGACTTGTTGCAGCATCATAAAGATTCTCCTTTTGAGAAATTAAAGATGATTCAGAATCAGTTTTCCGTGTAGCAAAGGATTGTACGCTTTTTATAATAGATTGTTTTTTACGATTAGACCCGATGGAAAAAAATTTCTGTTTAGAAGATGCCATATTTAATAAAGAAACATTAAGAACATCCCAGCCAGTAACTGAAAGCCCTTTTTCCGTAAGCATATATATATCATTTTTAGATGAACTGAATTTGAAATTATCACTTTTTGAGAGAGATTCTGTATTTTCTCGAATGATTAAATTATGATTAACAAAGATAGTAGCAATTTCTATTGCTTCGCTATATGTCATGGTTGTGCAACACCTCATAAGCCATAAAAACGCACTTAATCCATTGAAACAATAATGAGAGGAATCAATAAATTTTTGTTCAATAATACGAACACCAACACAACCATCTGTATAATCATCAGGAGAATCCAATGTATTGGAAGAGAAATTAGGCTTTGTGCCAACAAAGTAACGAAATATCACTTCAATCATGAAAGGATCCTGTAATATCATGTCTGTTTCAACATCTCGCTCAATAATTACTAATTGCATTGTATTATACGGTGATGCAAGAAGATCATTAATCACATAAGTATCTACACCATTCCGTTTAACAAATCTTGACAAAATCGTAATGCCCTTAGGAGTTAATTTCCATAATGCTTTATCCTTAAAAGTCGTGAGATTTTTCTCACTCACTGACTCAATAAAATGTGAAAGAATAAACCATTGACATAATGTTTTTGCGACATCCTGAGTCATACTAAATGTTGTTGTACTTGTTGTAACTATAATTCTTGACGGATTCTAATATTAAATATATCAGTTATTATTTTTATATATATCAATAGAAATAGTGACGATGAAAGCTTAATATATTTTAATGAATTCATAAAGTATAAATCATTAAAATATATAAAATAAAAAGATAATTATCAAAGATATTTAATACTGTTTAAATACAATATATATATCCGTTTTTTCTCTTTTATAATCTTTTTTAATATTTTATTATTTGCTAACCGTCACTTCTTCATGGAATAATTTATACCTTAGCATCTGGTAGTCGTGTTGAATGTGTTAATTTAAGGTAACGGAGATTAATAAGCGCTTCTTCTGTAGTAAAAGAAAAAGGAAATGAACGAAAATGAACCTTATGTGTACTAAGTGGAAGACTTGCAATAAGCGTTGAAAATAAATCCTTATAATCCTGAATATAATGTCAGTTTTAAAAAATATTAAATTAATTATTAAAACTTGAGTAAAAGGACGACCATCAGCGGTCATTCGCATTAAACGTGTCGATGCTTGATGCATTTCATCCGATAAAAGACTAATTTAAAAGTAATTAAATGCCTTTGTAATAACACTTTCTTTTATATATTTTCTGTTTTATGCAGCACCCAAATTTATATATAACAGTTTATATGCGTTAAAATTATATACTCTAAAATATATGTGCAATTTTATGTATTAAATGCGTGTTATATGCGTATTTTGTGTTATATATGTGTTCCAAATAATATGAAGAAAATACCCGTTTAAAACCTTTAAAAAATTTCTTGAAATTAATGCAATGTTTTAAAAATCTGTTTGTTTAAATTTTAATAAAAAAGCATTATTTTTATCATTTAAATAATACACTAAACTTCCGTTGTCTTTGCGTATTCATAAAAACAAAGCCGATATAACCTATGTAATAAACTATCTACACCACATACAGTAAATCCGCTTTATTTCTTATATTTCTTTGTTAGTTAATTTAATTAAGCACTGATCGCCGAAAATTAAAATATAGCGGACATTTTAGCGTTATTATTAAAATAATGTTATGATAAGCCTATAATATTAAATAATGTAAAAAATATAAAACAATGATGTAAAACCTATAATAAATAATAAATAATAAATAGTAAATAGTAATAATGAATAAAACAAAAGATTAACCTATAAATAATATTAATAATTATGATCGACAGGGTTAGGTTTGATAATGTTAGGGTTAGGGTTAGGGTATAGGAATTTGATTTATAACATTGCTTTTGTACTTAAAAGTTCAAGAAACCCTACTAAATCAGACTTAAAAACTTCAACACAATATGCATCAAATGTATCCATTCTAAGACGAGCTGAGCTGGCACGTGCTAATTGAGAAAAAATAATACCGAATCGATTTCTACCACATTCAATATCACCACCTAAATCATCAGAAGGTGATGATACAGAAACAGATGTTCCAAGTAAAAGATATGCATCCGTAGTTTCATTAAATGATGCAATTACAAAGGGAAGATGTCGTGTTCGCCCTTGTTCACGTTCTTGTTCCTATTTTTATTATTAATAATTCATAAATTATATATAAATAATAAATATATACATTAATTGCATCTGAAATCCATAATGCCAATTTCAAAAGTGCAAATGGATGTGAAAAAACATTAAGATCTGGTCCTTCTTTCAAAACAGCAATTCGAAATGCTTTTAAATGTCTGATTGCACGTTTATCTATCAAAGATGTTCCAGTACGGACAATTGCTTTTTGTAGTTCCATTGCAACTTTTAAAGATGAACATAATGCATCAACGCTATTTAAAATAAGTTTGATATATAATACACATGATCTCTTACTTATCTAATGCATCAAAAGCATCATAAAAATAAGTTAGCCAGAGATCACGCATAGCATGCTCTTGTTTATTATTATGCTCCACTTTTTTAGATGGTTTTTCATTCTCTTTATTAAGTTCATATTCTCCATTCTTATATTTCCCTGTTTCTAAAAGAGCACCAAGTCCATAACTCACATCACTAGCACTTAAAGTACATTTAAATCCAAATGTTCGAACAAAACTTGGAAATACTAAATCATTTAATCCATATAAGGGAGCAAATTTATCTAATTTCTCTCGAAGATTTTTTTTTAAATCCATATCCATATGTGTATACACTTGACGACATTGATGCAAAGAAATTCCCATTTTTGCAAATAACTTATGTAATCTCTTTTTACCATACTCAGACCAAACTTTTAATTTAGTTCCTAAATAAAACGAATGAAGCATAGCATCATATAAACTCCAATGTCGAACTAACATAAATCGAAATTCTTCCTTGGCTCTAATTGAAGAATCATTTGCAGTTCTTCCATTTGTTCTTTTTATATTCTCAGTATCTGAGATAGATGGAGGATTTAAACGATTGACCTCATCTTTAAATAATGAATATAACTGCAAATATTTACTATAACTCATTCTTCTATGAATTTCTTGACTTGTTAGTCCTATGATAGCAAGCCAAAGTAATTCATTATCTTCTTTTCCTATATCAGATATAAGAGAATATATCTGACTCGATATACATTCTCCAAACCAAGTACCAGAATCATAATAATCTGAAATAATTTTTTGACATCTATAATATTCTTTTTGCTTTGTTTTCTGAGAATCATATTTTTTAGAATCAGCAAGAGAAAGCTGAGTTGACTAGAAAAAAAGTTAAAACAGTATTTTCAACTCAAAAATCATGTTCATACATGTCCCAACTCCTCTTCATCTTCAATATCCTGATGATATTCTAAATCTTGATGACTATTAATCATAAAAGATAACTCTTGTTTTCTTTTACCAAATTCTTTTTTAGAATTCCTATTGTCAGGATCCCTTTTATCAATTACAGAACCATTATCACTACTATCTTTCTCCGGATCTAGATCACTCATCTTACAAGGTTTAATAAATAGTAGAAAATAATAAGCATTGATTAAACCTCTGCCAATGTGTCATACGCTTTACGTTCTTCATAAAGCTTTTCTTCAATATCCCCATCATCAAAAACAAAAATATTACTATCTGAAAATGCATTATCTAAATTCCATGGACGGTGAGAATCAATCACATATACGCTAACATGATCCTGAGGAGTGAGATATTGAGATAAATCGATTAAAGCACCACAATTTAATAATATAAGAAATCTTAACTGAATCCTTTATTAAGAAAAAATTCATTTAAATTAATAAAAATAATACACTATCACTATTCAAAACTACCGTTTGATTTATGTCCATTAAGTCTTGATAACCAGATATAGGCTGAATTTTATGAGAAATAAAATCATGTTTCATTAACGTCTAATTTTTTATCATAAAATTATTTATCATTTATAAAAATAATACATACAGACAACATTTTACAAGCACAAAGAGCATCCACATCAAGAGCAACAAAAATTAAAACTGCACATGATCCTGATAATGAAACTGCTTTGATTCTTGAATACGCATCAGAATAGTTTAATCTTCTTATAAACATCCGCTATTTCATGTTCTTTTCTATTAATAATTATTTAAATTTTATATTATATTTTAATTAAAAAAATACCTTATTAACTCGTTTCAATTCAAAAAAAAAACAAATAAATAACTTTGATCTTCTTTAAACCCACAAAAAAACACAATTTATCACTATTCTAAACACAATTTAACTGTTTTTTTTTTAAGTTTTCACTTAAAAATGGTATATTTTTAACATTTCAATAGACGCCATGAAAAAATATGTATCACGTGATACTAATATATCAAGTAGAATTTATTTGAAAATTAAAGATATAAATTTTTAAAATGAAAGTAAAAATGTAGAAATGATTGTAATTTAAATTAATTGATTTATTTTAATATTTGAAGAATAATATATAAATTATTAAATAACATCTTTTAACCATCGCTTTAAAATGGTTGGTATTGTTTTGACTTTATTTATGTAAGAAATAAGATCTATGAGTGTAATTTCAACATAATACATTTTACAATCACGATCCAATCCACCTGAATATTTTTGGGGGAAATTACCGGAGGGTTGAAAGAAATTGAGATCACATAATTTTTCCCATGCATCAAGAAGGATATCTTTTTCCCAAAGTTTAATTGATGCATTTTTAATGACTGAATAAGTAGATGATGATGCCGATTTTGTAACAAGATAATAATATTCTTTATATACCATATTGAAATTAAGAGTATTTATATCACGCGCATTAATTCTTGCAGCACATATTAATAATGAAAGCTGTAACAATGAAATTCCTAAGAAATAAATTATTTTTATAAAAATAATTAATCTTTTACCATTTAAAAGTTCAGTTTTGGAAGATGAATGAAAAAAATCTCGAAAAAGAAACAAATTTTCCTGTAAGTCTGGTGAAGACGATGACAATGATATAATAGGTACAATACAATGCGAATAGAATTCCCTAACATCTTTAGAAATCATAAATATTCCTTTTACAAGTTGATAAATTAAATTTCCCTCTTCAAATAAATCCTATATATTATATTAAAATTGAATGTATGAATTCTTTTATTTATACATCAATATGTCTATTCCAATTCTTAGAAAATTGTAATTCTTTTTCTTTTAAAGGTAGTTCAGATAAAAGTTCACAGTCAATAGTTAAACCAGCACGACATATCTTAATAAACAATTCAAGATTATCCGGATATCTAATTTGAATTATTCTATGACTAAATCTGCTTTTAACTCTTTTTTCAAGAGATTCCACTGAATCCTTTAAAAGTAAATTATGAAATAAGCAGAAAAAAATCAAAATTATACCAATGCACAGGTCAATCCAATGACCGCTATAGGTGCTTTTCTAGTTTGAGATATATCAAATAAATTATACAGAAGGGTCTGACGATAATGTTGTGTAAAAAGATCAAAATTGTCTAATACAAAAATCACGGAAACGGAAGTTATATTATTTGAGGATGAAGGATCATAATATGTATCAAATTCACCAGAAGATTTGTCGTCATTTACAAGATCAAGTTCTTTAGGGTGCGATAAAATTGTTAAAATTTTAAATAAATTATCTGAAAAATTAGACTTATAGGAATTAATATAAAACAAAAATTAAAATAAATCTAACCGTAATGTTTTCCTGATCATCTAGATTCATTTTTACATTCAATTGTCTTGCAATTTCTTTTAGTGCGAGTTTGTCATCCGTCTGTATTATACCGTTTAGTCGCACAACAAAAAACTGTGAAGAAAATTCATTAAGACTAATAATTGCTGTATCAAGAATATTAGATTTCCCTGAAGATTTTGGACCAACAATTAGACAAGAATTACTTTCTCCTAGATTAACAGTTTGATAAAGCATCTCACGCAGTTTCGTATACTCTGATTCCAATCCAATAATTGGTACATGTTTTCTTCCAGTAAGTTTTTCTAAGATATGATTTTTGAAATTGTTAAAAAATGTTTTGTTTTCTAAAATATCTTGTTTTTTTTCATATTCATAATTAATTTCCTCTTTAGACAAATTTACAGAATAATCATTTGTAATATTCTCAACTAGAATTGAATTATTTTGAATACTATAATCAATAGAATTCGACTCTGTAATTTCGTCAAAGCTAAAGACTATCAATAATAAGAAGCAGATCATCATAAGTACTCTTTTAATGAAATGCTGTTATTTATGAATTTTGATGATTTTCTACGCTTTTTTTTAATAATTGGGACATTTATATTTACAAAAGATGATGTTAAAGGATCATCAGAGATAACATCAATGGAATCCTGTTTCTCTTGAGAAGATATAATAACAATATCCGAAGAATCTGATTTATCCCGTTTTTTATCTGTATCATCTGATAATTCGACTTCTATACAATCACCAATAGTAGCATTTTCTAAATGGTCTATTTCTTGAAAAAAGTTGGTTTCTTTCATTTTTTTAATTTTATAAGCTGCTCTATCTGTTTTTATATCAGGGGAATCGGAAACGTTTAAATTTTTATAATCTATTTTATGTTTATTTGAAATTTTAGGATTTTTTTTTAATTCTCTTTTTTCATTTCCATATTTTCCATATAAAATCTTTTTTTTTATTACAGGTTCTTGACTTACTGTTAATTCATCCTCCTCCTCGGAGTCATATAAGGGCTTTTGTATTTTTTTATTTCTCAATTGACTATCAAATTTCTTATTTTCCCATGTTTCAAAATCATTTTCTATTCGAGCTTGTTTGCTTGATATTTTCTGAATATTATCTATTCTTTTTCTCTTTTTTTCTTTTCCTTTATTAAAACAATCCATTTCTCTTCCTTTATAAAAGATGTTTTACACTTTTTTTAATGTTTTATAAAACATTAAAAATATATATGATAAAATGAATAAGAATGAGCTTAAAATAAGTCAAGTAAGTTTAAAGTTTATACTTATTTGATTCATTTTATTAATTTTAAGAAATTATTATACAATTTTAAATGTATTTTGTCGTCTAAATTATTTAAAATTTTTATACTTTATTAATAAAAAATTAAGTTAAATTTATAAAGTAGACTTCCTAAAATAAAAAAAAAGAGATTTTTATAATCAAAAATTGTTAAAAAAAGAAAGAATTTTCCTAAAATCATATTTTTTTTTCAATATTATTAAAAAATATAGCAATTTGACTAAATTTTTCAAATAGCATTTTAAGAATTAAATCAAAATGGTTTATTCTTTTTATAAAAAGAAAGTTCAATTTGAAAGTTTTATTAAAAGTATAATATATGTATATATATTTAAAAATAATTATGAAAAAATAAATTTATAAATTATAAATATGGTTCATATTTATAATTTAATAAAAAATAAAAAAATTTATTGAGATTTATTATATTCATATCAATAAGTAAATTACTAGATGCAGCGAATATAAATAGATTATTTTTTAAATTAATAATACATTAACAAATTAATAATATAATGTTTATCATATTTTCAAACTATATTTTTAATTAAATTTTTATTATACATAACTATAAATAGAAATGAATTTTTTACATATTAAAAAATATCATTGTTTAACAGAAAAGTATTGGTATCAGAAAACATGTATTTTTAGTTTTGAAAACGACGTAAATTCGATAATTCGTCCAAAAGAGTTTGAAGAGCCTCATCTGACTTTTTATCAGCAAGGGACGGTACAAGAGTACGTGCTTCTTCTGCTTCTTCACAACAAAGTGTTCCAAGTTGTGCTGTTTCAAAGGAATGTAAATCCGGATCACCTCGTAATACTCTATAAAAATTATATTATAGAAAAGATTTCAGTCAATGAAGATAAATAACCTTTCAGCTGCATGAACAGACTCTTGTGTTTTAAATCTAGCAAAAATATTAAGGTAATCTTTAGTTTTCCTCATAACACTAGAAACAAGTATTTCATCAATAATATTATCCTTTTAATAGATTTAAAACATACTCTGTCATAACAATCTCATCTCCCAGTTCCTTTTGACGTTGTGCAAGAACCGCTTCTAAGATAATTTTTGCTTCACTTACAGATAAACAAGTGGCATTGGCAAATTCTGTTAAAAAGGTATTTTTAAGTATTTTTTATCGAAAAAAAAGCAAAAACAAAGATTACCTTCTCCAAGTTGCAATTGAGATGCATTTTCTTCTTCTATACGTGTTCTTTGGCGTATACGATGCCTCCCTGCTGCAACTCGCATCACAATGTTTTTAGACGACGTTTTCGAATAAAAAATTAAAGTCGTTTTAATTAAAAAGTAAGAAACATAATAATATTGTTAATAGTAATTTATAAGTCCTTAAAATAAATTGACGTTTTTTTTAAAACTTAATTTAATTGAGAAATCAGCTAAAGATAAGAAGAAGAAAAGAACTTTTATTCAAAATTAAATAACAGAATAATAAACAATAGAAGATCAAATATATAGAAAATAATATGATTTTTTCACTTTATATTATTAATAAAGCGGGAGGACTTATATATCAAAAAGATTTTAATCAAGGACTTTTACGACTAGATTCGAATGATTATCTTGTTTTAGCGGGAATTTTTCATGGGTATATAATTATATAAGTTATTTTTAACAAAATTTATTAATATTATGTTTTTTTCTGATTAGAATTCATGCAATTACTGCTAAAATATCACCATTAGCTGGTTTAGGAGGACTTGAACTATTAGAAACTCAAACATTTTATCTTCAATGTTTTCAGACGCTTACTGGTTTTAATATATATACATACGTATACATTTTTTCATTTTTTTTACATTTTATAGGAACTAAATTTTTACTCATTACTGAACCTCAACAACCTAATGTAGATATACTTATACGAAAAATTTATGAACTTTATGCAGATTTTGTTATGAAAAACCCATTTTATCAATTAGAAATGCCAATACGTTGTGAACTTTTTGATATTAATATCACAAATACACTCAAATATATTTCATAATTTTATTTTTTATAATTTTAACATTTATTTAATACTTTTTGATTTATAAAAAAATCATTACATATTAATTCATATCAATTCATGTTATAAATATGATATAAAATGTTTTTATATCATTTTTAAGTTTTTTTTTCATATAAAAATCGGTTGATGATTTACTTAAAGATTATCATGGGAAATAAAAATCAAGATTTATTAAAACCGCCGGTTAATCGGTTTATGAGAATTTTAGATAAACAGTTCTTTAATAAATCAATCCTTTTAAGTGCAGCAATAGTACCTTTAAGTTTAATTTCATCTTTTCGCAAAATATGTTCAACGTATATATTAGTTTCTACTGATTGATTATATGATTCTGAATTTTAAAGAGATATTTTAAGAAATGGAATATCTGTTATTTCTGGAGATTCTTCATTTAAAAAAATTCTTTTAAAACCTGAAATTTCATTACAAAGTATGCTTAAATTCTTTTTTTTAATAATTATAAAATTTTACTTAAAGATATTTCAAAATTAACACAAAAATCCCTTCAATTTATACAAGATCATAATATTTCTATTGTTCCATATGTTTTAGAATTAAATTATGATTTTTGGAGCGCAGGTAAAATATTTTTAAATATATTACAGTGATATATTTATCATAAGATGATATTTTAAACGCAATTCTCCCTGAAAATCTTTTAGATGAAATTCCTTCTAGTTTTACGCAAGTAGGACATATTGGTAGGATAATGATTTTATAAAAATAGCTAAAGAATAAAGCACATATGAATATTCGTGATGAATATTTACCATATAAAAGAATAATTGGAGAAGTTATTCTTAGTAAAAATAAAGGCATACGCACTGTTGTTAATAAAATAGATACAATTGATACAACATTTCGAAATTTTAAGATGGAAATATTAGCAGGAGAAAATGATTTTTTTGTTGAACATAATGAATCAAACTGTCGTTTTAAATTTGATTTTTCAAAAGTATATTGGAATTCAAGACTTAGCGATGAACATCGACGATTAGTTCAGCTATTTAAGAAGGGGGATGCAATTTGTGATGTGTTTGCAGGTGTAGGACCATTTTCTATTCCAGCGGGCAAGAAAGGTGTTATAGTTTTTTCAAATGATTTAAATCCAGATAGCTATAGAAGTATGAAGGAGAATATATCCTTAAATAAGGTTTGTATAGATCCTTAGAACCATTATACTGAATGATAAGGTTGATTTGTTTGTAAAAGCATATTGTAAAGATGGCCGTCAATTTATCAAAGATTCTATTGAAGAATTAATGAAGTTTTCAAAGAAAAAAACAATTGATGTACCACTTAAAAAAAGCACTAAATTTGAAAAAGATTCACCTAAATTTGAAAGCATTTTAATACCTCAAGTCTTTCGACATTTTATTATGAATTTACCAACAACATCTATTGACTTTTTAGGTATTTTTATCATTATGTTTATGTTTATATTTTTGCTAAATCAATAGACGCTTTTAAAGGAATTTACTCAGGATATAAGCATTTATTTCTTCCTAATAAAAATCCTCTTCCTATTATTCACATTTATTGTTTTTCAAAACTTTATCCTCCTGATGATATAATTCTGGTATGTTATGTCTATTTTTTGAAAAAAAGAATAAGTTTATTATTTAGAGATTGGAATCATCTCTTGGAACAGAATTGTTCAAGGATGAAGTTAGTATTCATTATGTTAGAAAAGTTTCGCCTAATAAAGTAAAGTATGATAATCCCAATCCTCCTTAATAACACAAGTAGTCAATGTATTGTTGTTCATTTAAATTTCCTGAGGAAATTGTATTCAAGTGTATATAAAAAGGATTCAAATATTTCCCTTATATTTTCATTAATTTTTTAATCTTAATTAAAGTACACCATTTCAGCTTGTAATAATAATCTAGAAATAATATTTCCTGGGGAATTCTATTAAGTTGATGTTATATAAAATAATAGATAGAATATAACAATATTTAATAGTGTTTTATTAACTTCAATATTATATAAAGCTTTTTACATAAATACAATGTGTTTTTGCATTGAGCGAATTACTGTACGCATGATAAAGCCTTTTTTAACTAAGTTTCTACGAGTCATTTAATAAAAGAATGAATGTATATTGATTGATTTTCGTTCTAAAATATTGATTTATGTTCAAATGCTATCTGAAATATGCTCCTATATATTTTCATGGATTACAGAAACAAATATTTAAAATCCTAGTAAAAAAACTAAAATAATTGCCTGACATCACGAAATTTTTCTTTTAGTCACAAATAAAACAATAATGTTAATGAAGATACAAATAGTATTAATTTCTTAAAAAAAGGATACTCAATTATTTCTGATGAATATTCTTATTTGACGAATCATATATATCTATTTCATTTTCTTGCACCTTTTTCAGTATTTTCTTTGAGTCAGATTCTGAGCAATTAGTACTAAGAAATCGCCCACCAGGACCACGTAATCGACGCATTGCATGTTTATGTCTACTTTCATGTAAATATGGTTTATTCGGGAAATGATAAAGAGTTGCTTGAAGTTGTGCTCTTGCTTGCCGGCGTTTTAAAATACGATGATATTGTTTAATATTAATAGGAAAAGATGAAGATTCTCTTGTAGAGTTTATTTGTTGATATAGAGGCTCATTTGGTGTCTCTATTTTATATACTGATTCTTTATGTGATGTATATTCAGTATATGGATTATATTTTGTATTGAGTTGAGGTTGTACTGTATAAAATCCAGGAAACCCCGCTATTTCTCCTATAATACTCTTATCAATCTCATCTCTAGACTCATACAATTCATTTCTAGATTCATTATCCTTTATTCTAATATTCATCTGAACTTTATTCTGCCGAAAGGTCGAACGGTAATATATTATTAACCCTTTAAAAGGTATAAATGAAGATGTATAAAAAGAGAATATAGAAAGAAGAGGAAATATGATTGATTACGTTGAGAAAGATGTAAAAATGATTACTTGAATAGAATTTTTTTCTGACCTGGATTATGAAAAAAATATTTGATAATAAAAAGATAAATGAAGAATCAAGAAATGATGAGAAAATCTACTTGATAAATATGATTCCAAAAGAAATTGTTTTGTTGTATATTTTTTAAACCGATAAAAACCTAATCAATCATGTTTGTTTATATGAAGAATAAATCTAAATTAACAATTAAAGTAAAAAATTAAAAATAGCTTTTTAATGATCATTTTTTTAATTAATTATATCAATAAGGAGAGAATTATATGTATATTAATGTCTATAATAACCCATGAAATTTGTAAATAAATTATAAATTATTCCATTCTTTTTTGAAAATTTTAATGCTTAATTATAAAAGGAAGATGCATTTTCTTTATTTTCTGATGCTGATTGTCTTTCACAAAGTTCTCGAAGTGTCATATTTCGCATAGCTCTTGGAACACGAATTAAACGCATTTCTCCACATAATTTTAACGTATTTTGTAGCAACAAAAAATATGATTCAATCTGTTGAAGTCTCTGATTCACTTTTATACATATAATTAGCATTTTTATTTTTAAAATAATTCATTTTATTAACTTACATTCTAAATCTAAATTTTTTAATAATTCTTGCTTTTTTAATCGTTTTTTTACCAAATTTTCAGGAATATTTGTTTCATTAATGTTCATAGAATCCATAAATTTAATAAATCTTATTATTTATCTATTTTTAAGCTATTTTTTTCCCCTAATAAACATATATATATTTATACTCTAGAGATCTCTAGTTAACGACATAAAATTTAAAAAAGTTGAAATCATGACTTTAGAAGCTACAATAATTGTGTAACTAAAATTAAAGGGTTATTTTAAGTTTTACATTTGAATAACATGTATTTTAGAATGGATAATAGTGAATTTGCACGAAATGGTGATTATTTACCTACACGTTTTGGATCTCAAAAAGATGCAATAAATCTGATTTTTTCATCGAAACTGAGAGCTCACCCAGAGAATTTAATAGGTCTTATGTCTATGGGTGGAAAAGGGTATAATTTGTATTTTTTTTTGCATTAAAAATGATAAAATTGGAGTCCGGAAATTTTAGTTACATTAACACAAGATTACGGTAAATTTCTTACTGCTATGCATGAATCGAAGATTGGAGGTGATTCTCATATATGTACGGGTATCCAGATTGCACACGTATAGTTTTTAATTGCTTTAAAGCGTTTTTTAATTTATCATTTTAGTTAGCACTTAAACATCGTCCTGAAAAACGACAAAGACAGAGAATTATTGTTTTTGTTGGGTCACCTGTTCTTGAAGATGAACAAACACTTGTTAAATTGGCAAAAAAAATGAAAAAAAATAATGTAGCTGTTGATTTTATTAACTTTGGTGAAATTCATGAAGAAAATGTTTCCAAACTCAGTGCATTTATTAAAGCTATTAATAGTGATGACAATTCGTATATAGGATGCATTATTTATATATATTTAATATTTTTTAGTCATTTGATTACAATTCCTCCAGGCCCTCATTTATTATCAGATCAACTTATGCAATCTCCAGTAATCACGAATGATGGGTCATCCATTCATAATACTTCAAATTTACAGGATACACTTTCTAATGAACATTTCGGTTTTGGAGTAGATCCAAATCTTGATCCAGAACTTGCATTGGCGCTTCAAATGTCACTTCAAGAAGAGCAGGCTCGTCAAGAAGTAATAAATTCATATATATATATAATAAATTTTATTAAAACTATATATTAGGCACAAGAAAAAGCTCATAAAAATTCAGATAATTCACAAAATTCACAAAATAATCCTTCTCAAGATCAAAAACAAGAAAATGTTGAAAAAATGGATATTGAAGATTAATTTTCTTTTCAATTTCATCATTATACAAAAAAATCAATTATATATATATTTTTTAACCTTTAATTATTCTTAAATAAATATACATATAAATCTTTTTTAATATTACTTTGATTATTTCAATTTATATTAATTTGACATTTTTTCCCCCGGACCCTTAGACGTCAGATTGGCATGAAAATTAAGAAAATAAAATAAGAGTCATAAATGAGAATAAAAGACATTTAAACTTATGAAATAAGGTTTATCAGGGTTGGAATTAGTGGATATGTCTTTTGAACGGACGAATTTGGTTGAATATCAAGAACGTTCTATATGGAATTTGTTTAAAAGAAAACATTTAAAAAGAAAAGAATTATCAAGAAAAACCAGTGTTTCATCACTTAAATGTGCTACAGAAGATAATAATCCACCTAATCCTGTTATTCGTCCTCTTTTAGTGCGTCCTCAAGCGAGAGATGAATCTTCATTTTTATTTAAAGAAAAGATTAAACAAAGTGTTCAAGATATTTATACAAATACATCAGAGCCTAATACGTTTAAAAATAATACGAGGAATACATTAACATATAATGAAGCTCATGATGATGAATATATTAAATGGAAAAATTTCATTTTTGCTTATGCACAAGTATGTGCATGTATAAATATTTTGAATCATATTTTTGATCGTTTTTAGAACGCATATGATCTGTCTAATCCTCCATTACCTCCAACAAAACTTAAGACTCGTTATTTTGTTCCTCCAAGACCATTTAATGAAACAGAACGTCTTGCAGTTATATCACCCGAATGTATTTTTTAAAATATATAATAATACATAGGCACTCCGACGTTACAATATTCTTCCAATAGTTAATGATAATATTCGGAAATCCCGGTATTCATCTTTATCTAGTCGATCAGATTGTAAAAATAAGGAGATAGAGAGACTTCAACGACTTGTTGTTGCTGCTGTCGACTTTTTTTCGACCTCTATTGCAGCGGTATCTTTAATTGATGGAAATAGATGTTATTTCAAGTGCGAGATTGGGTTAAATATGTCTGATATCGACAGAGATATCACATTTTGTACTCATACACTACTTAGTAAGGAACCCATGATAATTCTTGATGCATCAAAAGATTGGAGATTTAAAGGCATGACTTTTTTTTTTATTATTGTCGGCTTATTTTTCTAGGAAACCCTCTTGTAACTGATCCTCCTTATCTTCGTTTTTATGCAGGTGCACCTATTATTACTCCGGTATTTGAATTGCATCTATTTATTATTTAGTATTTACTTAAAACAAGGATGGATATCCAATAGGAACTATATCTGTTATAGATTCTAATGCTAGATTATTTTTTAGTCCTCAAGATATTCGTCGTCTTTTTCAATTTGCATGTATGGCTATGGATGAAATTGAACATTTTTCCAGAATTAGCAAAAATAGGAATCCATCTCTTGAAGACAGTATTCAAAAAATTTCATTAAAATCATCAAATGGTTTTTCTGAAGTAGATTCTGGTTCTACAATAAATGAATATCAAGTAACTTTAAATGGCAGAGATAGCGTGAGCAGTTGTACTCAAAACTCTGTCCATGAGTCCATTTTTCAAGATTTAGATGAATCATTAAAAGCTGAATTAGATTATAATATCTGGAAAAATGCTCATCCTTATTTCTCGGGCGAAGAGTATGATTTCAGAAACTCTTCTACCTTTCCTATGGAAATATCACCTGATTCAAAAGTGAATGAAAAAAATCATGTGATAAAAGATAGTTGTAAATTCAATACTCTTCAACCCTCTTCATTATCACAAATGAAATTTGATAGTGAAAAATCAAAATTATATCCCTCTCTAATGCATAATGATAAAACTATTTCTTCTCATATTTCAAATATAAAGGAAAATGAAACATATAATAATAATGAAAATAATTATATGGAACTTAAACAGGCTTTATTAGATATGGATAAAAAAAAGCCATCACAAGAGTTAAAAACCTCGGAATTAACTCCTCCTTCCACTCCAGTTAATACAAAGACCAATTTTTCTAACTCCATTGACAAAAATATTTTATCAAAAAAAAGCTCTAAAGCTAATTTACAGATATATTCTTCTAATGTTTCTCAGCCATCTGTCTTTGCTACTCATGTTATAGCTTGTACTCTGGGTCTTGATTTGGTTTATATTGTTCAAATTTCGCCTGATAATTGTGCATCTCTCGAATCTCAAAATAAAAATAAATCTTCTACTGTTTCTTTAGATATTATAGCTAGTTGTGGTTTACCGTATCCTCCTCCTGTTTTGGATCCAGTATTGCATTTGCGTGCTCTAAGATCAGAAAGCGGTCTTATTTATCGAAATCCATTTAATTTAAACGATGATTGTTCTGATTACAAAGTTGGTATTTTAGTACCCTTATGGAGGGATGATATAGATGAATCTAATACTGAAAAATCATTAAAGGATTTATTAGCTAGAAGCAGTTCAGGTGTAGTTTTAGCAGGGTTTTCTAAAAAGGCATATTTTTTATTAGCAGAGGAATTTGATTAATTATTCATAGGAGCGTAAAAGTAAAGGATTTTCTCCAGATGAAATTCAATATCTTCGAAAATTTGGTGATGTTTTAAAGAAAGTGATTAAATTGCCAAACATTAAACAATAAGTGTTATTTTTATGCTTATAACGTATAACAATTACTTCAAACATAGCATTCTGATGATGTTTTAGTTTATCAATGCATCTTTGTTATACTTTTATGAATAAATAATATATATAGTTTCTTTTATAAATAAATTATTTAAGTGTAATAAAACTTATACCTCGACGAGCTTTATTCGTAGCTAATGCAAGCTTTTCATTGTCGTCATCGTTCCATGTATTTTCGCATTCATCCCATTTCTTGGTCTTAAACTCTATATTAAATGCATTTTTTTTTGAATTGAATTTTAACATCTCTCTTGGATCTCCAGTGCCACTATATACTAATAATATTGTATATTCTGGTAAAGATGTATATAATTTGTTTATTCTTTCATTAAGATTTTTGAAGGTATCATCTACTGATTCTGTATCTTTTGTTATAGTATTCTTCGTCCAACCTAAACTATATTCCAATTCTCTAAATCTTGCCCATATAAAATTATGAGAATCAAGATTTTTCAAAATCTCCTCAAGAACTTCATTATCTGAAGAACACGAAACATATGTTTTTAAAGAATTTCCATACCATTGTGCTGAACCTCCATAGTCCACAATAGCACATTTTTTTGTTTCATCATATTTCTCCAATTTTGAAAAAATAGACTCATTGTCTGTATTAAAGAGTCCAAATTCTGGACCATTTTTTAGTTTTAATTTGAGTAAATCTATACATGTTAACGCGTCCTCAATAGAATCATGCCCTAATATATTATTTTTCTGTATCTCTCTTTTTAACCATTTATGTGCCAACCATTTTAAACCAGGTTTATAAGGAGGCCCTCTGGTATGTTGAAAAATAAAAGATGTATCAATAATGTAAGGATGAGTGAATTTTAAAGATCGAAGATCCCATTCAAGTGAATGTCCAACAATAATAGTATTTTCATCAATTAACTTCAACAATGCTTCCTGAACATCAGTTATTTTTGTTGTTATATTAGATAATTTTTCTTCTGTTATTCCAGAATATCTAAATTCATTAAAATATTAATTTATAAGTACTAATTGATGTTTACTGAGTTAAATAATCAACTATTGGAGAACATGGTTTAACAAGTTCATCATATACTATTTGATTATCCCAATTAACAAGAGTGACTCTTGTTAATTCGGGTCCATTTTCTGTTTTACACATTTCACAATCTAAAGCCAATATCTTTTTTTTGTTAGAATTTAACAAATCTTTAGAATTCTCTGGAATATATGTTTCTTTCCAATCACTAGGCAAAGGTTTTGAGTCTGGAAAAATACTATGCAAAGGATAATCTCTTTCAATAAGTTCAGAATGAGACATTAAATAACTTTCTGGAGAAAGTTTATTTTGTATTTTATCTTTTAATTTTTCGCTTTGTTGAATTCTTTGTGCATTTGATAAAGGACACTGTAAAAATGATGAAATAGGTGAATGAACTCTATACTTTTCACCAGGAGTACGAGTAGGAATCACATGAGAAAAAATATCTTTAAAAGCATATAATTTATCCGGACAACATTGTTTTAATGGAACTAAAGAATTGGTAAGAATACAACCCACATCAAGATTAAAAAGTGTAGGATCTAATCCAGGTATAAGTAAAACAACAATTCTTTTAATAGAAGATTTATTCTAATTAAATTATAAAATATTTAAAGAAAAAAAAAGAATAAATAAATTACTTTGACTGTAATCCATGAAGGTGCTGATGTATTTCCAAAAATCCATAAAACGATATCTCTTAAATCCTTTCAATAAATTATTATTTTTAATAAAATAAAATATTTCATACATTAATTCCAATATATTTTTCAGGTGATATATTTGTTATTTTTATAATAGGATACTTTCTCTAAAAATTTATTAATTTAAATAAATTAATAAATTTTTATAGATTTTAACCTTTTTTAATTCTTTTTTTGTTCTTTTTTCACTTTTTATTTGTTCCATATTATTTTCTTTATCTTTTAAAATATTAAAAGGGTTAAATCTCTCTGAATTAAATTGAATTGATGTATAAGATTTTTGTTTATCATTTTCTCGTTTTCTTTTTTCACTTAATTTTTCATTCTTTTTTTAAAAAAAAAAAAATTAAAAACTTTTCTTATAAATTTCATTTATATTTTTTCTTAAAATACCTTTAATTCATTCATCTTTTCCTTTTATTTATTCTCTTCTTTTATATTTAAATTCATATTTTAAAAGTTTTTTAAGTTCGATTAACAAAATCATATCAAAATTTTAAAATATTTTATATAATAAAAAAAATGGGTTAAAAAAAGAGAGAAGAGAATATTAAGAGGTTAAATTAATAAAGAAAAATAAGGAATATTGAGATGATATAATATTTAATAAATTTGAACGAAAAAAAACGGGGGATTAAGAAGAAATATTGATAGAGAAAATAAGAATTAAAAAAAAAAGATAAAAATTGAAAATAAGGAATGATATTAAGGAATTTTAAATAATTTCTAATAGATTATATGGTTTTTTATTGTTTAAAGAAGTTTTAAAGTGTTTTATTTGAATTTTTTTAACATCATAAAAAAAGATGATAGAAGAACAGGATTTAAAACAAACAGCTAAAGAAAGTCAACGCATTAATATACTTATAGAACTTTCTCTTGATGGAAAATTTAAATGGTTAAGTCCTTCATGGGAAGAAATTGTTGGGTACTTTTTTATCATAAAAATATTTTAAATCCTTTTTAAAAATAATTAGAATTAATCCAGAAAAAGTGATTGGACGACCTATATCAGAGTTTATATTTGGAGATGATAATGTATTTACTCGTGCTACCAACGTGTTATTAAAAGATGATTCCCATATTTTTAGAATTCATTTTAATATTATTACAAATTTGCCTACTATTGATGAAAGGGAAATGGGTGTTTTTCTTCCTTTTAATGATAATGGAAACGCGTATTCTAAGGATGATAATGATCTTTTATACCGAGAAAATTTAACTGGAATTCTTGAAATGGAAGGTCATGGTATACTTATTCGTGACAGGTTTACATCAAATGCAATACATGTAAATTTCATATTTTAAAAAATTCTATTATTCTAATAATATTTATTCTAGACAATGTGGATAGCACGCCCTGTTATAGATATTGAACCCATAGTAGTAAACTTTGATGAAGGACTTATTAAAACTCTTGGTTTTGGTTCTCAAGTTCTATCTCATTTTCTAGAAGCGTTGGCAAACGGAAATTCTCGAAAAGCTACATTACTTCCTGTTCTCTGTAGGATATGTGAACATCAAATACAACCATGGTTTTTTGAAAAGCATACTGAATTATGTACAGTTCTTCATCGAACAGAATCTATTGTTCAGGAATGTCAAGATATTCTTCAAGATCATCGAAAAATTCTTGATAATATTCTTAATCTTCTTAAAGAGAGTAAAAATGATACAAAAGTCATTGAATATAGAAATTATCCCATAAAACCTATACCATTAATTTATGTATCATCAGATATTTCAGAATCTTTTGATTTGAAAGATGGATTTTCTGTTCCACAAATTCGTCTCTTGGAGATGCTTATAGATTATTGTGAAACAGCATTGGAAATAAATTTGCCAGCAATAAAAAATGAATTTATTGATACTCCTGTGAATGAGCTTCGTGTTCAGTCTCCGGAATCTCAGAAGCGAATCTCATTGGTATATAGCTGGAATCCTCCCAATGTTGATGATATAGGGTTATATCATCTTTGTAAAGATACTAAAACATACATATCTGCCAAAGTTGATGCAGTCTTGCGCGTGCAAAATATTATTCAATATTCTGAAAGAATTCGCCAAGAACTTGATATTCAGGTTCAAAATATAATTAACGAAACAATACAGAAATTAGAGGAAGAAGTAGTTTTTTCATCTGAAAAATCTGAATGTGAATCTGAATTATCATTCCGACAAAAGTGTTATAATACAACAGGTGATTTTTCAGAGTTTTTAAAACCATCTGTAGTAGACAAAGAAAGTCAACCTTTATTTGATTTGAAAAATCCTATTCCACAGAAAAATTCAGAATTGGGTAATATTGATAATAAAAATTATTTAAAACTTTCGACAATAAAAAATTCACCGCCTTTATTTAGCTGTGATGAAATGCCTTTATCAATTGACTTGAAAAAAAAAAGTACTATATATGGATCACCGAGACGTAAACCTTCTCCTGTTCGATATATTTCATCTCACAGACAAATTTCACCACACCGAAATATATCACCATCAAGAAGAGTTTCTTCTCTTAGTTCATCACCATTGAGATTTCATCGACATCATTCATCTATATATGATCTAACACCTATTACATCTCCATTATTATCATGCTCGGATTTTTCTCCTTTATTAGGTGATCAAACTGGTAATTTTTATCAACGTTATTGTTCTTACACATCTGATATGACTAATCGAATACCTCCATTATCTCCAAAAATTGCATCAATAACACCTACAGTTCGAACTGTTCCATCAATTAAAGATTTTGAGATTATTAAGCCAATCAGTAAAGGTGCATTTGGTAGTGTTTATTTGTCTAAAAAAAAGGCTACAGGTGATTATTATGCTATTAAAGTCCTTAAAAAAGCAGATATGATAGCTAAAAATCAAGTAATAAATGTACGCGCTGAACGTGCAATTCTTATGGCCCAAGGAGAATCCCCGTTTATTGTTAAACTTTTCTTTACTTTTCAGAGTAAAGATTATCTTTACTTAGTTATGGAATATTTAAATGGAGGTGATTGCGCGGCTCTTATAAAGTCATTAGGGGGCCTTTCAGAAGATTGGGCTAGGAAATATATTGCAGAAGTAGTTCTTGGATTAGAATTTTTACATAATAAAGGCATTGTTCATAGGTAATAAATAGAATAATTATTATAATAAACTTCTCTAATTTTATAGGGATTTAAAACCTGATAATCTTCTTATTGATCAACGAGGTCATTTGAAATTAACTGATTTTGGTTTATCAAGGATAGGTTTAATAAGACGTCAACATCATGTTAATGATATTTCTAATGAGTCTATTCTTGAACCATTTGCCCCTCATGCATCAAATTCATCTCATTCTGCGTCTTATGATTATGGAAATCAGTCATTTTTTTCTACGAGTATTATGTCAATGGAATCTTCATTTCAAACTACAAATATGATGGGTTCTATAAATTTAAAAAAAAATTCCCAAATTCATGATGATAATAATGATTTTTCTCTAAAGACTGAAGGGGATATAGCTGGAATTTCTAATTTATTAGGTAAATTTAGCTTAGATGAAAATAAGAGGCATTTTCCAGAAGAGGATACGGCAAGTTTTATTAGTAGTACTTCAAGCAGTTTCGGAATATCTAACTTTCATTCAAATATTACTGTTCCCATAACAGGTCTTGGTAATCAACCTTTTTTAAGTCTTTTTAATCCAAATGATACAACAAGGAAATTTGTTGGAACTCCAGATTATCTTTCCCCAGAAACTATTAATGGGAAAGATGAAGATGATACAGGAGATTGGGTAATTGTTATCCCACTTTTTACTTTTAACTTAACAAAAGAACAGTGGTCTTTGGGATGTATTCTTTTTGAATTTCTTTATGGTTATCCACCATTTCATGGAAATACTTCTGAAGAAGTATTTGAAAATATCCTTTCTAGAAAGATAGATTGGCCAGAAACAGATGACATTATCGTTTCTGAAGATGCAAAAGATTTAATGAATAGACTTATGTGTATGGATCATACACAGAGACTAGGATCTAAAGGACCCGATGAAGTTAAACGTCATTCTTTTTTTTCTGGTATAAATTGGAATACTTTACTTGATGAAGATGCTTCTTTTGTTCCTGTACTATCAGATTTAGAAAATACAGAATATTTTGATAGTCGCGGTGCTGTTCTTGAAAAATTTGATGATGACGTAGAAATTTCTAATGTTAAGATTGACAAAAATAACTCTGATGTTTTGGAAGAAACACTTCAGAATAATTCATGTGTAAAGGATAATCCCTCATTTTATAATACAATATCATGTTTTCAAAGTTCTGCCTCAAGAACCCAAAAATTAAACGAAATATCCAGAACTGATGATTTTGGCTCATTTCTGTTTAAAAATTTAGAGGTTTTAGAAAAAGCTAATAAAGATGTTATTCAACGATTACGTTCAGAACATTCATCACAAACTACTTCTATTGCATTATATGTTGATACAGATTATCAAAAACATCGTCATCGATCTATTTCTAATATTATTCCAAAGGAGTCATCACCAACATCACCAGTATCAACAGCTTCAGTATTTTCTACGTCTCCTAACTCCTTAATGACAAAAGTATCTTTTGTTTCATCATTTCCTGCATCGCCACTTAGTTCATCTTTTACTAATACTACTAAAAAACGTTTTTCAGCTAATATATCAACTTTGTTATTGAGGGATGATCATCAAAAAATATCTAGACATACAAGGAACTCATCGTCATCACACATTGATGATTCATTATTTAATAGGGTACTTTTAAAAAATACTACTTTGCGTCGTCGAAGTACAATGCCTTCAAGAATGAGACCATTTATTATAAAAGGTTATACGGATAATAATGTTTTTTCAGATACATGTAGTAGTAGTAAAGGGAGTCAAATAGGTGAATTTTTGTCATCATCATCTGATAATGAGGAAATAAGAAATAGTACCCTTTTAAGAATACAAAGAATACGACCACAACTTAAACGACTTTCCGTATCTTTTCTGAATATTGCTTTTAATAAACCGTTGGATATACTAAGTAATGATTTAAAAATACATCTTAATAAAGTATTAATATTTTAAAGTATGTGATAATAATTCTACATCGAAAAATCTTTTGGAAACAATTTTAGAGAAACTTGGTTGTCGCGTTGTTAGTGTATCAGATGGTACAGAGGCTATCAGTTATGCTAATGGTGATGTAAGATGTATGTATTTTTGAAATTGTTTACTTTTATTTAATTTTTTTTTAGTTGATGTTATTTTTACGAATATAATTATGCCAAGATGTAATTTTTTCCATTTATTAAAATAAATTCTGACTAATACAGTGTCTGGTACTGATTTGGCTAAAATGATTCTCGAAAGTGGTAGTATTAATAGTACAACTCCGATTATAGCAATGACTTCATTTATGGATAATATTCCAAGACCTAACTATTTCGTTTCAGAACTTAAAAAACCTCTCAGTTTTGCATCAGTGAAAATGGAACTAGAACGTGTTTGTAATTGGAAATATAACGATCATCTTTTAGATATTACTATTGATTCTAGTTCTTCTAAACATTTATAGGTTGATTTTTTTTTAATTCATATGTATACATAATTTTCTATTTTCATTCATTCATCATACTCTATTTGCTAATAAAACCCTTCATTTTATTCTTTTTTTTTATTTTCTTTTACTCCATATATTTTTTAATCTTGTAATCTCTCGATAGTCAACTTTAAAAATGACAATTTTTAATCTTTCTTCACTTCATAAAAACTTAAATTCATGGGGACCGCCAGATATAATAGATAATGAGGATAATATTCCTTATATGCCTTTCAGTAAAAGTGATAAATTAGGTAAAACAGCGGATTGGACATTAGATCCATCAAGAGATATACGTGAACAACGACAACGACAATATGGCCGATATAAAGGTATAATATGAATAATTAAGTTTTTTTTCAGGATAAATTTATTGTTTTAGAACAATATCAGACATATGGAGCAAATACGGCATCTATTTTTGCTTATCAACATTCAGAAGATGAAAGTACATTTTCTATTGTAGATAATCGAACGGGAACAAAAACAAGACTTGGTAGTCGATCTGGATCATTAACAAGGGGACGTGGAAGAAGTAACTTATTAAGAGGGTTTGGAAGAGTTAATTATACTGGCCGAATGGCTACAAGAGGGTACCAAGATATAGGTAGAGGTGTACGTAATGGATTTCAAGTATCGAGAACTGTGAAGCGATTTGGATGGAAAGAATATGATAAGCCTCAGCGTCTTCGTGATGCTAGCGTAACTGTTAGACATGATTGGCAATTGCTAGAGGAAATTGAATTTAATCGTTTGGCAAAACTTAATTTTGAAATGGATGAAGGTGTGGATTTAGAAACATATGGATTTTTAAGATATTATGATAAATCTTATGACAAAATTTCAACAAAGGTAGAACGCCCTCTTCAAGTTATGGATGGTATACATTATAATCCAACAACGACAGATGATCCAGTGATTCAGAAATTAGCTATGAATGATGAAGCTCGTGTGTTTATTATTGATTCTATTCTTAGTCTTCTTATGTGTGTTCTACGTTCTGTTTATTCATGGGATATTATTGTGATTCGTGAAAGTAATAAATTATTTTTTGATAAAAGAGAGGGAGGACCATTTGATTATGTAACCGTTAATGAGAATGCAGCAGAACCTCCATTAGAGCCTGTTGATGGACAAAAGGAAACAATAAATACACCAGGGCAATTATCTCTAGAGGCAACTTATATTAATCAAAATTTTTCACAACAAGCGTTAAAAGGGTCTGACTTTGAAAAATACATGTTTCCAAATCCTAATCCTTTTTATAATCCAGAAGAAGAAACAGAAACTCTTGCAGCTCGTGGGTATAAATATAGAAAATTTAATTTAGGCGTAATTGGAGATGAATCTATTACTCTTATTTGTCGTACTGAAGTTGATGCGATTGTAAAGAATCATTCTGGGGAGGATTTTTTTTGTTCGATTAAAGCACTTAATGAATTTGATCCGAGAGCTCAAGGTGCAGGAGGTGCATTAGATTGGAGATCAAAACTTGATAGTCAGCGAGGAGCCGTTGTTGCTACTGAAATGAAAAATAATAGTTGTAAGCTTGCACGATGGGCAATACAATGCATTCTTGCAGGCTCTCAGTTGATGAAGCTTGGGTTTTAATTCTTTTACATTGTTTTAATAAATTTTAATATTTTATAGATATGTTAGTCGAACGAATCCACGGGATGTACAACGTCATGTAATTTTAGGTGTAGCTGGATATAAACCTAAAGAATTTATTTCACAAATGAATTTAAGTCTTTCAAATGCATGGGGAATTGTACGTATGATTATTGATTTATGTATGGGAATGCCAGAAGGAAAATATGTTCTTGTTAAAGTAATTGAATTTATTATTATCATCATCATTTTTATTAATTTTTGAAGGATCCTAATAAAAGTATTATTCGTTTATATAGTAATTCTTAATATTCTTATTTTTTATTTTTATCTAATATATTTTTATAGAAGTTCCTCCTTCCACTTTTGAAGAAACTAATGATCCTGATCTGGACGATCCATTAACTTATAGAGATCCAAATGATGAATAAATTTTAAATTATTATTAATAAATTAATAATAATTTAAAATTTATTTCTTATTTTTATAAAAATATATAATAATTTTTTATATCGTTTTTATTATAATAAAATATTAATAAATTTTAAAAAAAAAGTTTAAGATTATGTCTTCTATAGATTATCATCGTTCTTTTCATGATATTTCAGATGATAGAAAGAGACGAATATCAGAAAGAGATGAATATGGTTATTTAATTGGAAGATTTAAGAAGAAACTAATATTTAATAGAAGATAGAAATGTTCGAACTAAATACTTATATAAGGAGGGTGGGAGACGATATAATAATAGACGACGACGTAGTAAAGATTCAGATGAATATGGGTATCGATATGAGAATTTTAGAGATCATGGTAAGAGATTTATTTGAAGAAATAAAAAATATTAAATATATATATATAATAGGGTTGTATAAAAGGTAATTAGAATTGAGTAAAAGGTTAAACATATATCTATTGATAATTAGACCGGATCCATATACTTTAAATTATTTAATTTCATTTTCTATTTTTAATGATTGGTATAAATCAACGAATACGTTTACAGATATTACAGAGAATGAAATGTATCAAAAATATGAAATATATAAACAAGATCTTTATGCAAGACTTGCTAAACCATTTGTTTATGAACATATGGATGAACCATGGTTTAAAGAAAAATATTTACCAGAATCTCGGTTACCAATATATGAAAAAATTATTGAAATTAGAAAATCAACTCGGATAATGTTTATGAAGAAATTAAGTGAAGGAGAATTCAAGGATTTTATAATAGATAGCGATGAATCAGAATCGCTTCATGAATTAATACCGATAGAAAATATAACACATATTTTTGAAGAAAGTTTTGATGATAATTTAAAGACGTATAAAAATGTTCTTTTAATTAAAAATATTACGCCGAACGTTAGTTATATGGATCTTACCACGGTAAATATTATGATTTTTAATATCAATCTTGAAATTAATTTTAAAAGTTATTATCTGGATATCCTATAGTAAAAAATATTATATTATCAAATCCTAATCCTTTTCGTGGTTTTATGAGGGAGGCTTATGTTGAATTAAATGATACAGTTGATGTTGAAAATTTAATCCAAGCTATTCAAAGTCAAAAACCTAACGAAAAAGCTGGACCTATTACCGTAGTATTTTACAGTTCTCCATCCTGTCCGAAGAAAATATCTTTACCCCCTCTGATGAATACTTTAGAAAATCTTTCTCAGGACTTGGAATTTGCAACCCAAGCAGCTAGAAAACTAGATAGGAAAATTGATGAAAATTTGGATTTCATCGAAGAAATTAAAGAGTATCTACCTTCTTTATTTTCTAAATCATCAGAGAATTCTGATGATGTTCTTAAAATGGTAGTTATAATTTAATTACTAAAATTTTAATATATCTTTAGATAAAAAAAAAATTAGATCTTTTGGTTGAATATTTGCACCAAGTTCATTCTTTTCATTTTTATACAGTTACAGAGTATGATTCTAGGTATGAGCTTGAAAAACAATTTCCAGGACAGTTTGTTAGGTTATCTAGCCAACAGGATGACTCACAACTTTTTTTTAAACAAGGTAATAAATTTTTGGATTATATTGTTAATAATTGTTATTAGAATTATGGAGAACAAAATTTGTTGAAAAAATAATTTTTTTTTTGAATTTGGAAAAAGCAGATCTTGTAAAGCTTGGAGCTAAGCCATTTGATGAAGCAGTACAGCTTAAAATTGAATCGCATATTAAACAAGAAGATGAAAAGAGGTTTCGTTGTTCTGTTAATGATTGTAAAAAACTTTTTAAAGGCCCTGAATTTGTTAAAAAACACATTGAGAAACGACATTCAGAGTGGCTAGATCAAGGGAAAAAAGAGGTTGACTTATATTTTATAATATGCTTAATTCTGATTTTAGTAGTTTACTCTCTTAAATAATTATGTTTTAGATATATCTCGTGTGCTTCCAATAGAAGCATATCCATATCCTTATTCAAATTCTCAAAGATATTCTTATGATAAGATTAGTTCACATGTTATATCAAAAAATGGTTTAGAAATTTCTCCAAAATCTATGTCGCAAACAGCTATACGTGGATTCTCTTATCCTCAACTTTCATCTTCCGAAAAATTGAATGAAGGTTATTATCAAGACACAAATCATAAGAAATTTTCATTGGGAAAAGGTCTATATAACAAACCTAAAACTTATAACGAATATAAAGGAAGAGATAACCGGATTTTAAAAACTTACAAAGATCTTGATAATGTTATAGATGAAACACCTGATTTAAATTATTAAATATTAAAATATTTTAAGTTATATAATATAAAATATTTATATATTCACGTATCAATGGTTTTATATATTAAAATGTGTTTATAAAAAATAATATATAGAATAATAATAATAAAGTTGATTAATACTATAATAAAAATTCAATTTTATTAAAGTTTTTTTTATTACAGATATCCTATAAAGTCTTGTATAATCACTGTAGTAAAAATGTTATAAATATTTAAAATATAGTTATAAAATTACATTTATTTAATTATCACTAAATGACCATTTTGCATTCATGTCTCGCTCTAATCTAGCTATAGTATCTGTCTTTTTAATATTTGCATTCTGCTTTTGAGTTTCCTCTGAAGATAAATAATCAAATGCAGAATATTGAACTCGATCGTATTTGTCATTTTGAACTATACGAGATGTTTTTTCAGGTGGACTTTCATCAGAAAACGAAAAATGAACTTGATCTGGACGATAAAATCTATTATTTGATGGAATGTTTTTTTTTATATCGGATTGCAGATCCTCTGATGTCTGATTAGAAATACTTTGCATAGATTTATAGATAGATGTTTGCTCGTATTCATCCCAATTGCTTAACATAGAACGTAAAGATGTGCCCTTTTTTGCTTTAGCTAACATAGCTTTCCTTTCTTCTTCAAGTTCCTTTTCAGTAGGTGTAGAAAATTCAAAATGTGTATATTTTGAACTTTTTTTTATAGGAATCTCATTTTCTTGTTGAGAATCAAATTCGTTACATATGATAGCATCTACTTTTGACATAGTATGGGACCTCTGACCAGCTTTAGAAGGTTTTACTGATATAGGAGTACCTTTTGTAATAAAAAGATCTTCATATGGACGTAAAGCAGGTTTAGCTGAAGAACGGGGCTGTACAGGAATAGGATAAAATTCTCTAGAAAGTTCTTCGTATGGTTCAAAAATTGATATTTTTTCTGATAATTTTTGCTTCTAGAATAAGTATCATTCTTTATGAAACAATAAAAATACCTGTTTTTCTTTAGGGCAAGATAAAGTAGAACTATTGTTTTCTATAAAAAAGATAAATTTAAATAATATAGTTAATTGTTCGAAATACCTCTATTTTTTATGAAATAATATTGCTCTTTTCCAAGTTTGATAGGCCAAGCTTGTCTATTACTACCAATTATTTCAAGTTGTTTAAGAACTGTTGCTTGATCCCAGAAAACACGAATAAATGTTATTTTTTCATCATCGTTGACTTCAATGATGTATATCTAAGATAATTTAAACTTAATTTATAAAAATAAAAAAAGCAAATACAAGTGGAAGATGAATTTTACGATCAACATAAAAGTTATTATCAAGTCCAGGAACAAACCATGCTGGTCCATTAATAAACTCTATTTCTGAAAATACTTCAGAAATTACACCATTTTCTGTCATGTGTAAATTAATTGTTTCATTTCTTGATCTAATTTGATCGCAATATTCAGCAAGTTGTAATAACACGTTTTTACTTCCATAAAAACTTATACAAGTTGTTACATAAGTTAAGATACATTCATCCGAAAATATTTCCTTTGTAGGTCTTTGGAAGAATGCTTCATATAATTTTAAAATAGTTTCTTTTTTTAATTCTCCCATAAGGTAGTTCTGTTGATATTTACGAAATATCAAAAATATCGATTCTAAGAGATCATCTTGTAGATTAAAAGTAGATAAATTATTTTTAACATTTTTAATACTTTTTTACTTATTTTTTCAAAAGAAAGATTTAGTTATTTTTATTAAAAGATAATGAAGTGAGAAAAAGTGCTTAATTTAAAATTTATAATAGAACTTTGGGTTAAAAATACATAAAAATTGCATAAAATGTTTCTAATAAAGATATATTTTTTGATTGATTTAATATATTTAAAAAAATAAATTTAAAAATGATAAGTAATCTAAAAAATTTAAAATATAAAGATATTTTAGAATTAATTTTTAATAAAATGATAGTTTTAGATGTAATTTATATAATGTGAATATTTGGATATATAAATATTTTCTACATATATTTTAAAAAATAATAAAAGCTTAAACATATAATATAATACTTTGATTTTCATTAAATTTTATAAAATTAATCCTGATTAAAAAACTATGATTCTAAAATGTTAAACAAATGATATTCTGTACAAAACAATATGTTAATGAGTATCTTATAAGTGCCTAAATATTTTTTTTTAACAAAATAACAAATTGTATATAATTTTATCGTTCATTTCTTTGAATTTGTGCTTCTATGAAAGATCAAAAAATAGAACTAAATACTATTTTATACCTCTGCGAGTTGCATCTTCAAGAAGAGAAGTATCAACATTTTCCGAAGGTAAGTGAACATATCTAACAACACTTCCCCTAATAAACATGTTTTTTACAGCACTCTAATGATTTATTAATTTATGAATTAAATTTGAAGGAGTAAAACTTACAAGATGTGGGTATTTTAACTCTTCTAAAACTTGACAATCATCAATGCGTAGATTTAAAAATTGATCACAAGATTTTAGAACTCCTTTGATAGATAAATCATTCTTTAACTCTACAATTATTTGCGTATCAATCTATAAATAAATAAATCCAAAATATTAGATATTTATTAGAAAATTTATACAAGTGTTTTAAAAAATGAATAGAACAACATTTATAAAGTTAATATTTTGTAATCTTTTTTTTAAAAAAGATTTATACGTTTAACGATTAAAAGTTTATATATACGATTAGAAAAATAATGGTTAAACCATAAGGAGTTTGTTTATGGATTTAAAAGAATATTATTTTTCCATTATTATTCATTTTTTTATGAATATATTAATAAACACATTTCAAAAATTATTTTTATTAAATAGTTTTAAGTTATTGTGAAAAAAACAATATTTTCAAAATAAAGTTAAAGTTTTAAAATGTAACAATAAAATTTCCTATTCTTATGAATATACCTATTTGAATTTGTTTTTGATGAATAATTTAATAAAAGTATTTATAAAAATAATATCCATGAAGTATTTATTCTTTTTCACGTTGACATATAATATGCCTGTGTTTGCTTATAGTATCAATTTCATAAAAGTTATACTTGTTGAAACCGAATGAATGAAAAATGATGAAGTATTAATATGTTTTTCTATGCCATATAATAATGAATAAATATTTCAAAAATGCTCATTTTAAATTGAATGAATTTTCACAACAGTAAATAAAATATCCAATCAAAAAAGAAATAAAGTTTAACTGTTATTAATGCAAGAGTATTAAAAATATGAATACTTAAAAATAACAAAATGCTCATTTAGCCTATGAAGATGCATTCCCTAAAAGTATTTCCCTTAATTGACCCTGTTCATTTGCATTTTCTATATCATAGATGCTCTAGAAAACATATTAATACTTATCACGTTAAAAGTTTGGAAGTTACACCAAGAATTTTTCCTCTTTTCACAACAGCAGGAAGAGATCGACCATTACTACTACGATACCAAAATTGTTTAGCAACTGGATCAGTTGCAAGATCAACAATTTCAAACGGAAGTTGAGTTGTTTCTAAAAGAAATTGAAGACGTGATGTATTAGTTTGTATCTGTTAAATATTAGATAATATAAAAATAATAAATATATACAAATAAAGATGCTGATGAAAAAGAAGTATAAAGTTGTAATTTAGCCTCTTTAGAATTATCCATGATTTTTTTCAAATCACAATATTTTTTTAATTGTTTTATTTTATTTTTTATCTTCTATTATCCATCAACAAAATCTATATCAATTACTTCTACTATTTATATATTTTTCTAAAACACAAGAACTAGCGACGTGGGGAAACGGCTAACCCGTTGGGCTCATAACCCAAAGATAGTACGATCGACACGTACCGTCGCTACGTTCGAAACCTGGGGGTTGATTCCCTTTTTATCTATAAATTTAGTGAATATGTTTTTATTAATGATTGATTGAATATTTGAAACACAATTAAGTTAATTTTAGCAAAGGATACATAATAAACAATAATTGTATAATAAAATATATGAATGAATATATGAATTACAGAATAAATGAATAAAATTTTCATAAAAAGTAATAATGTTAAAAAAGGAAGCATGATTTAAAGTAATGTCTAGAAGATTAAAAATCCTAAAGACGACCAGTCGTCAATTTTTTCTTTTTTTTTAAATATTTTTTAAGGAGGAGGAAGAGGAAGAGGGGAAGATGAAGTACATGGTGATGAAGATGGTAATGAAGAAGCTGGAAGAGGTGATGGTGAGGAAGGAGATGATGATGATGATGATGGAGGATGATATGTATGAAGTATCTGACGAAATTTTTGAATGATTGTGCCAGGACAAGAAGCCTACAAAAAGATAAGACAATAGAAAAAAAAAGTAAATAATATTATCACCTGAAAAATACTGGTGCCTGCAACAATAATATTTGCTCCTATATTATTTTTAAAAATTGGATTAATCAAATGAATAATGAATGAATTTACCTGCTTCTGCTACAAGAGAAACAGTGGTTTCTGTAAGACCTCCGTCAACTTGAAGATTAAGATTTGGGTACCTATGACGAAGAACTCGTACTTTAGAGACGCATGATGGTATGAACTATTAATGGTTATAATAAAAACAAATAAAAAAAAGAGACTTTACTGTCTGACCGCTAAATCCAGGTTCCACTAAAAGAAATAATTACATAAAAATAAAAGTGTAAAAAAAAGAACCTGTCATTATTAATACCATATCTAAGCGGTCTGCAAAAGGAAATAAAACAGAGACAGGTGTTTTTGGTTTAATGGCAATACCTGCTTTCATTCCTGTTTTATGTATAATATCTATAAGTGCTGACGGATTATCTAAAAGATTTACAATACTATTTATTATATAAAAATATTAAAACCTGTTGCCTCATAATGAAAACAATATATATCGCTTCCTGCTTCTGCAAAATTATGGACCCATTGCTCTGGCCTTGATACCTAATGCTTCATTTGGGTAAGTTTAAATAATAAAGACTTATACCATCATATGACAATCAAAAACGACATCTTGTCTAGGAATTGCTTTACGTAAACATTTGATTACTGGCGCTCCAATTGTAATATTTGGGACAAAATGACCGTCCATGATATCAAGATGCAACCAATCTGCATCTAATATTTTTGAGCAATAATTCAAATGATAAACAATTAAGTTTAACTATTTTTTATCATCTATATAAATAATAAATTATCTTTAAAATTGTAAAAGTAGCACTTACTTTAATTCCTTCTTCTGCTAAACGTGAAAAATCCCCTAATTATATGAATAATAACAAAATTAAGAATTTCTATGCAATTACCTGCTAAAATACTGGGAGCAATAATTGCTTTAGGCATTTTAAAAGAAATATTATAATTTTTTAGGATTTTGTTACGAAAAGTACTTAAAAAAACTTAAAATATTTTTACGAATATTTTCTCTTAAGATGTATATATAATTGATAAAATAGAATCATTTATTGTTTTGAAAATTAGATAATAAAAATATCAATAAATAGGTTTTTTAAAAAGTTTTATAAAATATTTCACAATTAAAGTTTTTAAAATAATTAATTTTTAATTTTTATGAAAAAAAATTAAAAGTTATAAAATTTAATTAATATTTTTAAGTTTTTTTTTCATAATAACATTTTTATAACATTAAAAGAATTATATTTAAAATGTAATAATATTTTTATAAAATTTTAAATGTATTATAATAATTCTGTTTAAAATGATTTTAAACGATTTACATTTGTTATATACTTTAGTATATACTAAAAATAGTTCATATTTGAAATATTTAGAATTCATTCTTATTTTTATTGTAATAATACTAATAATTGTAGCTTTTTATACAAAAGTTTTATTATTTTAATGTACAAATCTTAAAAAATACCCATAATATTTATGTTTTATAATTTTTTATAATCAATATTATTTTCAATTTATTAAAAATAAACTTAAGATTAGTTTAATTAAATATTTCTTGAAAATTATTATTATATCTGATTGATAATTTTATATTTTAAATATTAAATTTATAATTAAAATTACAGATTTTCTAAACATTTTTAAAATTATAGTTTTTGTATTTAAATGTCTAATAATTTAAACTGGAATATAAACCAGCTTCCAGATCTTTCCGGAAGAATTGCTATTGTTACTGGAGCAAATTCTGGAATGTAATTTTCTTTTTCTTTTAAAGATAATAAAAAACTCAAATTTGTAGAGGTTATATAACTGCTCGTGAACTTTTAAAAAAAGGTTCTAAAGTTTATATTGCAACACGTTCTCAAGAGAGAACAGATGAAGCAATTAAAAATATCAAAGAAATTCTACCAAATGCTAATATTTTTTGGCTTAAATATGATGCATGTGATTTCGATAGTGTTAAAGATGCCGCTTCTGTGTTTTTAAGCAAAGAATCAAAACTTCATATTTTAGTTAATAATGCAGGGGTATTAATTCTTACTTTTAAATATTCTTTGTCATGATTTAGATTATGGCATCTCCATATTCAGAAACAAAAGATGGATTTGAAACACAATTTCAAACAAATTATCTTTCTCATTATTTCTTTACTCGATTACTACTACCAATTATGAAAAAAACGGCAGAAAAAGAAAAAGAAGGCGTTGTCCGTATTATTAACATAAGCAGTAGAGCACATTCTACATCTCTAAGGAATATTATTTATGATGATTTGAATATGAAATCATTTTGGTATTGTCCTGAATTAATAATTAAATGGTATACTTAATATATTTTTAAATATTTTATTTAAGTATACTTCAGGTTACGATATGCTCAAAGTAAGCGGGCTATAATCCTTTTTACAAAATCATTATATCAGAAATTTTCTAAAGATGGAATTTATGCAATATCTGTTCATCCCGGTGTAGTTAAAACTCAATTGTTTAAATATTGTATATTTCTTAAGAATAAGAATATCTAATCAACATTTTATAGGTAGATTTCTAAATTTTTTCCTAGTTTTATCAGGAATATTTATAGATGAAGAGAAAGGCGCCTTAACTCAGATTTTTGCTGCAGCTGCTACTGAAGTTGTCAAGGATAAACTTAATGGAGAATATTTAATTCCTTATTGCAAAAAAGCAACTCCATTCGGTGATTTCGGTATAGAAGCATCTGAAAAACTTTGGAATTTTTCAGAAAAAGAATTAAAAAACAGAGGTTACCTATGATAATAATTCATTAAAAATCATAGTTATTTTTGAAGTTACTGGTTAAACATACTTTAATGTTTTAATTTGTTTCATATTTTATTAAATATGACTTTTTAAAAGATTATTAGCTTTGATTTTTTCTTTATTATTTTTTTTATATTCCTTTTTTTTTATTATATTTTCATTAGAAATTTCTGAATCATTATCTAAAAGTTTCCATAACCAGTCTGGATATTCTGATTCTTTAAGCGCTATAGGATCTGAACCTTTCTTATAAATATTAATCCCTTTTAAAACCGTACCCTCTGGTGCCAAAGTTTTAATAGAAAGACTTCGGAATATATTTTTAACTATTAATAATTAACATTAGTTTTTGAAGATTTAAAAAAATATCAGTTTTATCTTTACTTTGAATACGCATTATTAATAATTTCTGAAAAAGCATTATTAAGAAATAATTAAAGATTGTTTTATTATAAAAAAAATGATTTAAAAGATAACGGTTTTTAAAAAAATATTATAATTTTTATCATATTAAAACTTAAAATAATTAAAATTTGAACTTAATTTTGTACAGTATTAAGAGAAATTCTAAAAATGATATTACATTTTAATATAAATATGATTAATTATATAAAATATAATAAATAATTACAAATATTAAACTGAAATTAATTTTAATAATTAGTTATTTGAAAAATCTTTAATAGTAACTTTTAAATATTTAGATTTTTATTATTTTTTAATTTTAAAATTATTTAATTTGTTAATTATATAATTTAAATATTATATCTTTATAATTTTCTGTACAATTAAAAAAATAATATCAAATTTAATATCTTTTAAAAATAACTTATTTCTTTTAATATCTAAGATTATATTATATTATATTTTATAAAAGTAACCTTTATTTTTATTTATAATAAAAAAATAATAATTATACTTAAAAGATAATGTATTTTAATATTATTCAACTAATATATATTTAAAATTATTTTCAAAATAAAAATTAAACAATAAATAATAAAACTTATTAAACATTCTATTTTTCTAAATTATATTATTTCAATATCTATTAATAGTTTTTTATTTTAATTTAAATATTAAAAATTATTTATAATTATAAAATTTACAAAAAAATCTCTATTACAATATTAACACCATTAAGTACTTATAAACATATATTTTTATAATTATTTTTCAAAAAAATTCAATTATTAGCATAATTTCATTAGATTATATATTTAAGCATAATATCGATAAGGCATAAACTTAAGGGTCTAACCTTATAATTACAAATTAGATAATAATTAGTATAAACTAATAACAGACGCATAAACAGCTTAGCATTATTTATTATTCAAAATACAAGGCATAATATTTGTATGCATTATATAAAACTTTGAATTAACATGATTATGTATAAATAGAATAAAATAAGGAATTAATCAATAAAAATTATGCAGTTATTAAACTATAAATTTAATATGATAATGCTGGGAAATATTTTAAAGCTCTTTTCTTGCTGGGGGCATTTTTAAGGAATTACTTTGAATTCATTTATGCTTAAGAATATTAATTAATATCATTGACAGAACATAATTTTTACAGGAAAATTGTACACATATCAATAAATTTAAAATATTAAAATACTTCTATATTCATATTTGGATTAAAATATATGTCTTTGGATAGACAGCATCAATCTTTAAATCTTAAAACAAAACCTACTATATCATTAGTACCTTATAAACCATGTGGGAAAGGGAAAGCCAAAATAGCAATGAAATATCGTGAAGATAAAAGACAGAGACAAGTAATTAATTTTTTTTATTAATTTTAGTTCTAAACTTGGGTTTTTAGATTACAGCATCTAAGAGGTTACCGGGTTTAATGAAAAAGGCTGCACAATACAGTGAATTAACAGGAGCAAAAGTAGTTGTTTTAGTTCGAGATGAGCAGCGTCGAGTTTATAGATATTGCTCGGATGGGGAAATTAATATTGAAAAATCCGCAAACAGAATGTTGACTGATCCAGCTGAAAAAGTATTTACAACTGAGCAGGTTAGTACTTTACATTAATTAATAAATAATTTACAGTATCAAAGTTTAGTGAGTGTTTTAGTGCTTCAAATGAAAATACAGAAAAAAACCAAACAACAAAATCTTTGACGTATAATAATTTAAACTCTCAAGAACATAAAAAAAATACTGTGCAGACTACAAAAAATGTAGAGGAATTTACAAAATTTGAAAATCAAATTACTGAAACATTAATGTCAGAGGAAAATCATATAAATACTTCTGAATCAAATTATCATAATATTAATGAGAAATTCTCTGAATGGCCAATTAAACTTATAAGACCATCAACTTATTCTACTTTATTACCACAGCTTTATGAAATGAAAACGATTGGTAAAAACAATCTACAAGTTATAAATAATAATTTTATGATTTAGAATCAACTTTATCTCTTCCTTATGATATTTCGAACACTGTAAACTCTACAAATATTTGTGGCACTTTAGAGAATTCTTTTAATTATTATTCAAATTTATCTAATCTAAATCCTTCAAATTTTGAGAATGAGGGGACTAATTTTATAAATTCTGAAATCCTGTGGTATCCTGAAAAACTAAAAGCGTTTAATTGTTAACTATTTATTATTTGATAACACTTTTTAGTTTTTTATATTATTAGTATAATATTAAAATTTTTAAATTCCAATGGTTTAAAAAAGAAAATTAACATGTATTAAAAATATTAAATTCATGTCTATATAACTATCATTATAATATATTTTTTTAAAATTAGCATTTTTCCATTACTTAATAATAAAAAATTTAATTTTTAGTACTATGTCTTAATTTTGTACCCATTCAATAATTTATTAAAAAGGTTATTTCATTATTTCACTTTAAGTATATATAATCCATTAATTGAATATTTAAATAATTTATAAAATTATAATTTAAAAATAGATAAAATATGTAATAACAAATTAAATTCAATTTGATAGTTAATATCTTTGTAAAATATTAATTTAAATTTGTATTTTATATTTTACTATTAAAAATAAAAATCTAGTTTGATTATATTTTAAAATTTAAAAATTACTTTTTATAATATTGTTTTTAGATAATATTTTAAATACCAAGCCTTTTTTTGAATTCTTAAAATGTAGCATGAATATTTATTAAGTTTTTATATTTATTTTCAAATCTATATATTTTAACCGTTTTTTTAAAGATAAGTTTAAAAATTTAAATAATTAAATATAAGTTTTTATCATAAAAGAATTATAAAAATCAATTATTAGTAACAATGACAACACAAAAACAAAACGAATCAAGTTAATATTCTTGATTACAATTTTTTAGCTAATTATTAAAGATATTTCTCAACAATATAATTTATATAAACATTCTTTACAACAACTAGCACAAAAAATAAGTGATTTGGAGGTCGAATATAATGAACATATGTTTGTTAGATATTTATTACCGTATATTTTTACATGATTCAGGCTGGTAATTGAAACTCTTATGAATCATCCTTCTGAAAGAAAATGTTTTCAAATGATTGGCGGTGTTTTAGTAGAAAAAAATGTAAAAGAAACTCTTCCTTCTCTGAAAACAAATCAGGAAAAAGTAAGCAATAAATTCAGTTAGTATAATTATCAATTGAACTAAACAGATAAAATCGACAATAGAGCAATTATTAAAACAATATAAATCGCAGGAAAAACAGTTTAATAAATGGCAAAAAGATAATAATATCAAAATAGTTCAATAGTAAATAAGGGGACATTAAATATAAAAGGCAATATAGCATGATCTCTACCAGTATATTTTTAGAATTATCAAAAAATCTTAACATTATAGTAATCCATATGATGATAATATAAATAGATACTTTTGAGTTTACCCTAATACAGATAATAAATATTGAAAGTTTTTTTTTTTTAAAAAATAACTGATATTTTTTTTTTATCAATATTGGGTAAAAATGATAAATTAAAGGCAAATCTGATGGATTAAATTACCCTAAGATGATCTATTGTATTTTAATGATTTGCCTTATTTAAAAAAATAGAAAATACCATTAAAATTACTAAAGAAACCAAAGAACTCAGAATAAATAATAAACAACATGATCTATTTCTTGCTTTTTTTTGATATGTATTAGCAGTTTTAAGTTCATTGTCGGCATGAATTACTTGAGATAATGTTGTGCTTATATTATTTTCAATATTATCTAACATAACTCCTTGTTCTGATATAATAGTTCTCAAATCTCTGAAAATTTCATTTAATTCTGTAATACCGGATTCTATATTACGAATTTCCAATTCACGTTCTGAAATTAACGATTCATTAAACTCTATTTCTGAACTATCAATAAGTTGCATTCTAAAAACAATATAGTGTATTCATTTAAAAGAAATTTAGGTAAAAAAGTACCTAGATCGATCTTGAAATGTTGATCTTTCTTGTGGGTTATCTTGAATATTTGTTTTAGAAGTCTGTATAAGTTCTTTCTGGTATTCTGCTGATATGCTTTGCGCCTTTTTGAAGCTTATAAGGGCATTAGAAAAATCATTTGAAAGTTTTTGTTGTGTAAATTTATTATGCTATTTTGATTAACAGAAGAAAAAAAATATAATTCTTCCTACTGAATCTGAGGGAAATTCATACATAGACAATTGTTTAACACATGTCATTGTTATTTTTACAAGTTCATGGGTATCCTGAGTTAATTTATATCTAAAGTTCATTAATTTGTCATTTATAAAAAATCATAAAACATACAGTTGATTCCGAGTATTCTCTGTATCCCTTTTTGTTTCAAAAATATTAAAAAACTGGTTCATAACTGAAACATTTGAAATAATAGTAAAAATATTACGGGATGTTTGTTGTACTAAGGTATAATATTCATGATCAAACGACTCTTCGATATAATTCTTATGTGATGATAATGGTTTTGTATCATATAAATCAGCAAATGACATATTTCTTTAATTATAGAACCTTTTTAATAATAAAAAATTATAATTTCAATATAAATAGAACTTGAATTTCCAAAATTTCAAAAAATACAATTTACGAAAGATCAAAAAACCAAAATACTTAAGTTTATAAAAATAAATTATATATTAAAAAATATATTTAAAAAAGAATATATCATGTTAAAGTAAAGTTTGTATAGTTATTTTACTTTAATATTTTCTATCATCTAAAATTTGTTATTAAAAAACTTGAAGAAAATTTAAAATATTTTATAGAAACTAAATATAAAATCATCTATACAAAATTAAGATATTTTACAATTACTGATTTATTGATAATTGTACATTACCCATAAAAATAATAATATAGTAATATTTGAAAATTATAAATTAATTTTTATATTATTACAGAATAATAATAATAATTTATACTATATTTTATATAAAACTTCTTTATCTAAACATTTTTAAAGAAATATTCATATCTATACTTTTGATTAATATTTTATAAATTTTAAAGTACTATTAAACAATTAAAAAATATTTCTAGAAAATAAGTATCTAATTAAAAATATATTAATAAGTATTTTTAATAAGTTTTTAATTATTATAAAATATATAATTTTATTTTTAAATTTTTGAATTTAAATAATTATTACTACTATTTTTATAATAAATTTAATTTAAAAATTTAAAATCTTGAAAATTTTGCTATAAAAATACCTTTTATAGTAATATTGATTTATTACTCATGTAATTCTGTTTTTTATAAAAATTATTATTATAATTTTTTATTTCAACATTAGATCCTTTGACATTAAGTTTTATAATAATTTTAAAAATCTTAACATAGAATTTTAAAAGATATTAAAAAGTTTAATGAGAAAATCAAACTTGAAATCTAAAAATAACAAATTAAGAAATAAAACTTTATTTTATTTCTGGGAAAAAACTCAAAAAGAAAATTTAAATTCATGTCATGATTTTCAGAATTAGTCAGTATTTAGAATTTAAGAAATACATATAATATTTTTTAAAAGATACTTCTTTTAAGGATACCTTGCATAGAACAGAAAATAGTATAATTTCAATAAAATAATCAAATAATAAATCTAATTATTTATATATTTATAAAGACAATAACCCTTTCAGATCCTATGAAAATACCTTTTTATTTAAAAATTTGCCATTACATGATTATGATATGTCAAATACTATAACGTTAAATGATGGTTTTTGGAATCTTTTTATTTCATCAAAATAATGTTTTTTTAGGATTTATTCAAGAAAATTCTCTAGATTCTAGTAACAATTCGGCTTTTGTATTTTTTTAAAAATTGATTCTAGATCAAGATCAAATTTTATCAGATAAGTTTACGTGTCCAGTATATTTTCAGCACTCAATAAAACAAAAGAAGTTTTCTGAAAAATTATAACTTTTTACTAAAATTACAAAGGATCCTAATACACATAAACAATTGTCTTGACAAATTAATCAAAAATTCTGTTTAGATTCCTATGTTAATGATAAAAACTCAATAACTACTTTAAAAACAAAATATCTAAGCGAAACAAGTGAAATGGATTCTATTTTTGTAAATATATTAAAAAAATGCAAATAGAAAATCTAACGAAAATACTTAAAAATCAAATTTTACATAAAAAAGTATCGCATAAAATTTGCCCATTTTTATAAAATTATGTCACATATGAGGTTTTCAGTGGATATATTCGAATTTGAAAAAATTGAGGAGTGTATGGGTTATTTTTTATCATATATTTTCTTATTTTTAATTATTTTTAACTATTCTAGTCATTTTCATTCAGATCATTATAAAGGTTTTACTAGTAATTTGAATAATGAATTAATTTATTGTTCCAAAATAACTAGAAATCTTATAATTAATTAAAAGTAAACTCAGAATATCTTATAAAATTATCAATGAACGAAAAAATACTATTGAATGATCTATGGATCATATTAATTGATGCTAATCAGTTAGTGTTTCTATTTATTCTGGTTTATAAGAAATACTAATTATTAAAGTTGCCTTGGATCTGTTATATTTGTTTTTGAAGCTATAAAATTAGGAAAAAATATACGATATTTACATTTTGGTGATTTTCGTGCATCTTTATTACAAATTCTTCATCCAGCCATCAAAAATAAACATTTCGATCTTTTATACCTTGATACAAGATATTTTGGGTATATACATATATAAATTTATATTAATATATTTTAACTTTAATTAGTCCAAAATATTTATTCCTATCTCAAAAAACGGTTATAGATGCAGTTATTGAATTATGTAAAATTTTAAATAACAATACTATTAATGATAATTTTTCTAAGAAATGTCCTAACCTTGATAATTTTTTAATTAAAACTAATGCAACACATCAAAATAAACGTCATTATTAATAGTAATTGGAACTTATATTATTGGGAAGGAAAAACTTGCACTCGGTTTGATAATTTTTTATTTTTATTTTTATTCTAATAGATTTAAATAGAAATTGTATGTTCTTTAAAATCAAAAATATATATAAATCAACATAAACAAAAAGTAATTTCATGTCTTGAGAATAAAAAATTATCATCATTATTTACTAATAGTCCTAAAGAAGCGTCAGTTCGCCTTGTTAGTTTTAAAAATATGTCAAAGTTAGAAACATATGAAGAGAGTTAATATCATAAGCTAAATATTATAGGAACTTAATCAATATCTTATAGAACAGATGCCTTGTTTCTCTAAAATAGTTGGATTTAAAACAACAGGAAGAGTTTATATTCTATCAAAATTTAGACTTATAGATTTCTCTAATATTCATACTACAATAAAAAATTGGGAAATATTTTATGATTATACTATGATAAAACCTACTAAGGATAGTACATATATTTCAACATTCTATTTAATTCCATATTCTGAACATTCATCATTTAAAAAATTTATGTAAGCAATTAATATTTCAAAAAGTATTAGTAATTATATATAGATGTTTTTGTTTTTCTGTTGATGTTGATAAAATTTTGCCAACAGTTAACATTCATACACAAAAAAGTAGGGATTCTATGGAAAAATGGGTTAATTTATTAGAAAATCAAAAAAAAAATACGATTTACTTTTATTTTCTGATCAAATAAATTAGTGGAAAGTATTTATTAAAATATTTATTAAATTTTTATAAAATTTAAATTATTTTTACAGTATTAATAATTATAAATATTATTTTCCTTTTTAAAAGATATTTTTAAATATTCATCTCTCATTATGTTATCTGATAATAAATTTTACAATAACATTATATATTATTAAGATAATCATTATACCTTTAGAAATTTTTATTCTTACATATTTGTTTTTGATAATGATTTATAAAATAAAATGCATTAAAAACAATTTATATATACATTTTGATACTATTTAAAACATAATATCTCAATTTAAAAATATTTAAAATTATATTGTATCTAAGATATTTTATAAAATAATTATATTTCTTGCTTATCAAAACCATAATTTAAAATAATTCAATATAAATATATATATAAATATATATTAATCAATTTGATTAACTTTGTGCTATAAAATAATGTGTCAAATTAAATTTTAAAATCATAATTTTGTAATTCAATCAAAAATTAATTTTATTAGTAATTTGAACGTATAAAAATATTTCTTAAATTATTTCCAAAGATAATTTATTAATTATTAATATGAAAACTTTTAAAATATTAATTATTTATTAAAATTTCAATATATTAATTCAATTATTTAAAATATGAAATATTTAATAATTATTCAGACAAAACATTGAAATAATATTTCAAAATTATATTAAAATTATATTAAAATTATTTTTTCAATGATTCAACTTATCTAGAAAATTATCAAAAAAGTAGATTCACGTTTAAAAAAAAAATTAAAAAACTACGATATATTTTTTTCTAAAAAATGGCAAAATCAACTACAAAAAAAGAAAATAAAAATACTTATAATGAAAGAAAAGGAATTGGGAAAATTCCAGCAAAAAAACATGGGATTTCTAAACAGGGAATTAATAAAAGAAAAATAAAATCAACTGCAAAAATTATAAAAAAAGAAATTGAAAAAGAAAAAAAACAGGTATAAATCAAGATATATTTTCCAATAACAATATTTTTTCCCATAAATTTAGATTTATTTATGCTAATTAATACTTTTATTAGAATCCAATTATAGAAGAAAAATTCTTTAAAAATGATTCTGATTCTAGTTCAAACAATTCAAAAAAGGAATCTAACATAATTTCTACCGAATTATCTAAAAAATTAGAAGAAAAACAGGGCTCTAGAAAGTCCTTAAAGAAAGAGGAGTTATCCAAAAAATGTTCAGAAAGTTCTAAAACTTCAGATTCTAAAGAATCTTCAGAAGATTCAGATTCGGAAGATTCATCAAAAATTTCAAAATCATCTAAAAAAAATATAGAGAAAGGTGATTCAACTAGTATGTCTAGTTCGTCCAATTCGTCTAATTCATCTAATTCATTTGACTCAAATAATTCTAATTCTAACAATTCTGACTCTGATGACTCCAACTCTGATGAGTCAGATTCTAGTAGTTCTTCTGATGATAGTTCTATCTCTGAAAAATTTAAAAAAGAATCATTCTCCAAAGATTTTATAGGTAACTTTATTTTTTAAAAAAACAATACATAATTTTTTTAGTTAAATATTCTCAAAAAAATGATTCCAAAATAGACCAGACTAAAATTAAAAAAGACGAAAAACAATTTAAAAGTACATCTTCTAAAAAGTCTGTTCAAAATCTTAAAGAAAATCAAGATAATAAAAAATTAAATCTTAATAAAAAATCTATTAGTACTAAAAAAATAAAAAACACAAACTCAAGTGATAACAATGATTTAAATAGTGATGATACTCTTAAAGATAATAAAAGTTCAGATAATAATGAAAGTTCAACCAACACATGCAGTCTTCACACTATTAGCGGCTCTAATAATGAATCCGATAGTGATTCTGATGATTCTAGTGCGGGTGCTGATGATAATTCTACTAGCAATTCTGCTAATGGTGCCGATAACCGTTCCACTAGTGATTCTAATAGTGAAACTGGGGATGATTCTAGCGATGATTCTAGTAATGAAACTGGGGATGATTCTAGCAGTGATTCTAGTAGTGAAACTGGGGATGATTCTAGCAGTGATTCTAGTAGTGAAGCTAAGGATGATTCTAGAAGTGATTCTAGTAATGATTCTAGCACTAGTCCTGAAACTGATTCTAAGAACGAAAGTCAATCAGACACTGATAAAAATGCTAGAAACTTTACAGAAAACGATCTTTTAAAAGAGAAATCTAAAAAGAAGGTAATTAATAATTTCTCTGAAAATATTTCTAAAAATAACAAGAACCTTAATAAAAAAATTTCAGAAAATGAAAATATCTTTAAAAAAAACAAATTTATATCTAAAACAAATACTTCCAGTAATATAGATAATGAATCGCATAAAGAAAGTACTAGTTCCTCCCCGCTTGAACCTACTAAAGAATTATCCACTGATAAAAAGGCTAAACATAAAAGTATTAAAGATCAATCAAAAAAAAGAAAAGGAGTTTCTACAGAAATTGATAAAAAAGAAATTAAAAAAAATAAAACGAATACAGGAGAAAATGCGGAAGGATCCACAACTATTTTTGTTGGAGGTCTTAGTTGGAATATAGATGATGATTGGCTTGCTAGAGAATTCAAAAATATTGGTACTGTTGTTAGTGCTAGAGTTATTAATAATAAAAAATCTGGGAGATCAAAGGGGTTTGTATTTTTACACAAGTAAAAATTTTGTTTATGACTAAATAGATTTGGATATGTCGAATTTTCTAAGCCTGAAGAGGCACAAGCAGCTCTTACGTATTCGGGAAAAGAAATAGATGGGCGCATTATTAATGTCGACATAAGTACAGGACGCTCAACTGCTTTAAAAAATAGTATTAATACACGTGCAAATAAATATGGAGACGTTCAAAGTCCGAAATCTGATACTCTTTTTATTGGTAATTTATCATTCAAAGCGGATGAAGAAGCGGTAAGAACAGCATTTTGTAAGATAGGTAAAATTGTAGCAGTCAGGCTCCCTACAGACCGTGAAACAGGTCGACTGAAAGGGTAATAATGCTATATTATCGATTGTTTATATTTATATTATTTTTAGATTTGGTTATATCCAATTTTCTACAATAAAAGAGGCAGAGAAAGCTATTGAAATGAATGGCCATTTTATTTCTGGGCGTCCTATTCGTTTAGACTTTTCTACTAGCAAGGATAATACTACTACTCATAGTGCTTTTAATAACTCATCTATTGGTTATGAAAAAAGAAATGATAAGGCTTCTCAGAAATTTAATAATTTAAAAGGGAAAATGAATTCTACTAATCGTAGCGGATTTAATGAATTTTCTGTACTTCTATTCTTTTTACTATATATTTCTAATAATTATAGGGTAAAAAAACCAAATTTTGAAAATTTATAAAGATATAACTTATACATTTTTACCGCATTATTGCATATTATAACCCTATACTTACTAGGATTTTAAATTAAATTTAGTTTTAATTAATACTTAAATTAAAACTTGGTTTTAAATTTTTAAATCTTTATATGTCTTATTTCTCTATAACTCTATGAATTTGATGATAATTTTTGGTTTTATTAAATTTATATAATATAAATAAATTTATTTTTTTACATATGAATTTTTCTGAATTATTTATATTATATTTTTGAAAAAATGACATTATGAGTAGAATACTTTTAAATACTAGAATTATAATATTAGAAAAACAATCATTAAAATTCAAATACAAAGATTAAATAAATCATTAATATATTTTCTTCATTAAATTATATATGAGTATTTACTCTTGTCAAAAATATGATCTAGTAAATAAATGAAAATATATTTTATATTTAAAAAACTTTTTAAAAAACAATTATAAAGATATCAGAAATTAAGATTTTTTTTAAATATACTGTAAAAAAATAAAATTCAAAACAAAATATTTTGAAGAATTATCTATATAAAACAATATTAGTCAAAAAGCAAATGAAAAAAAAACCCATGAAAATTATAAATCATAATGAAATTAAAGGAAAAACAAGAATGTTTAGATTATCAAAATCAATAAATATAAGCTTATTGAAATTATAAAAAAATGAAAAATATAACAAAACATATAAAAAGTGAAGAAAATAATTACAATAGAAAAGTTCTTTTTAAAAATAAAAAATTAATCATTTTTAAAGTAACTTTTCCCTAAAAAATCATAATATCATTTTAAATATTAAAATTTAGTCTCTTACATACAAAAAACATTAACATCTAGTCTAGTTTCAAGTAAAAAAGTTAAACTACTCAGTTTATGATGTTTTTTTGAATAATACTTCTAAGAAATTAAAAATAGATATTTTCATTATGGACGATGCTTCAATAGCACCTCAAATTTATTGTCATCAACTACAAAGGGTCAAAATCATAACATTTAATGACACTATACAAACACTTTAATGAACATTTCATATACTAACACTTCTGAACCTATATAATAAAAATAGTAAAACTTTATTATTCTTTCAAAATCATATACAGCACTTTTTTGAATAAAACATAAACCTTTATAATAATACTTAAAAACAAAGTCATATACAGAAATTACCATATCAGCAATGCTAAATCGTCTGAATGATCTACCAATTGTCTCAGAATAGATTAATACATCAAGTCATCAATGATTTTATGAAATAACTTAATTAGAAGATCTCTATTAAAAATTTTATGTATTTTCCCTACATACTCTAAAAACATATTAACTACGTTTTTTAAATTATTATTTTAATTATAAACAAATAACTAGCAAAAATCTTTTAAAAAATTATATACAATTACTATTCCGTCTACAAAAACTACCAATGAACATATTATCAATAGAAAAAAAGTTAAAACAAGGCTTCTTTTCTACCTAAATCTATCATAAGTTTTGTTACTAAAATGATTCTAAGAAATGATAAATATCAATATATAAATGATTTACAGTTCATTTTAATCTTTCTTTTTCAATTGACTACTTTACAGACTTATAGAAATAAATTGATTTATCTAACAATAGAAAAAAGAACTTGATGTATTTATATCTACCATAATTCTTCAACAAGATTTAATAGATACATACTTTGATCTTTGAAAGAATTAATACTTTTACATTGATCAGTACCTCTGAATAAAAAACTTATACTGATATTAATATCTTTACATTGGCAATTTACATTGATATTTGACCAAAAGGGTATTCATAGAACTTATTGATAGTTTTAAACAGGACGTTATACATTTGTTTTATATAGAAGCTGACTATCTAAACTTGAAATATTGCACCTTTTTAATTTAAGAAATGAAATAAATATGAAATATAATAATTCTTTATATATATATCTATTATTGTTTTTTATTTAAAGTCTAAAAATAAAAGAAACATATTTACAGTAAATACAAAATTAATGCATCATAAAACAATTCAAAAGCGAGTACATCCAAATTACTTTTGAAGTGAATGATTTATAAATTCATCTTTTAATAACAGTTAAAAAATGAAAAACAACTAAACTCAATAAACAAAAATAAGTGATTAAATATGCGTAAATATAAATAGTAATTATTGACATCAATACAAGATAAAGACTAGCAAAATCCTAAAAAAGTCTAAAGCTAGAATCTCATTTAGCAAGAAACATATAAGAAGATATAATGAAAATAATAAAGCAATTAGTATAGAAGTATTGGTTTTTAAGGAATAAAAACTATTCATGTTATCCTAAACAAAAAAATAGAGTAAATAAAATAAAAAATCATTCCTTTTTTTTATTGTAATGTATTTAATTAAAACGCCTCCGATATTTTTTATTCAAATTATCCGGTTTTATTTAGGTAATTTCTTATCGTCATGTGACCTAAATATCATTCAATAATGCTTGAGACAACAATTATAAAAAATAATGATTGAAAAAAATTTATCAAAAAAAAACAATTTTAAAAGAAATGAATAAATGAATAAAAATACATATTCTACCATTAAATATTCATAAATTAATTATAGATAATACTTTTTTATCCAATAATGTCTTCTCAAAAAGATTGATATATCCATTAAACAAAAGTAACCCAACAACTAAACAAACTATAATTAATGCACTAAATACAAAACCAGATCGTATAAGTATTGCTGGATCTCAAAATAAATCTAATAAATTTTGATTTATTATACTGAGATAAACTCATATATAAATATAAAAATGTCTGAATTATTCTAAAGTAAAATAAAAACTCATCTTTAATAAAATTAATTAAAAAAGAAATATGCATTTTGTTAATTTCCGAAGGAGGTGAAAGAAGATCTAGTATATTTTTAAATGTATTTAAAACTAAAAATAAAATAAAAACCCTGTGAAGAAAACTTATTCCAAGGAAAATCCTCCTACTTCCATGATTTCTCTAAGTTAATATCAGGGGATTTAATACGCAGAATAGACTCCTGTAATTCATCGGAAAATATCATTAAATATGATCTTAATGAAATAGAAGACGCAATTGCAGCCTAAAATCAGTAAAAACATTTCTAAAAACAAATATCCTTAAACTTTTCCATAAACAACGGCATGCTCACTTAGAAAAATTAGAAATTATATAACTATTTCCATATTTAAACAAAAAAATTACTTTTACTTTTCCAGAGGAAGAAACAAAAACAGTCTTCATTTTAAGAAAAAAATATTTCAATTTATATTCATCATGTTACATTAAGATTAAAATCTAGTTAACCTTAACCTAACACAGTCCAACTTGAATAAAATTCAAAAAAATGAAAAAGTTAAATAGAAGGTTAAATAAGAAAAAGTATCTAGATAGATAAGAAATATAAAAAAAGATAAAAAATTAATGAAATAAATTAAATCGTCCATTTTAAAATCAGTA